>BDMB01000076.1:685398-938421 GCA_016859785.1 Macrotyloma uniflorum | reverse complement strand
CATCAGAAGGTTGTATATATGTGTCTCATTGTTTACTCATTTCTTTCTGTCAAAGTATAGCAGTTGAAGATTACATGTCCAACACGCTTGAGAATGCGTTTTTATGTTTCTTACTTTTATTGCGTGTTTTCCATCTGAAAATGTGTCTAAATACGTAGAACAATTCATCCATATAAAGTCTATCTTGCTCATATTTTGAACTGAATAACAATTAGACATTATTATTGGGGTTGAAGTAAACGATCATGTCCATCAACAAATATTAATTATTGCATAATGATTTGCAGAGAAGTAGAAGAAGCTCTAAGACCGGGGGTATATGCTTTAATAGACGCTTGCTCAGTTGATGATCTTCAATATCTTCATACTGTTTTTGGTGGTAAGTAATCTCGACTCAAAACAGATTTTATGAGAGGGGAAAGAATCTAATTACAAATTTTGTTGTAGAGGGACCTTGCAGAAATACCCTGGCAAGTCTCCTGCATGATCGCAAACTCAACAAATATGAAGGAAAAGTTTGATTTTGAAATTCTGTTGCTGATAATTGTTTGTGCACTCCTTTTTTGGCCCAAAGCAAGCTATTCCCACAACTGGGAATTATGAGATTAATTTCCATAGGCGGAGAGATTACCAGAATGGGGTTTACCTCTCCCAACAAAGTCTTCCACATATCTTAGATAATTGAACTTCTGCCAACATGTTTAAAGAATCTGGCAATGTATCGACTAGACTGAACATTGTGAGTAATGATGTGTACTCATTTTATTTGCCCATAGAACTCTTTCAACCGAGATTGAAAAGGTGTCAACTAATATCCATGGAAAGACTACTTATGTTTCTGGAAGTTGAATTTATATACTTCTGGTTGAAGGATGATAATCACGCCATCCATTCAATATTTACACACGTGCGTCAAAAATCATTATATTCCAACTTATTTTGAACCTGTAGTTGGATAATGGAATTTTAGTCAGTTATAAGATGCGAGGAGACAAAAGGAAGAGGAGACAAAAGGAAAAAAAAAAAAAAAAATGAAGAAAAAAAAAACATAGTATAAATTTATTTAAATAATAAAATTTAATAATAAAAATTATGTAAATTTTAAAAAATTTTAAATAAAATATATATTTTAATTAAAAATGTTTTAAAATAAATAAAATAATTTTTAATTATTTATTTTATTTAATTAAAATATGTAATTAATTGAATAAAAAAATTAAATAATTAAATAAATAATAAAATAAAATTGAAAAAAAGAATAATATTACATTATTAAATAAATATAATAATTAAAAATTAAAATTAATTTTAATATTTATAATAAATTAAATTTAATGTTTAGATACTCCGTCTAATATAAATAAATCAGAATTATTATTTTCTAATTCTTAATTTATATAATTTATAATATTTATAAAAAAATAATTATTTTAATTTTATAAATATAAAAATAAATTTATTATTATTATTATTAATAATTTATGAAAATAATATTATTATTTTAATAATTATTATTATTTTAATGTCATTTTTTTTCATAATTATTAATATTTTTATACATGTGGTTATTTCTTATTGTAGAATAAATCCTCTATACGAAAAGAAAAAGAAGAAAAAATAGAATATAAACTTACTTAAATATCACATGTAAATCAAAAAAATATGTTTAAAACAAAAGATCTTTGAATTCATGATTTTCTCATGTGCATAATAATTAAAATACTACTAACCTTAATCCATGAGAGCAAATTTGTATTATCATTCTTTTCGTAATCTACCTCTTTTCATATCTTTCTTTCTCACTTCTTTTTCTTGATAGTTTACGTAAGAGTCTCTTATATAATTAACATCCATCAGATTAATTATCATAGATTTTAATTTTTAATTTAACTTCTCATAGATTCTTAAAATATTATTAAATCATATTTATATCTATAATTTTATTTAATATGAATAATTTTATTTAATTAATATATTTATTTTAACAGAAACATGGTATTTCATTATTTAACGATTGTTTTTTATTTAGTTGTGATGAGTTCACATGGTGTTCAAGAAACATACATGCCTAAAGAAGATTCTATATGACATTGCGATGAGGAATGAATAATTATTGTGATGGAATAGTGATTTGAATGAGTTCGTGGTGGAAAATAGAGTTAATTAGTTTTCTTCCATTCCTTTGTAGATTACAAGTTACACTCAATGTAGGAACTCTTTGCGTTGTTCAAATTATACTTTTGATTATCATGGATTGATTTTTATTATCATTTCTTAGATTTTTATTTCACTGTTATTTGATAAGATGGAATATAAACTTCATATACTACATTAAGAAGTTAGAAAAATATTATAAAAGTTTTTAGTTGCTAATTATATACTTAGTATTATTGCTCACCATATTAGCTACTAAAATATTTTTTTATTATAATACGACTCATATTTGTCATCATATTGTAATCATATTGGAAACAAAAATATAAATGTATTTCTTAAATTAATTAAATATTCTGTGACTAAATTAATTTGTTTCACATTGTCAATAATTAATTGAATTAAAAAATAAATTTTCTTCTTACGATAAAACTATAGCAACTAAATGGTGACTAAATACTAATGACTATTTAACAACTTAATAAAATTTCGGTCCCTAAACGATTTAGGATTAAGGTTTTCACTATCACATGAAATTGATAACTATTTTAATTGGTAATTAAATCAGCAAACGAATTTTATTATTTTGCGAGCAAGTATATTGGTTGCTAAATTGAATTTTTTTATAATGAATAACTTTTATATATATATATATATATATATATATATTTAAAATTACATAGTTTTATGAACCATTCTTCAATTGTACAAGAAAAATGTTATATAAAATGAAAAAAAAATTTGTAATGGTTCCAAACATTTTGAGTTTTATGAAATATAATATATTATATACTCTCTTATTTATTACTTGTTTTGCTCTCATTTATATTTTTATTATCAAACATGGGTATTTAGTATTAGTACTAAGTAAGTAACTTGTTTTGTGCAAGAAAACGTTTGTCTTATGAGGTTAATGGGGGTCCCTTGGCTTTTACTGCTGATTATCATCGACCAGTGCACCATCCACCTAAGAATAACAAATGAACTCTTCAAGTTCATCCTCTTAATTGAAGATATTTGGGTGCTTTTTTTGTTCATCTCATCCTTTGGTGTTGCTTAATTTACTGCATACACATGTTTTTGTGTCACTTATATTAATGAGTGTTTTGTATCCGGAAAGTTCATATATAGGTTATATAGGTGTTTCTTGTTTTCAATCTACTGTAAACAAACATGTTGAATGAGTGAAGTTAAAGAAGTGTTTAATAATAACTGAGATATCTCACTCTCCTTTTCCTTCTCTTACTGATAGTTAAAGAAGAATTCTGTTGTTTAGTTATACTTTTGTGTTTGGAAATATGGTATATTCTATTTAATTTTAATAAAATAATTTTATGTTTTTTAAAATTGTGAAAATACATTTGATTTAAGTTTTGATGAGAGTAAAGTGATTTTTAGTCTAAAATTTTTATATCTTGAAAAGATACTTTAAAATAAGAATTTGAAATATAAATGTTAGTTTTTATAATGATTTAAGTTCTAAACTTATGAATTACTTTTTTAAATTAAAATATCTTAAATAGTATGATTTTAGGTTTTAGTATCTGAAATAAAGAAAGAAAAATAAAATTATAAGTATACAAATTGAAACTAACTTTTAAGTTTTTTTCTTTTTTTTTTTTAACTTTTCTTCGTAAAAATGTATTTTAAAATTATTTTTCTATAATTTTATTTTTACGTGAGAATACAAGAAAAAATAATTTTAATAATATAATTTTTTTTATGAAAAATATTTAATTTATTACTATCAACTAATTTAATTGTTGCAAGTATTTATGTTACGTAATATATAATAATTTTAAATATCATTAAAACTAATTTTTATTATGATAAAAATATTTTATACTTATAATTATATATTAGAGAAATAATAATAAATTATAAAAATAATTAAATAATAGTAATAAATTAATTATTATTAATGATTTATAAAAAAATAATTATTTTAATTTCATACATATAAAAAAAATAAAGAAAAATTAATTGTAAATACTAATAATTATCAAAATAATAATTATTATTATTATTTTAATATCAATAAATTAATTATTATTTTGAATAATTTTAATAATAATATTTGTTAGTAATTTTTAATTTAACTTTTTCAATAAGATAATAAGATATGTGTTGTCTTCATAGGTATAACATAGTACTTATTTATCAATTATAAATTTATTATCTTTTTTCAACTATTGAAATTTTGTAAAGATTTGTATAAGAGATAATGGATAAATTAAGTTTCTCCACTTCTCTCATACTAGTCACATTTCTACAACTCCTCCCATCAATTATCATTGAACATAACTTGTTATTGATAAGACATCTATTATAAAAGAATATTTTATCATATTGTTTAAGTCCTTGTGGACTTAAACCATGAGACGTTTTACCATCAGAAAATCATCTTCAAATGATACTTAAAACTCATTATCACTTGATGACGGGGAAGAACTATTTGAATAAGTGAGTGTATTATGCTTATTATAGATCTCCCTAACCGTTATACACATAGCTCATTTTTCAAGGCACTCAACAACTTTGTGACCAAATCCCAAACACCTAAAACAATTTAAAGAACTAGTCCTTTGAGGAGAGTTGAGCTTAAACGAAGAAATCTTGTCTATAGAGCTACTATGTTAGTAAGTGGATTGTTTATAAAGGCCTTTATCATTTTTTTTTTTTGTTCTTTAGAGAGTTATAAAATCCATCACTATGAATTATTTTTTTGGAAAACTAATTTCTTTTAAATTGTGATTCTACCTTGATTGCTAGGTGAACAAATTTTTTTAAAGAATTAAACTCGTATAATTCCACTTATGAACTTATCAACTTTTGACTCTTGAGAATCATCATGCAATTTGACCCTAGTAGATGTAATTTCTAAGTCTTTATAGTATTCATCCACATTCATAGTGTCTCGATGATTTCCTTTTATCCAAACACACCGTTAAAGTCGAATTTTTTTATGGTTAGTGAGCAACCATGACTCGGTTAAAACTAAAATTCCTTAGTCTAATTTTAGCACCAACATGGTGATAAAAATGATGATGAAAATTGGAACAAAATACACAATTAGTGATAAATTACTAAATGGAATAACAAAAACTATAAAGCACCTTCCAAATCAAATCTAAGCCTAAAATGGAAGAATGCTTGGAGAATAAAAGATGATATGTTGTGTTTCATTGAAAATCCCAACTACATACGAAGTTAACAAATTAACTTAGTGTGAAGGTTCATTTCAACAATCCAATGAAAAACATGATGAAGATGAAGAATGAATGAAGGTGAAAAAACAAAATAATAAAATGGAGATAAATGAGCTTATGACATAGTGGAGGGGTTACATGCCACATGGAGGAAGTTTTCAAGATAAGTGGTGATAAGCCCAAACAAAGAGTTCTCACTCTCACAACACAACTCAACTTTCATTCAATATCCAAAGTGGTTTACAAAGAATAAGACCTCCTATTTATACATTATTAGGTCATGGGAAAAGGAAGGGAAAATTCAAATTCCTAGATCTAGATCTCTTAAGAATGTGATGCCTAAAGTGAATCCAATATAGTCACACTTTTCTCGTACATCACATGTATGAAATCACGCATAGGCTTGAGGAGATGGCCTAACTCGTCACAAAGCTATTCTACTTACAAGTCCAAATTAAATAAAAGTAAAAATACGAAGATTGAATACAAAAGAATGACACATGGTGTTGACCAAGGCTTTGAGCTTGTTTCATACTCCTAGTGATCCTCCTATGTGTCATGGAGCCTTGGTCAAGTGAACATGTCCCAATGAGGTCCTTAACATCAAATGTTAATGAGACTGGCGGAGATCAAGTGATGGATATACTAATTATGAATTGTGTGTCGAACTTGACAACTTGTGTGTAAAAGATATTGATTAACTTAGGAGTTTCCTTGTGAACTAATTAAGGATTCTCCCCTTGAGGGAGATGAAAAAGACTCGACAAAAGATGATATCATCCATTATGTACTAACTGACTTATGTGATGTAGACATTCATGTGTTCTTTTTGGTTCGTGGTGCCATCATATTTTTCAAGTACCCACTAGTAAGGTTTCTATGATCCCATCAATGAATGGATGTTGGCAATATTTGTCTATTCCCATTGAAGTGTGGGCAAACACATGATAGTATGTCTCTATTTGTGAGCCACTTTTTGCTTCCTGTGCTCTTGAAGCATGGGAAGAAATAGATTGAGAATAGCTTGACACTCCTTTATCTCTAAGCTTTGTAAAGATACTTGATCATGATATTTTGCAGTTTTGACAGATTTGGGCATTCTCTTTCTTGATGGCATCCAATTCTTTAATGCTTTGTCTTTTAAAGTTATCAAGCTCTTTCATTGGCTCTAACAACATTACTTTTCATTGGTTCTAACAACATTACTTTTTCTTCTATGTAGTTTTCTCTAATCTCAAAGTGTGGTGATTGTATTTTTTTACTAGTTGTCATACTATATATTGATATAATGTGGTCTTCTATATAATGTTACTTTGTCTCTAGTGTATGTCAAAATTTTCTTACTAAAAGACCAAAAATTTTTTTAACAAAATTAATGTGCTTCTTTCTCTCTCTCTATATATATATATATATTTTTTTTTTTTCTCTTCAAAATTGATGTGTTCCTTTCTCTCTATATATATACTTTTTTTCTCTTCAACTATTTATAGGATTTTTTATGGAATTTGACGGATTTATGTTGTATACTTAAGATAATCTTCACACTCTTACTTAGCATAAATATCCTAACATAAGTGTCATTTTCAGGTTAGTTAGAATAATAAACTGAAAACTTAATTAAAACAAAGGTTATTACATTAAGTTAGATCCTACAAATTTATTTTAAGTTAATTCGTTTGAGATGTTTAAGAGTTTTGTCCTTGTTAAGTCATAGAGTTCTAGATATATGAACCAAGATAAATTCAACGTAATTATTTCATAATACTCAGTGATCTTGATATGAAGATTTTAGACTAATGGAAATGATTTCCACACATGATATCAGGACAGAATGAATAAGTTTATAATCTTTGAGGAGTTTTGAGTTTTTATATCCAAATTCTAGAGATGTTTCTAAATTTTATGCATTCTATTGAGAGTGAAAAATGCGGGACAATCGATTCAAGGTCAGGTACATGGTTTTGTAGAGTTACTAAAAAGAAATGCATGATTTAACTGAAAAATAATAAAATAAATAAATAATGAATTAAAATAATTTCTGAAGTTACAAATCTTGAAAAAGTTTCATAATTTCATGTGACAATTTTGGTAAAATTTTCAACCCTTGGAATGCGGCTACAAATTTTACGCAACTGGGAGCACAAATTGCGCTCCAATGCGATTCACGAACGTGGTTTTGTAAATCCACTCACCGTAACGTGATTTAGTTTAAATTATTTCATAATGCGATGATTACATATTAGTAGAATTTTTAGTAAATATTCAAAAATAAAACATTCTGCAAATCATAAAAATTCTTACATTCTACTAATTAAAAAAAAAATTAAAATGATTGTCATTTTAACTTTACAGTGTTCTATTACATCCAGCAAATAAAAAAGTTCCACCAAACATTTTTCGTGTATATACCCTTATTAATTGGTGACAAAAATAAGGAGAGTAATTTATCAATAGAAATTGAAGGTAGTTAATTTTATAAAAATATTATTCTTATTTATTTATTAAATTATTTTTTTCTTTATCAGTATAAAAAAAACCTAAAACAATAATTACAATATGATAAAGAAAGAGAGTACAGGGCATGGACTAGATCCATGAAACTCACATTATTAACAAAGAATAAATTAGAATTCATCTGAAAAAGATGTAATACAATGATGTTATCATATATCTATTCTAAATATTATTATATTTTTATCATATTATATATATATATATATATATATATATTAATTTAGTTATATATTTAAGTGATATAGGATACGGGAATAAGGGATGGTGTGATATATCTATCAACGAAAAGTGATATGATAGATCCATCAATAAAAAATGATGTGATAGATCTATCAATAAAATAATAAATTAAAGGTTATATATATATATATATATATATATTCTTTTTTAAAATCTACAATTTTTGCCTTTACATATTTTTTGTGATTTTTTATTGTTCAAATTTAAAAAAGAAATATAATTTTGGTTCAATATTTAATTTTATATTTTTTATTTATTTTAATTTTTTAATTAATTAAATTATTTTTTGATAATATATGAGATGAATATGTTAGTTGTAAGATTCAATTAGGCTTAAAAAAAACTAAAATATACCACACTGATGATTCAATTAAAACTGTAAATTTTTTAAAATTTGAAAAAAATTAAAAGAAAATCCATATCATTAATGATATGGTATATTACATGTAAAATATTATCCACACCCATAAATACAACAAAAAAAATTATCTATAATCAGATATTTAATAATTTTTTGAAAATTAAAATTTTATTGCATTAATATTTTGATAAGTTGAAACGTAAAATTAAAAGAGTTTTGAATTTATTAAGAAGATAAAATGCATTACAATAAAAAAATTATATTTTTTCTAGCATTATAATTATATAATTGTTGAGTTTTTTTTTTCAAACTTCAAATTTTAGTGATTAAATTTTTTTTTATTTTTGAAAATATTTTAGGTTTAATTTATTAAAATAAAAAATACTTGATTGATTTAAAAAATATTTACTTTTATTTTAATAATATAAAAGTAAAATAAAATTTATTTATAATATCTATCATTTGATAATATAAATAAGTAATGTAATTTTCTAATTATTTGATATTAATTTATTAATTAAATCATAATCACAACGAAAATATAAAATGAAGTCAATACTTCCCTGGCTATTATATTATATAAGAATACTTATTACAGTCATATTATAATAGTCTTATAATTATAATTTTACATATTTTTACAATACGAAAACAATAATGATCCTTATTACTAAATTTAAATCTACTAATTTATTTTACTTGTATTGCTATCTATTTTTTTATGTGAAAACACGTTATCAATAAATTCACAAAACACAAAATAGAAAAGATAAGTTAATATAAATAAAATCAAATATAAGATTTTATATAATTCATATTTATATTATTTCAATTATTTATTCAAGTAAATTTAAATTACTCAAATAATCATAAAGTATTCATTCACATATAGTCATCACACTCGTTCTTTCACATGTATTTAGAATTCTAAATAAACTTTTCCAAAAAATTATATAAAGTTATTAATCTCAAGGGCTAACACTTGCTTATGCATATTAGTTATCAAACTATAAACATAATTCCTTCTAAATCATTTTCATCTTAGGATTTGCAATCTCTTTTGAATCTTTTTCACCTCAAGATTACTCGTCTATCCTCATTCTGGCAACTGTACATCAAGATGATTTTCACACACATATCAAAGAAGTGGTGGCTCAATCCACCCAATAATAAATGCAGTTGAAACCTTCATCACTTTTTCACCACATGATATCTTTGTTTACGTGACTAAAATACAATTGAAATTTGGATACCTGTAATGAATCAAATTAGATTTATGGACTTAATTGTAATTCATGGATTCTTTTAGCCTTAGTTGCAAATTGTGTTAAGTTTGTTTGGCTGTCAAGCTGTTAGGCTGTTAGTGGCGCCAATAATCTATTGGGTTGTGTAGAGCATTGTTTGGTTATAAAACCAACACCTTGTAATCTCAAAGGGGCATCAATAATCAAATCCAGTCTTTGATTCCTTTCTTCTCTTCTGATTTGAGAGAGATTGAGAGTGAGTGTTCAAGAATTGCAGAAACATTCCTAATAGTGGTATCGTGAAGCTAGGCGACGCAACCATGGTGAGCAACAAGGAATTGGAGACGAGGGTCGATTTTTTCGAACAACTTTTCCAAAATTCCCAAGAAATCACGCAGAAGACGCTGGAATCTTTAACAAAAATAATTGAAAATCTCGCTGCAAAGGTCGAAGTTCTTTCCACCAGCACGGATGAAACTTCGGTTGGCAACGACGAAAGCGAAACTCCAGAGAACAACGTCAATTCTGTTCTCGATAGAACCCAGATTCAATTTCCTTCGTTCGATGGAACCAATTACAGGGATTGGAGGGAAAAAGCGAAACAATTTTTCGAGCTTGAAAGAACTCCGATAAAGCAAAGAGGAAAACTGTTGTTGCTATTAATGGAGGGCAAAGCATTCGCGTGGCAACGCCATTATCTAAAGCACCCCGATTTTGCGAATAAATCTTGGTCCGAAATCTTGAAGGATGCAGGAACTCGATTCGATGATGGTGGTTACGATGACCTTATCGCAAAAATTGCAAGATTACGACAACAAGATTCGTTGATACAATACCTTGAGAAGTTTGATAACCTCTTGGCTCGGGTGTCAATCACTGAGTCTATGGCGCTGAGTTTCTTCTTAGCTGGGTTGGAACCACAGCTAGAGAAGTCTGTACGCTTGCATAATCCACAATCCATGCACGAAGCTACAAGACTGGCCAAATTGCAAGATGAAGTCCTAAAGGAGTTTGACAGGAAGATGATGATGGGAAGATCTAGTGTAGCTAATCAACATCGTTATTCAAGAACATGGTCCAACACATCCAGTAACTTCAGGAATCAACCTATCACCAATCTTCAACAACAACACACTCACAATTCTTCTGTTACATCACATGCTCAAGAATCAAAGGTGAGTCCTATATTCCCGATAACTAGGAAAGATGCTAGTGAACATATATCTAAGGGATTGTGTAGATTTTGTGGTGAGAAATGGGAAAGGAACCATAGATTGAAATGTAAAGTCTGGGGTAAATTAACTGCTATTTTCTGTGAACAAGAAGAACATGATATAGATGAAGAAGGTGGAAATGATTTTGAAGATGACGAATTAGCATTGAATAATAGTAGACTATTAAGCACTGATGCAAATGTGCAAATCTCACTACATGCATTGAAAGGTATTGTTGGTGGTAGCACTTTACAATTGCAAGGTTTAATAAAAAAGAAACCTGTTCCATTCTTGATGGACACAGGGAGCACACATAATTTCATATCTACAAAATGGGTCAAGCTTCTAGGTTTGAAGACGCAACCTATCAGAGAATTCCCTGTGGTGATTGCTAGTGACCAATCTATTAATATCACAAGAAAATGTGATATGTTGGACTGGAAATTTGGTGAGCATTGTTTCACAGCAGACTTTCTTGTATTACCTAGATCTTCATTTGGAGTAATTCTAGGAATGCAATGGTTTAAAGTACTGGGAGAGATCAGCTGGAACTGTGATAAATTGACGATGAAATTCATGCATCAAGGAAAGGATGTGGTGTTGAAAGGAGAACAACAACAATGTGCCTTGATTGATGGGGCTGGAAATCTACGAGCAATCATTATGCAAGCTATGATCTTCTCTATGAATGGACCTATTTGTTTTCAAATTTCAATGGATCCAGATGAAGCGAGCTTGACTAAACAGCAGCAAACTGAGCTAGAAGATCTCTTACAGGACTTTACAAACTTGTTTGTGGAGCCTACATCATTACCTCCTAGCAGAAGGTATGATCATCAGATCACCTTGACTGAGGAGAAACCTATCTATCTAAAACCTTACCGATATCCACATGCTCAAAAGGAAGAAATCGAAAGACAAGTCCAGGCTATGTTAAAGACAGGATTCATAAGGGAGAGTGGTAGTTCGTTCTCTTCTCCATTAGTTCTGGTTAAGAAAAAGGATGGAAGTTGGAGGTGCTGCACCGATTTCAGAAAGTTAAATGCTGTAATTGTAAAGAATAAGTTCCCTATTCCACTCATAGAGGACTTATTGGACGAATTGAAAGAAGCTGTTTACTTTTCCAAGTTAGACCTGAAGAGTGGTTACAATCAAATGAGAATGCACGAGAGGGACATCCACAAGACAGCATTTAGAACACACAGCGGCCATTATGAGTGGGTAGTTCTTCCATTCGGGCTGAGCAATGCTCCTGCCACATTTTAGAATTTAATGAATGACATTTTCAGAAAGCACTTAAGAAAGTTTATTCTGGTGCTTTTTTATGATATCTTAGTTTATACTAAGACTTGGGAGGAGCACAAAGCATGTTTAAAAGAAGCACTTCAGATTTTGGAGGAGAACTGTTTGGTACTGAATTATAAGAAGTGTAGCTTTGGCAAAAAGAAAGTGGAATACCTTGGACATGTGATCACTGTCGATGGAGTAGCACCGGATGCAGGAAAGATTGAAGTAGTCCAGCAATAGCCTAAACCTAAAAGTGTGAAAGAACTTAGGGGATTTCTAGGACTTTCTGGTTACTACAGAAGGTTCATTAGAAATTATGGATGTTTGGCTGCTCCCCTGACCTCACTTCTTCAAAAAGACCAGGAGTACAACTGGAATCAACAAGCAGAAGAAGCATTCTCAGCTATAAAAAGTCTTGATCACAGCTCCTATCTTATCATTGCCAGATTTCACTAAACCATTCACTGTGGAAACAGATGCCTCAGCAACAGGAATTGGTGCAGTTCTGCTGCAACAAGGCCACCCTATAGCATTCATTAGTAAGGTAATGGGACAAAAATTCCAATTGCTTTTAGCTTACGAAAAGGAGTTCTATGCAATCCTGTTTGCAATAAAAAAAGTGGCAGCATTATTTCTTAGGCCACCACTTCATCATCAAAACAGATCAGAAAGCATTGAAGATTGAAGCATATTATTGAACAGCCTCCAACTACACTAATGCAAAACTGGGGCCTAGAGAAGCTAATAGGGCTTGACTTCAGCATTTAATACAAAAATGGGAAGGAGAATATAGTTGCTGATGCACTTTCTAGGAAGCCTAATACCAATCAGTTAATGGTGATGTTACGAGCAGCTTCAGAACTAACAGAAGAAGTAAAACAATCTTGGGAGGCAGATATGAAGCTAAGAAAAATCATAGACAAGATCAGAATAACTCAGGTCCCATATAAACACTATAGCTTCAACAATCAGCTGCTGAAAAGGAAAGAAAAATTAGTAGTAGATGATAACAAAGATCTGAGAAATAAATTGATGAAGTACTTTCATGATTCTCCGGTGCGAGGACATTCTGGTATGGACCAAACATACAAAGAATCAAAGAGCAATTCTACTAGAAGGGTATGCAGAAAACAGTGAAAAGATGGGTACAGGAGTGCCACATTTGTCAAAGATTCAAAACCTTTCCTCAATTGTCCTCAGGAAAACTACAACCTCTTCCAATTCCAAAAAGAGCTTGGCAATCAATATCCATGGACTTCATTACAGGTCTTCCTCAGTCCAATGGAATGACAGTCATATTAGTGATAATTGATAGATACACAAAATATGCCCACTTCATACCTCTAAACATCCATTTGGGGCTGCAAAGATTGCAGAAGTATTCATCGATACAGTTGTGAAACTACATTGCTGGCCAACTGAAATCATATCTGAAAGGGACCTTTTGTTCCTTAGTACATTCTGGTATGAATTGATGAAGAGACATGGTGTACAACTGCTTAAGTCAACAACCTTCCATCTATAAACAGATGGGCAATCCGAGGCTGTGAACAAAGCATTGGAGGGTTATTTAAGATGCATGACGGGAAATGTACCTAAACAGTGGAGTAGATATTTGTTTATGGCGGAAATGTGGTACAGTACAAAATTCCATTTAGCAATACCAATTACTCCATTCGAGGCTCTATATAGATACAAGCCACCCATTCCATGTCCTATACAACAAGGTGAATCAATGGTGGAGGCAGTAGATTACATGATAAAGACAAGAGAACAACTTTCAAGACTTCTACATGATAACCTGACCAAGGCTCAGAATAGGATGAAGATGTATGCTGACATGAAGAGAATTGATAAGGAATATCAAGTAGGAGACTCAGTTTATTTGAAGATCCAACCTTATAAGCAGCACTCTTTGGCCAGTTCTTCGTTTCATAAACTAGCAGCAAGATACTATGGACCTTATAAAATAATAGAGAAAGTGGGCAAGGTTGCTTATAGATTACAACTACCAGCAAGGACTAAGATTCATGATGTATTTCATATCTTCTTACTAAAGAAACACCATGGAGATCAGTCTATATATGAAGTTTTGCCTTTATTGACAGAGAATGGAGAGCCTCCAATACAGCCTTTATCAGTATTGGATAGAAGAATGAAGCAGAAAAACAACAGAGCAATAACTGAGATATTGGTGCAATGGCAAGATACAAACCCTGAGGATGCAACTTGGCATGACTTACAAAGCATGAGGACTCAGTACCCCGAGTTTAATTGATTTTAGAAATGATATAGACCTTGAGGACAATGTCGTGTTTCATGGGGGGAATTGTAATGAATCAAATTAGATTTAGGGACTTAATTGTAATTCATGGATTCTTTTAGCCTTAGTTGCAAATTCTGTTAAGTTTGTTTGGCTGCCAAGCTGTTAGGCTGTTAGTGGCGCCAATAATCTGCTGGGTTGTGTAGAGTATTGTTTGGTTATAAAACCAACACCTTGTAATCTCAAAGGGGCATCAATAATCAAATTCAGTCTTTGATTTCTTTCTTCTCTTTTGATTTGAGAGAGATTGAGAGTGAGTGTTCAGAAATTGTAGAAACATTTCTAACAATACCCTTTTTGATACATCTAAAACTTCATATGTACACTAAAATCATATCAAATAGTATCACCATAATAATTGTTTGGCTCACACACAAGCAAAACGTAATCATTTATGCATAACAAATCATACAATCTAGTCTCAAAAGCACATAGCTCAATACATAACCCTTCTCAATCTCTAGGCGCACAACCATCTCAAGCAAATAGGTATATCATCTCATTAACACACAACTATCTCATCTCATTAGCACACAATCATCTTAATCTCATTGACATACAACTATCTAAAAACACAACACAATTATCACAACATTTCATTATCTCATTCATAACGTAATTTATCATCATACATATTAAATATAATTGGCACACAACCATTTCAAAACATAATATAATTATCACAACATCTCATAATCTCACATTTTGTATCACAACATTTCACAAAAACATTCTCAATAATTCATCATACAATAAATCTTCATGTCATTATTAATAAAATTTCATAGTTATACAAACCTAATAATTTACTTTACCACAAATATCATATCATATATCACTAATTTTCATAAATAGGATCTAAAGATTTTAAAATAATACAAAAACATAATAAATTAATCATTAAATCATAATTCATCAAAATTATTTGTTCTTCAAAATCATTATATCAGTAAAGTTTTATTGAAGATTTATGGTTGCCTCAAAATAAATATATTATATTTTATTTTTAAATATTAATAAAATTATTTGAGGCTTAGGTTTGCCTCTCTACCTAGCATCCATACATGAGACATTTCTCACTCCCCTTCTTACTTTCTTTTATTAATCTATGACATTTCTTGATTATAAAATTGATATTTAATGTTATACTTGTTCTATTAATTTGTTTTTTTTTTTTATTTACAGTTTTTATTTTGTCATCAAAATCTAATTTAATCGTTTATTATGTCTAAATTAAGAAAAAATACAAACTTTTATTTTCATCTTGACAACATGATCTTTAATCACTAAAAAAATCATATCTTGAATTATACAAATTATTTTTTTGTGAAAACAACGTATTAGTTAGCTAACATCTAGAACTACAACTTTGATGAAGATTACTTTTCCAAATTCGTAACAAAAACATTCCAAAATAAGATCATAATCTCGAAGTGAAATGATTTCTAACTCAATTCGTAATCTTCTGCTACCATATATTTTGTCTTAAAAAGGAATCATAATTAATAATCATATCACAACATCTAATTAAACAATTACCAAAATTCAAACACTTCCAAACTCAACCTTGATCAAATAACATTACAAAATAACTTATTTTACAAATCATCAAAATATAAATTATCAATATCCTAATCTAGGGTTCAAAAAATTTATCCATTAATATGTTATTGATTAATCTGTCATTAATTCTTTGCTAAAAACTGTTGCAATAAATTTTCTATGGATTTGTTACAAAATATTATCTTGTTAATTCTTCTTTAATTTTGCTAATTTCATTGCTTAAGCAATACATTCTTGTCCAAGCAAAATTTTTTGCTTAAACCAAAATACAGTTGAGAGTAACTCAACTTTTTCATGGTCTCCCTTACTCAAACAAAAACATACTTATTTAATTAAAAACATGATTACTCAAGTGAAAACAAACTCACTCAATAAAAAACGAGGTCGAGAACAATTTGATTACTTATAAAACATTCTCGCTCAAGTGATTAGGACTCACATGAGCAAGAATGTTATGTGAAAACATCCCAATTTACAAAAAAAAAGAAAAAAAAAAGAGTTTTCCATTTCAAATAACCTCACACATTTACATATACCTGATAACAATAATGCATGACAAATATATAAGTATTATAACACAAAATAGGTGAAGTTTTGAGAAAATATTCAACTCTTTTTATCTTATCCAAGCTCTCAATCGTACAAAAAAAATAAGGAAATCACTTCAAAATAAAGAATTTTTCTTAAAATAAAGAGAATAATCACTTGTAACAATGAGAGTCTTGGGAAGGTGAATGAGAAACCAAAGTTTCAAGATTGAAGACATTACATGGAATCGAGAAGGAAAACAAAGAAGTTGGAGTTCTCCTCTCTGGCTCATAGTGGGCATGTTTGGAAGAGAAAATGAGGGCAAGTGATGTTGGTGTGATACATATGGAGAAGAGCAAAATGAGAGACTTACTTCTCAAGGCACACTTAGGTGTTGCCATTGCCATGTAGACAAAGTGAGTAGATAGGGTGAGTGAAAAACTTATCCATCTTATCCTAGGCATGAGTTACATAGTTAGGACTAGAAAAAAAGGAGATGAGAATGGTTGGGCTACTATGATGGGAGGTCATATCAAGTTCAATTAATTTTTTTCTCCCCTTTATGGGTCAGAACTGTGGGCCTTTCTCTTTCTCTTAGTGTTGGTTGGATTTTCTTAACTCTTAAGTTTAACACATAATGGACTTTGCCCACATACACATTAATAGATTAATTTTATACCAAAAAGAAAATTTAGCTAAAATTATGGTACAAAGAAAAATAAATAATTTTTATTATCTTAAATAATTTTTTTTCACATAAAAATAATAAACATTGAAAATCAGAATGTTACACCTTTTAACCTTAGGTCTTCGGTTATCAACCCTCCAATCCCCCTCAAATTTGACTTTATGTCACACTCAGAAGAATATAAAAATCTTATTCACATTCATTTAATAATTTTTCTAACATTAATGTTTGAAGTATCATTTCAAATTCATCTTCAAAATGATAAGAAATAAGAAGTCATGGAAACATAAATAATGTAACTCCTATATTTTTTTCGAATAAAAAAATATAATTAAATTATTCATTTAATAATTAAAAAGTAAAAAAATAAAAAATAAAAAATAAAGAAATAATAAAATTTGTGCATGTATACGTGTATGTGTAAAAAAATATTTTTAATTGAAAAAAAAAATATTGATAGTTGTTTTGGATCAGTCACATATGTAATAAAATTATTGTATATAACTTTAACCTAAAAGAAAATGATTTAAAATGAAATTAGCACTATAAATATATTTAAATCAATAAAATTTTTAATAATTAAAATTATTGTTTTTAATTAAATTAAATTATTATAAATATATTTAAATCAATAAAAAATTTAATAATTTCAAAAATGAATTTTCACTATAAAATTAATTGTAAATAGGAAATTAATTATATTATCATATTATTATAAGAAAATTCAAATTAAATTATATTAATTTTATAATGTATTTTTAAACTTAATAGTTTATATTTTATTTGTATAAACACAACAATTATTTTTATATTTTAAACTCTAACTTCACACTTAATCCTAAATGTTAATATCACATGTAACCATTTCATCATATATTCAAATTTTAGACTGTAGTGGATATAGTTATAACTTTAAAGTCTTTTTTTATTTTATTATTATTATATACTTCTTATTCTAATATAAATGTTTATATATTAATTTTCAAAATAACATCCATATTTTAAAATTTCTATAATTAATATGTTTTTGATAAATAATATATTTTTAAAATATAGTAAAATAATTATTTTTATCTACCTTTTTTAAAATAGGTAATTTTTTATATTTTTAATATTTCATTAAAATTTCTATCTGAATCATATTAATTTATTTATGAAAATAAAACCAATTATTTATGTAATCATAATAAATTTTTTACAATAAAATATCATTTCTATTTCTATTTTAAGTAAAAAATTTAAAAATTTAATAAAATTTATTTTGTGCATATAATTATATTTAATATTTAATAATATGCCATATCAATATTACCTTATTATCAATGGGCAAGAAATGTGAAAATTCTAAAACAAATAATAGGAAAAAAATTAATATATATTTTTTACTTTTATATTTGATTTCGGATTGTATCATAGTAAATGTAAAATTATGACCCACTTCCAAAATAAGACTACTTTTAATAATTTCTATTTTTTATTTATTTGTATTTTTTTATTGTTTAGGATTGAAAAGAGTTTAGTTTCACATGAGGTAAAGTTTTTAGCAATAAAACAATCTTTATCCGTGGGAAAGGAATTAAACAATAAAAAATTAATTTGAAGGACAACTTTCTTCTGCTAGTGTATAATATTAAAATTAGCCAAAGTGGGTTGTTACAAATTATAATTTTTGTACAAATATAAATATAAAGAAATGATACACGTGCATATGCTTTTTATTTTTTTATTTATATAATATTTATAAATAATTAAAAGTATTATATTTGTGATCAAAGTATATCTTTTAAAAATATAAAAGAGCACTTAATATGAGAAAAATAATTTTTTATTAAATATATTATATTTATACTGAACTATTAATAATATTACGTTATTATTTAAATAAATAAAAAAATCGTATAAGTGAATATTTTTTATAAATATATGTCCCGTGAACATAATGCTGTGTCACAAGTCAAATATGGGTGAATATTTTAGGCCCACTCCCCACCCGTGACTTACGAAATTAAGTGATTATTTTGACTAAGCACAGTACTTTTTTCTGCATCCTGTTTTATTACTAAAAGGGCAACTGTCTTCAGTCACATAATCAGAAACTATTTTAAATAATTTATCATAAATTAAGTATTTTTTTTTAAAGTGATTTTTATGATTATTAAATTAAATATACATAAATTAGAAGGAAAATAACTTTTTTTATTTGTAACAAAATAACTCATAATAAGTAAGAGATAAAAAAAAATTGGGATATGAAGAAAATAAAAGAGGTATTAAGTACATAAATATGGTACGGTACCCAATATTATCTATTTGCATATTGTGTTAAATTTTTTCCATCTTTCTTTTATCATGTGACAAAAATGATACAGATATATTATTTTTCTTTTTAATAAATCATATAATATTTATAATTTATTATCTGTTTGAACACATTATATTTAATGAATTATGTTTAATGGAAATATATTGTGTTTAAGGAAATTCTTTTTAAAAACTTGTATATTAAATATAAATATATAAATATAATATGAAAAGTACCATTGCTCTTATATTAACTATATCTGTTCACTTTAATAATAATAATAATAGTATAATGATTTTTGCTTTGCGCTTGAAATTGTTGCCGGTTTCATACAAAACAAGAAAGAGATTGGGTCCACAGGAGCACCATTCCTCTCTGACATTGAAGCAGTCACCGATTCTGTCGTCTGTTCACACTTCACATAATGAACTACACACTGTCCACACTTCAAAGATTCCAACACTTGTTTCATTTCTTTTAATTTCAAGTAGCGTGTCTCCACATACTTTGCCACTACTACAATATACACTACAATTTCTGAGAGAGTAATTCTGGTACCTCTTGAATTTGAGTTTATCTACATTAAAATAAAATAAAATCAGTATTTCTTTTAGGATAAATATAAGTTTATTTTCAATTTTTTTAAAATCTCATCATACTAATTGATTTTATTGAAATATGTTTTATTTTTTTTTAATCAATAATATTTATTAAAAAAATACATTATAAATATAAAATTATATTTTTGAAAATAAAATATTTTCTTTTGCATAAAAAATTATATATTTAACTATTTTAAATTAAAAAAATTATTTAAATTTAATATACATAATTTTTTTATATTTATATAAGATAATATATTTAATTATATTAAATTAATTGTTAAAAAAATATTTGATTATAATTTTATATTTATTTAAATTTATATTTAATATGTTATATATTTTTATTGTTAATTATATTTTTTAAAAATAATAATAACTTAAATTTTAGAATTTTTTTATAAGAAAAATTAACTAGATATAAAAATATTTAAATTTAAAATTTATAAAGAATTATAAAATCAATTAATACTTTATTTTCTTTTATTAATAAATATAAAAATTTATATTAGTACATTTTATGTAACAGTATTATTAATTATAAAATAGTTATTTTAATTTTTTTTTTAATTTTTAACTTTTTTCAAAAATTATTCTTATTTATTATTATAAAATAAAATGTAAAAATAATTATTTTATTTAAATAATAAACAATATTAATTTTTTTAAAATTGAATTTTTTTTATATTTATTAAAAAAATCATAAAAAAAATAATTTTTTATTTATTTATATACATATATAATAATAAATAATAATTAAAATTTTAAAGAGATTATGATTGTTGATAGTTTTAACGTTTCTATTTTACAGAGATTATACCAGTTCTGCTTAAACTATAATTATATTTTTTTTAATTAGTGAAATCTTGTCAATAGTTTTTTATTTTTTTATTTATTTTTAATTTTTCTAATTTTAAAATATATCATTCTTTTAATTTGTTTTAAATGGTTTAGTTTAAATGGTTACAAAATTTACTATATCTAAATTTTTTAGATATTCTGAAGAGACGATCATATTTTGAGTTAGTTAGGTTTACAATAAAATCTCTTGTAACTTCATGCTCCATGTATATCCATTTCTATCCATAACACCACTTGCTTTCAATTATACTTTTTTTTAATTTCAAATTACGTACGGTATAAGATTATTGATGACGAATTTTAGGTTTTTGTTAGTCTCATCGTTTTCATTTTAAACTTCCAATTTCATTAGAAAGATGATTCATTCACGGACACTGAATTTAGAATCTTAGATACCAAGTGGTATACTAGATCTACACTCAAAAAAACATAATGGTCTACCATATTTGATTAAACAAATAATTACTTAATTGTCAAAATCATAAAATAATTTTAAAATGTGGTCATAAACGGAGATTCTGGAGCCCTTGGTTACATAATTTCAAGTAGTATTTCTTTTTATATTTCTACCTATTGTTACATTTTGATTTGTTTTTTCATATTTTAATTAACAGCACATAATTATTTTCTTAAATCCCCTTAACTTAAATATTGTTTTGGTCAAACAAATTTAATTACTTATATTATTATGATCTTGTTTTTATTCTCACAAATATGTTATGAATCAATTTATTGGTTAGATAGGAATCTCGACCTGCAAATTTTATCCACTTAATTATAGAAACAGATTATAAAATTAAAACATGAATATACAGTAAATCTTTTGGTCTAAAGCGAGTATATTAAATGAAACCTAAATCAAAATGGTGTATAAGATTGTACTGAATGTGCGGAAAAAAAACAAACAATAAATAAATTGTATGTATTTTATTTTTTAGTATGTTTGAGAAAATAATAAAAAAAAAGATAAATTATATTAACAAAAAATATTATCGTTAACTCTGTTAATTTTATTTTTTATCTTTTTAATGTGTATTTTTAATGTATATTTAAGAATAGAGAAAATAATAAAGAAAGAGAAAATAATAAAAGGAGAGAGAAAATTTCTTAAAAGGAAATTATGTACTAACAAAAACTCTGTTAAGAAAAAATACATCCATATCATTACGTGTTTTTTTTCTTCTAAATAATAATAATAAATAAATAAATAAAAAATATTATTAAAATAATAAATAAAATTATTAATAATATTATTAAAATAATTTTATTTTATTTTAATATAATTTTAATAAATAATTAAAATATTATTAAAAATAATTAAAATATTTAAAAAAATTAAAAAATTAAAAGTTTAATAATAAATAAATTATTTTATTTTCTTTTTATTTTTATTGTTTTTTTTAATCTAAACCAACTTACTTTCTATTTTTTTTTTATATCTGTTCATTTCTCTTCATTCCTGCTCATTTCTGTTTGTTTCTGTTGATTTTTGTTCATTTGGGTTCATTTCTGTTCATTTCCCTCCCTCAAATCCTCTAATAAGTCTTTCTGGTTTACCTACTCTCCATAAATAGTGGTGTTGGATAATTTTCTTTTGTTTTACCTTACAACTGCTATGCTTTCAACTTTCCATATATAACTATAAAGTCACTGGAGGGACAGGAAACTCACAAACAAAATGCTATATATAGATTTTGTACATTATTTGACTTCGATCTCCTCTCTATAATGCTAGTGCGTTCTTCACTTCTCCAAAAACATAGCAGCAAAATATCATCTCTATAATCCTATTGCGTTCTTCACTTTCTCCAAAAACATAGCAGAAAATATCATGGAAGTTTCAATGAAGTATCCAGGCAAGCTCACCCTTAGGGTGGTTCTCACTTGCATCATGGCAGCCACTGGAGGCTTGATTTTTGGTTATGATCACGGCGTTTCAGGTAAATCCAATACTTAACCAGATTTCAATTACCCATTGACCCTCTTTGAATCTGCAATGAGATTTCATATCTGGTTTTCAATGCATCATTATCTTGAGATTTGTGTGTGGTTGAGAGACTATGTAATTTAATTTTGATGATTTTTACTTTTGAAGAGTATTAACCATTGTGTTCTGTTTTAATCTTGAAAACAATATAGCTGATGCGTATTTTGTGATTGATGAAACTTCTGATGTGCGATTTTTACTGTGTTTGTTTCAAAAGGTGGAGTGACCTCCATGGATTCTTTCCTGAAGAAATTCTTTCCATCTGTATATGAACAAGAGGCTAATCTAAAACCTACTTCAAACCAGTACTGCAAATTCAATAGTCAGATACTGACACTGTTCACATCTTCCCTTTATCTGAGCGCTCTTGTTGCGGGTCTTGGCGCATCCAGCATAACCAGAATGTTGGGTAGGCGTGCAACTATGATTTTGGGTGGAATATTCTTTGTGGCAGGTGCATTACTTAATGGATTTGCCTTAAGCATTTGGATGCTTATTGCTGGCAGGTTGTTGCTTGGTTTTGGCATTGGATGTGCCAATCAGGTATACCCTTTTCTTTCAAGTTTCATTTTATGCATGTGAAAAAATTTCGCATTGAAAATCACCCTAGGAATGAATTTTAAGACAAGTATTGTTGAAAATCAACAAAATTATCATGTAAGTATGACCAAATTTGATTGGTGAAGAGTACAAACCAAAAACCCTTTAACTTACAAAGCAAAGTCATCAACCAATGAGAAATAATACAGGGGTTGTTTTATTCTGTCTGTCAATTAATAAGAAATATGATGATTATTGGTTACAATGTAAAATTCTTTTTATGTGCTTCCTAATTATTGTTTTCTCTAGGCTTCAATTGGCTTCGGCTTTGATTATAGTTCTTTCTTGCTAACTAATAATAATTTGTATTTTCAGTCAGTTCCAATCTATGTATCAGAGATGGCCCCTTATAAGTACCGTGGAGCTCTAAACATGTGCTTCCAATTGTCAATCACTATAGGCATTTTTGTGGCCAATTTGTTCAACTACTACTTTGCCAAGATACTGAATGGTCACGGATGGCGCTTAAGCTTAGGGTTTGGTGCAGTCCCTGCTATCATTTTTGTTATAGGTTCATTTTGCCTTCCTGATTCTCCAAACTCCCTTGTTGAACGTGGCTGTCATGAAGAAGCCAAAAGGGAGCTTGTGAAAATTCGTGGAACAACTGAAATTGATGCAGAATTCAGGGACATACTTGCTGCTAGTGAAGCCTCACAAAATGTGAAACATCCTTGGAGAACCTTGATGGAGAGAAAGTATAGGCCACAGCTTGTTTTTGCCATATGCATCCCCTTCTTCCAGCAGTTCACTGGCTTGAATGTGATCACATTCTATGCTCCTATTTTGTTCAGAACAATTGGTTTTGGAGCCACTGCTTCTCTCATGTCTGCAGTGATAATTGGCAGCTGTAAACCTGTATCTACCGTGATTTCAATTCTTGTTGTAGATAAATTTGGAAGACGCTCCCTTTTCCTTGAAGGTGGTGCTCAAATGTTAATTTGTCAGGTACCGATTTGAACCTCATAAAGTGCATTTTTGGATTTACATTACATACATCTTTCAAACTCAATTAGGATGCTAGTTTAACCTGATTTAAGATATATGTTCACATGTTTGATCTCAGGTTGATTAATTGAGTAATAGCAATTTTAATAATTTGTGTAGAATATTTTTTTTTTACTAACTTGGTTTTAGAAGACTAAAGTCAAAATATAAATTGTTAACTTAAAAATGAGTTTTAGACTGATCAATGTCATTCAAAAATATCTGTTAAAAATTCAGCCAAACACGCATTCATTTTTCATTTCATTGGTTTAGTTAGTTTTGAATTAGTATGTTTTGGCCACAGATCATCATGACAATTGCAATTGCGGTTGCATTTGGCACAAATGGGAACCCAGGAACACTACCTACGTGGTATGCAGCTGTGGTTGTGGGGATCATATGTGTATATGTTGCAGGTTATGCTTGGTCTTGGGGTCCTCTAGGTTGGTTGGTACCAAGTGAAATCTTTCCTCTTGAGATTAGACCTGCTGCTCAGAGCATCACTGTCGGTGTCAACATGATCAGCACTTTCTTCATAGCCCAATTCTTCACAGCAATGCTATGTCACATGAAGTTCGGTTTGTTCATCTTCTTCGGGTGCTTTGTGGTGATCATGACCATATTCATCTACAAGTTATTGCCAGAGACAAAGGGTATCCCACTTGAAGAAATGAGTAGGGTTTGGCTGGAACACCCTTTCTGGGGCAAATATTTGGAATCAGACAGCACAATCCAAAATGACATGATGAACTCCAAATGTTGATTATTTTTTTCTGTGTTGGCCTTAGTCTTTGATTCATGCAAGTCTAGATTAATTCAATTTCTTGGCCGAGCTTTTATTTTAATACTTTAAGGTACATAATATTTAAGATGTAATCTGAAGTTGTATATTGCAAAGCCATTTAGTAATTGATTATCATCTTGATTAGACATATTTTTTTTAATGGTAAAGATAAACATACACTCGCATATATTTAGACACCCAAATGACATGTCTAGGGGCGAAAGTAACAAGGTGTTTGGGGGCATGCATAGCTACTTGTGACAACAAAAATATAAACATAAATGTGAAAATTTTACTAAACAGAAGTCGATATGCGGCTAGTCGAATTATGTAGTGAATTGATAATGTACTTAGTAGGATGCGGATAATATAAACTTTACTTGTATGATATTAATTTGGTTTTGTTAGGATATGTTGTTGAGCGTAAGATGTGGTAGCTAAGCCATATATCTTCTACTAAAATAGATAACACCAGGTGCTAATATTCATATTTGGAAAGTTGAAACCTCTATTATTAGCTTTTCTAGTTTTTCTAGCTTTTCTATTAAAGTAAAGTTGGAGCTACGTGAAGAAACTGAAGTATTATGTTTGAAGGTATTATTTTCTTAATTGTTAACATTTGTAGTAAAGGTTCTGAATTGAAAATATTTATTTAAAAATTTTGGGATGGCACAAAAGTGGTTGTAGTTGAGTGAGAATGAAAATTTGTTGGAGATGATTATTTTTAAAATATTATGCATTGGTTTTAGTGAATGGTAATAAAACTTATGTTCACAATGTATTAGACTTTGTTATGTATTTTTAGTTAATGTTGAAAGTTAGGTTTTTTTCTTTTGAATATTTTGTTTGGGAATAATAATGTTAAAGTGATATAAAAATATATTAAGTTATGTTGGATTATTGTAATTCATGCAAAAAAGGTATGAGATTCGAATTTGTTGATTTGTTTGTGAACAATAACATTGAAATTATATAAAAGTGCAACAAAAGAGATTTATTGGTGTCATTTGATAGTTTATTTGGTTTGAACAATAATGTCAATGTTTATAGAATGTAATATGCTTTTATGGTATCTTGAATTTAAGTTAGATAGTATTTTTGTACTGGATTAATCTTTTTGTGAACAAAAATTTTGGTTGATTCTTTTTTATTGTAACATATAACCAGTGATGAAAGATTTGAATGTTGTTGAATTTAAACGCGTGATAAATGAAAGTATGAATGATTATGTAGGAGGGAAATGTGATGAATTGTTGAGAATAACAAATGATAATAATCTAGAAAGTGACATAGATGAATGTTGTTCTACTATTGGTATGTCTTTTACGAGTGAAGAAGTAGTGAAGTCTTTTTATACACAACATGGTATAAGAAAATGATTTGGTATTCAAATTAAAAATTCGAAGAGAGCTATAGATTAGAAAAAAAAAAATTGGTTCTATGTTGTGCAAGGGAGGGTGTTACCATGTGAAGGAAGTTAACTGAAATCCAATCCATCGAAAAAAAAAATTCAATGTTCTACTAAAATCACAATTGGTTATAAAGACGGTTTTTGGTACATAATGAATTTTACTACTTACCATTGTCATTTCCTTAGTCCAGGAAATGAGCAAGTATGTCATACCTTTTTCTCCTTTTGTTGGAGTAAATCATTATGTACAATCAATTTTGCTTAGATGTGGTTTGTTGTCTTCTGAAGACACAAAGTCATTTATTTAGTTGTTTTCATCATGGCTTCGATACATGTTTCCTAAATTATTTGATGGAATTGTTACTGATCAATGTCAAGCCATGAAAAGAGTCATTAAAATTGTGTTTCCTTCCTTTTGGCATAGGTGGTATTTGTGGCATATAATGGAAAAAGTACTCAAAAAGTTGAAAGGATACAAAGAATATCAAAACATAAAACATGCATTGATGAATGTTGTTTATGAGTCATTGTTATTTTGGAATTTGTTGGTAAATGAACTTCATTTGTTGAAAAATATGGTTAGTTGATAATGTTTGGTTGGCTTCTTTATTCAATGAGCGAGAACAAGGGTCTCTTATTTTTTAAAGGGTAACTTTTGGGTATGTATTTGGACTACACAACGTAGTGAGAGCATAAACTCTTTCTTTGATGGATATACCAATTTGAAAAACTACATTACATGATTTTGTTCGACAATATGACAATGCTCTACGAGATAAAGCAGAATATGAAACAAATTTTCGTTCATTGAACACGAATATTCCCTGTGGCTCTCGATCTATGATTGAAATACAATTCCAAAGCATGTACACTTAGGTAAATTTTTTGAGATTCAAGTTGAATTTTGCGAGAAGATAAATTGTTGCATTGTAGCCATGTTTTGCAGGTGTTATATGTTTGTACGATGTTTTAGAAAAAGCATAGTCAATGGTCATTTTAAGGAATCTATTTTTCATGTCAAATTTGATTGGGTTGACATTGGAATTAAATATTTGTGTCTACTATTTGAATTTAGGGGAATAGTTTGTCATCATTCATTACTAGTTCTTTCTCAAGAAAGGAAGAAAAATATTCCTTCCAAATACATGTTGGATAGGTGGTCTAAGAACATTAAAAGAAGACATATACTAATTAAGACCAAGTACGATCCTAAATGAATTTAACCAACTATGTAGAGATTTGATGGGCATCGTAGATTTTATGAGGTGGTAGAACAAGCAACAAGAGTCCTCCCAAAAAAACGAGTATGTTCATGGAAGAAATTGACCAATTTGAGAAAATTATTGACCAATCTAAAATTCACGATGATAACAATACTTTAGAAACCCAAAACATGGAAGTCAAAAGTTACAAAAACCTTTTTTTATAATGTAGGTATGTATTCAAGTACAACAAATTGTTTGTTTAATGTTAAAGTTATTTGTTATTTAGGTTATATGGATGAATTATGTGTGTTTTTTAGGATGACTATTATGGGAGTCCAAACCTATTGAATACACATGACATTTTAGTTCAAATATCGTTCAATGTTAATTATAACAAAAAAAGTGAAGATGTAAATATCAGAGTGTGTGTACAACAAACGATCCATTTGAAATATTTCTAATGTAACTCATGACTATTGTTTACTTTATTATATGATCATTGTGGATGTTATTTGATTTGCCTCAAATTTGACATTATATAAATACATTAAATAATTTTATATTATTTACAGTTTTTAATTTGTCTTCATGTGAATTTGTTGATAGTTTACAACTGTAAGTGCCAAGAATAAAGACAATGTAAATGAACTAAGTTATAAAACGCAATTATTTGTTAAAAGCATTGACTAACCGTCACCTTGGCAGTGTTGTTACAAAACCATGACATCTTAACAATGTGCACCTTGTGTCCACTACTGCATGACTCTTAATAGTGAGTTTGAACGATTAAGTTGTTAACCATGTTGTAAAATGAGGTTATTTGTTCATGGTAGTGGTTAAAAGTCACCTTATCAATCTTTTTACACCACCGTCACATGAGAATAGTGTAGTCTTATTATCGACATTTTCAAAAGCTTCCATAGAGATAAGAGGTAGTGCCTTAGGCTTAGTTACTCCTATGCGCCAATGCGTGGGTGTAATTAGTTACTACAAAGTATTTAAAGATGTTATAATATATGGTTGTTTGTTCATGACAATGGTTAATAACCGTTTGATAGTTTGATGAAATGTAGAACTAGAGGGTTATTTATTGACATTCATGTGTATGCTTTGCAAACTTCATTACAAGACACACTTGAGTAATGCAATGCCCCTAATTTTGATATAAATTATATTTATATGTGAGATTAAAATTTCTATATCAATAGAAATTATTATTATTATTATTATTATTACTATTGTTTGTTTAAATATCTTTAAAAAAAAAGGAGAGAAGAAAAAAAACATCAAAAGAAAGAAGAAAAAGGAAAATGGATTTGAAACCCGATAAAAAAGAAATAATAATAATAATTAATTATTAAAAAAAAAAAACTTCTTAATGAAGTCTAACCCTCTCACCCTCTTTTTATTCCGCATGCTACTATGCCACTATTCATTTTCTTCTTCCTCTTCTTTTTCATTTTGTTCAATTTATTCCTTTTTCTCCCTTTCTTTTCAATTTAAGGTAAATTTTCCTTAAATTTAAGTTTCCAATTACATTATTCGTTTCAAATATTTGATTATCATCATAAATATTAATTTTTTTGGCTTAGAAAAAATTGGGTGTTAAAGTCCCTCAATCTTTCCTCTTTTGGATTATTACAAGTTTTTAAAGCAAGGGGAATTAATTCCTTAATCTTCAATGTAATGTTGTATGTGTTATTTTATACTTAAAATAACATGATTTTCGAGGGTGGAGAGTTAAACCGCGAGAAATTTAAAAGAAAAAACAAAGTTTAGTGGACCCAATACACTTAGCAGATTTCAAAATCCCTTGAGTGCTTTGAAGATCTTTCAAATTTGTTACTAGAATCTGCTAAACGTTTTTTTTCTTTTTCTAAATATCTTAGTAAATTCCAAAACAATATTAAAAAAAATCAATTTTTTCCCTGTTTCTTTTATTTTCACTCCCAATTGATTTTATTTGGATTAATTTATCATGGTAGTAATTATTGAAATAATATTTGGTGATGAGATTTTGGAACTACCTAGAGAATAGAGAAAATTATATAAATTTAGACAATTGTTCTATCTAAAGTTTGATTAGATGAACCATAGAGGTACACTAGGGTGTAATTCACGAAGATTAGATAATATAGGGAAAATGGAAGGTGGTATGCAATGTACTTGGAAATTGTCACAAACATCACACTCCATTCCTGATTGAATCTCTAACTATGTTTTCTTTTAAAGAGGCTTGTGCGCACACGTTATATCCATGAGACATATTACTAACTCATAATTATCCACACCAGCATAAGGTCAGCACTTGGGTGGTGGGGTTTGTAGCTTTTAAGGGCCGAAAATGATAGTTGGAAATTATGAGAAAGAGTAAGAGCAAAAGATGACGAGATTGATTATTTAGAATTTGTGTTATATTAATTTAAGTTATTGTGTGTATATTTATCAATTATTTTATTGAATGAGACTTACCTATTGAATGATTTTTTTTATATGAATAAGAAGAAACTCACCTTTACATCTTGAGGACAAAACCATGACGATACCTTGCCATCAAGTTAAATTAGTATATATACAATTATATAATTATAATATTAATGAGTTGTTTAGAGAATATCAGTAGGTAGGATTATATAAATACCTCATAACACCATACTTAAATGGTCTCGGTTTCGTTATCTCTCTATAGATTCGCACATATCCTATAGTATGTCTTTTTGTATTGGAGATAATAGAAAAATAATTCATATGTTTAATTATGATATATATATATATATATATATATATATATATATATATATATATATATATAAAGAGAGAGAGTAAAACCTTCTAAACCTCTAAGATATCAATTCTAGTTCTTTAATGACGAGATGAAAATTTTTAAAGCGTTTTATGAAAATCTTTCTCCCTAATTGTCAGGATACACATACGTATAAATGTATATGTAATGTTAAAATATTAAATTAATTTAAAAAAAATCTCTACTAAAATTTAAAATTTTTTATTTTTTATGCCATTTTATTATTATAAAATTTTTAAATATTCTTTAAATAAAAAGAATTTTTAAATATTCTTTTTTTTATAATTTTTAATTTATTTATAATTTCAATTACTCTTATATTTATAAATAAATTATATAATATTATATTTAAAAATTATAATATAAATTTATTATAAAGATTTATAAATATATTAGTTAAAATACAAATGTGTCTGTATTTTTTAATAAATTATGTTTATTTTTATTGATATGAATAAAATATTCTTTAAACATTTAAATAGGAGAAAATAAAAATTAATTAAAAAATAGAGAAATCAATGAGAAAAAATTAAATAAATAATTAAGAAAAGAGTAGAAAAATTATAGATAAAAAATAATAATAAAATATATTTTAAATAAAAAATAAAATAATTTAAATTGTATAATAGCATTTCTTCTAAATGGAAATAATTAAGTTATCAAAGAAGTCAAATGTATATATATAAATAAATGAGTTTAACTATATTTTTAATCTCTAAATTTATAATGATTTCGATTCTAATCCTAAAGAATTTATTTTAATGATTATTAATTAGTAAATCCTTAAATTAAAAAGTAATAACAAAATTTAAAAATAAATCTCTAATACTTATTCTTAAAATAATAAAAAAAAAATCTCTAGTCTATTTAAAGATAGTGAATAAAAGGGATACGCAAAATGCTAATTGCCAAGAAAAACCAAAAGATTTTTTTATGTGCTTGCCGAGTTTAATTTCATGGTCACTTCACATTCATTTCAAAATGGGCTTTTTCAAATATAAAAAATATATTCCAAAATAAGTGGGATATGACTTAGAAAATTTATGTGAAGAAGTATCCCGTTCCACGTTCACTGTTACCAAACTCAGGTTCATGAAACAGTCAAAGCGAAAGGACATAAATATATTAAGTCCTCTATAGTATATAAGACGTCACTAGATGCAGGGTTTCTGGCTTCTGCACCATGAGTCCACGACTCCAACTGTGCGACTTGTTACCAAAAACATAATAGCAGATCGAAAAGTGCTAATTACTGGGTAAATCTGACTAGAAGTACTTGCATTTTCAGACTCCACTCTGAACTGCTTCAATTTCTGGCATCAAAATGAACCAGCCTACATACAGAATTTTGTAAACTACAAAGTTTCAATTTCCCCAAGAACCCCAGCATGCGCAGGGAGGAAGATTCTGCAGATAGCATAATAATAGGAAGCTTCTGTGCAACAAATTTAAAATTCCGAATCATATTTTGATTCCCACTTGTTAAATTTCTGAATAAGAGGATAAGCTGCTAAAATCTCCCAATTCATATTATCACTCTCCGAAGACCAAAGCCAGTAAAGTCAGCATGCATTGAATTGCCTTTCTTCTGTATAAATGGAGCAAATCCAGCAATATACATATCAAAGACAAGCCATTGAAAACATAAGATGCATCAATAAATAGTTATGCAATTTAAAACATTGTGATGTAATAATATTTACTTTGAAAAAACGATACAGTTCAGTGATATACCTACATAGATAATAGATGCTCAAACTTATCTGTGTCTATGGAGCCTTGGTATAAACAGTGCAATAGGAGGATAGAAAATTTTCCTTGACCCAAATGAAAGCCTTACGCTGATATGAAACATCCTTCCAACTGCAGACCTAATAAATATACTCATTCATTTGAAATTCCAAAAGCTTTCATGAGGAAAGCATACTCGTAAGCCGTTTCGTCACATTGAGCATAGTGACCACCTTCGCCAAAATGCCCTCCTATCATACTTGTTTTCATGATGACAGAATGAGAACAATGAGGGCAGGTACTATCTCGTACTTTAGCAACCCATTTAGCACCTTCCCAAACTCCAACCCTGAGAATGAATGTTAAATGCTAACATCAACATTATTTAAGCAATTAGAAGTTGCTAAATGCAAAAATTAGGATGTAAAATATGCATTTTAATAATATTGTGTGTGTGATAGATGGATTAGCAAGTGTAAGATTGCCTTGAATCATTAACTGCTGCCGTAACCAAAACTGAAGGAAAACAACTGCTTGGAGGAATGTTGTCATAAGGAGAATAACTAAGAATAGAATCAAAATTTGATTGTAATTGAGGATTTCCGAATTCTTCATAATCCAAAATTGTGAGGGGTAGACTGGGATCCAACAATGTGTTGCATATATCAAGAAATGGTACCTGGTATGTATAACCCATCCAATTATCAGAGGGGGTATTTAAAAATATGAACTAGTGAACAATGTGAACTGATAAAATTAACTCAGCTATAAATAAAAAATGAGTGAAATTATTTAATTTAGTAAATATGACACATTTTTTCTTTTTAATTCGTGCTTAAAAAGTAAAGCACACACAAATCTACATGATAGATGTGCATGACAGTGAAAGACAAATAACATTTTACTTAATGGACATCTAAATAGAAGTTTCAGAGAGAGGGAGAGAAACAGGAAGGCAAACAGATTGAAAGAGCTATATAATAAATATATTTTCAGGCTTACCTAGTGAATTATGATTTCAGAATATCGAAAGCTAATTTTGGTCCTCCAAAGGTCTTTTTACAAAGTACATTATTCCTTAAAAAAACAATTGAAAGTAATTCTTCTCCAAACCTCAAAGTTATGCCTCTCTAATAACCTTGTAATATATATTCTCTTTCGTTAAAGATTTAAAAGTGACAATTATTAGTCTTTAGAATTCTGACAAAACAGTTGAGACATGGTGCTAATTGAAATATCCCGGATATTTTCTCACTGCTCACTATCTCTGAAAAGCTGAAAATCTATCTTCGAATTATGTTACAATCACAATTATATTAAACTTACTTTTAATATGGCACCACGAAAGAGTTGGGGACACATATTCATAGCTGCACCGACAAGAAGGCAGCCTGCACTCCACCCAATAGCACCAAGCAGATCATTCTGAACATAGCCCTTATTAACTAAGTAGTTGCCACAGGATACAAAGTCAAATATCGAATTCTGTTTGTTTAATCCACACCCAGATTTATGCCATGATGGACCTCCACCACCACCACCTCTGTTATAACACAGGTTGCCACGTACTTAACATTTAAAAACGTATAAAAGCTTAAAAAAACATTAAGTTATCCAATTTTCATAGACAATAGCGCCATAACTGCAAAACTTGTTCGCATATCATAAGAAACAAGCCAGTATCATATACTCATGAAAGGCCGAGAAGAAAACTAACAACTGTAGAAATAGATGTCAGGCAATCAACCAACCAACCTTACATCAGCAAAAGCTACTACCCAACCACGGTCCAGTAAACTCAGGCGATCCGAACACCAGCTCTTATCCAGATCTTCTCCATATGCTCCATAGCCTACTAAGAGTCCAGGGGATTGACCCTTCTTCCAGGATTCTCTTGAGTACACAATGGTTAGTGGAACCATTACACCATCATGGGAAATAACTTCCTCCCTCTGACAACAGTATACTTTAGAAAAGTCCTTCCATCTCTGGGAATTAAAGTTCTTGGCACGTTCATTCTTATCACTACACACCTCTTGAATTGTACCCTTATTTAACTCAAAAGTTGGGATGCATGACCAACCAACAGGATCACAGTTCACTTCCTCTTGATGCACAATAGAGTATGTATGTTTTGATATGTCATAGTCAACAACTAAATCCGGTATCTGTTCACTCGTCCAAACCCCAGAAGGTGAAAGAAGTTTCCAAGTTAAAACACATAATAGATATAATACTTCTACAAATATGTACTTCAATGAAATCATAAACATTAAATGATAAACATTATACACATTTAATGAATTTAAATTACATCTAGTAATTACATATGCTCATTGAGTAGATTTCAAATGGGCCAATATGCAACGATTGATTCAATTAGCAAGGCCATAAACTACGAAGTCTGAAGCTGAACTATTATCACAACTCACAAGTCACAGCACTATCCTATCCATCAAACACTCAGCTCTCACAATTCTAAATAAATGCATTTATAGTGTCTCCAAATATAGATTATAAAGGGTAATGGTAAAATACTACAATGTGAAAAAATCTGGAAGAAGGGCAGGTATTCGACAATTCACTTGCAATAAATTCCTCCACTATCTTGCTGTACTTGCAAACAAGTTTAAGCATACAAGAAAAGTCTTAATTTTAATATATTAACATATTACTAGGAAAGTAATCTGCATATAGACTAGAAAGAGATAGAAAAGATAGTGAAGGAAAGAAAATTGAAGTTCTATTTCTTAATTAAAATAGTTCAAGGATGTGCTATTTATAGAGAACTTAGAAAACTCCCAACTACCTTAATCATGATTATAGAAAACTTTCCAACTACCCTAATAATAATTATTGAGAGTTCAACTACTCATGAAATAATTATAGGAAACTCATTTATAATAATTCCAACAATTAATAAATATAATTCTTTAAAACTCAACACTCCCCCGTCAACCTGGTGAATGAATATCAATTATTCCCGACTTGCGTGTAAGATCATAAAACCGTTCTGAGGGAAGTCCCTTTGTAAAAAAGTCTGCAAGTTGAAGTCCTAATGGGATGTAAGAAATAGTTATAAGGCCACAATCCAGTTTTTCTTTGATGAAGTGGCAGTAATCCCTATATGCTTGGTCTTATCACAAAAGAGAGTCATTGGTTCTTCATATTTCACTTTAAAATCATTCAAAATAATTTTTAACCATATTATTCACACACACACACACCCTGTGTCATAACTTGAAACTCAGCCTCTATATTGGACCTTGCTACTACATTTTGTTTCTTACTTCTCCAAGTTACCAAGTTTCCACCTAGAAATATAAAATATCTTGATGTCGATCTCTTGTTAGTAATAAAACCAACACAGTAGGCATCAGTATATATCTTCATATTAAATTTTTCATCCTTCTTAAAACAATAACCCCCGTGTTGGACTTGCTTTCAAATATTGAAGGATTCTATTTACAACTTGTAAGTATCACTCTCTTGGGTCATGCATGAATTGACTGACCACACTTACAACATAAGCTATGTTAGGTCTAGTGTGGGCTAGGTAAATGAACTTCCCTGATATTGGCCTTTGTTTACTATAGAACTCTCTTCATCACTTCCAATTCTATGATTCTGCTCTACAGGTGCTTTGGTCTTGCAATCAATCTTACCTATTTCTCTTAGCAAGTCTAAAACATATCTTTCAATATCAATTTTTCACTTTCATCATCTCCTACAATAATCATATCATCAGCATAAACAAGGAGAAGAATTAATCTCCCTTCAAAGGAATGTTTGATAAACAATGTATGGTCAACTTGACTCTAACAGTATCCCAAGGACAACATGGCATGTTAAGTCTCCCAAACCAAGTATGGGGTGACTGCTTAAGTCCATACAAGGCTTTCTTCAACTTAGACACCTTATTCTTTTCTTCAATAGATCCAAATCCAAGTGGAATTACCATATAGACTTCTTTCTCTAGATTCCCATGCCAAAAAGCATTTTTTACGTCAAACTGTTACAGTTCACAAACAAATGCCAATAAGAGAATGATCCTAACTGTATTCATCTTTGTTACAAGAGCAAACATTTCTTCATAATCCACATTGTAGGTTTGAGTATATCCTTTTGCAACTAACCTTGTTTTGTAGCAATCCAATGTGCCATCAAACCAATATTTACAGTGTAGATCCATCTCCATCCTACAGCCTTCTTATCTTGTGGCCTATCAACAATCTCCCAAGTTTGATTTTTTTTCTAAGGCACCCATCTCTTTCTTCATGGTTTGAACCCAATTCTTATCTTTTAATGCCTCTTGAAAACTTATGTAGGGATTCTAATTGAATCAATGACAAAGAGAAAACTTTGGTGTTGCATAGAAAGTTGTTTAGTGGACACAAATTGAGAAATAGGATACTTGGTACAAGACCATTTTCCTTTTCTCAAGGAAATAGGCAAGTCATTAAGGTTAAACTCAGTTATTTTGTAAAGAAATTTCTGAAGGTTCAAAATGATGAACACTTACCTCTACATTAGATGATTGGAATTGTTATTAGAACCAAGTTAGGTTTAGTCTGTCTCCTCTACTGAAAAGGCCCTCTGGACGACAAATATCTAGTGTTGATTCCGACTAAAAAACATTAATGCTTTCATCAAAAACAGCCTCAGACATATCCTTGCAAGATGAACCAGGGTCAACATTAATATAGGAAGAAGAAGATCCCTTTTCTTACACCAATGGGACAAATGATGACTCAGATGATTCAAAAGACTTAGGGACAAAGGATGACACAAGTGATTCAAAAGACTCGACTTCAATAAAATTCTCCCCCTAAAGTTGAGGACGCTCATAAAAGGATCTAGATCCATGAAATGATACATTTGTAGACATATAAATCTTTTGACTAGGAGGATGATAACAACAACATCCTTTTATTAGATGCATAAACAATAAATATGCACTTAATGACTCTAAGATCTAATTTTCCATGGAATTGACTATGAATATAGACAAATGCAATACAACCAAAAACATGGCCAGGGAGACTGGATAACAAAGGAATAGATGGAAAGGAAAAGGATATAGATTTAATACAACTAAGACCATCAAGAACATGAGAGGATAACCTGTTAATGAAATAAGTAGTAGTAAAAACTATCTCCCCCCAATAAGACTTAGGGAGAGACATTTGGAAGAAAAGGGCCCTAGGCCCTAGTAACTTCAAGGAGATGCTTTTTTTTCTTTCAACAATCCCATTTTGTTGTGGTATATCTACACATGTAAGTTCATGAATGATACCACTTTTAGAAAGAACTTAGTCACGTTATGATTTACGTATTATCTCCCATTATCAAAACGCAATCATTTTATAGATTTTCCAAATTGTCTATGTATCATGCAAAAGAATCTTAAAAATAGTGGAAAAACTTCAATTTTTCTTTCCTGAAGAAAATCCATGTAGTGCAAGTTTAATCATCAATAAATGTGACAAACCATTTAGCACCAAATATACTAGTATTTGATATAGGACCCCATACATCAAAGTGAATCAAATCAAAAGAACTAACACTTTTTGTATGACTAGGAAAATATGTTGATCAATGGTGCTTTACAAACTAACATACATCACACTTAAAAAACTCAACAAACTCATTTGAAAACAAAGAAGGAACATAGACTTAAGAGTATAAAATGATGAATGTCCAAGATGACGATGAAGAAGCCAAATTTGAGGACTCGGAAGTAATGGAAGATTGGTAACAAGAAGTAATTACTTCTTTAATGATATATCCCATGGTTCTCAAGCTTTTAAAATAATATAACTCTCCCTATTTCTTAATAGTTCCAATCATCCTCCTTGTGGCAAGATCTTGAAAAACACAATGAAAGGGGAAAGAAAATTATAGAACAATTGAGGTCATGAGTATGTTTGCTTACAAAAACAAAATTATTGGAAAGTTGAGGGAGTTGATAAGCATTCAATTTCAGCCCGGAAAGTTGGTATCCCATCTTCAACAAGTGAAGAAGAGAGGGTCTTTCCTAACCCTTTAGAGTCTAAAATTTCCCGATGAGCCTTCTTTAAGAAAGGACCCTTCAATTTAGCCAAATAAAAGCCTTCTCCTTTCCATGAAGGTTGAAGCATGACTCCTTGATGTGCCCAGATTTCTTACAATGAGAGCACCAACGATCCTCCTTGCTTTTTAGTTATGTTTCAAATTCCCAAAATTTGATATTCTAAGTTCAAAAGATTTTCCAAAAAATAAAGGCAACACCTTCAGTGAAGGGTTCATTCATCATGACCATTCTATGAAGTCGCTTCACCTCTGACGATATAAAAAACCTCAGAAAGAGACGGAAGTCCTTCCTTGCAAAGAATTTAATGGCAGTGCTCAAGCTACTCTAAATCAATTATTCAGAAAAAAGGTTATTGTAGAAAGTGGATATGGTGTCTAACTCAACCCTATGAAATTGACTTACAAAGTGAGGTTTACACCCTACTATAGTTTGGCCCCATCTTTAGTTAATGTGAGATCTCTAACAATGATAAAAAAAAAAAAAAGTTGATGCTCAAGTTCCTGAATTTTTCTACACAAGTGTCATTCCATTCAATGTGATTAAAAATCCAACTTTTGCATAAACGTGAGATGATTGGGGGAGATATGGTGATGAAGATGGTGATTAAGATTTTGGAGATGATTTTATTAGAGGATTGGATGAGAGAGACATATAAATTGTTATTTAATTGTTATTTCATCACTTTCAGAACTTATATTTTATTTGTGTATGGTATGAACTTATTTATTATAATAAAATCGGTATTCTTATGAGTATATTTTTTATTGAATTAATGTTATTTTTCTTATGAATTAGATTTTTATGAGTCGAGTCTATAGACCTCCCACGAGTCTACATAAGACTCTTGAGTGTAATAACCTTGCATAAAAGAAAGAGAATTACAAAAATTACAAACAAAAAAAAAGGAGGAAAAAGCAAGCATAAAAAAGAGAATAATCAAATTTTAAATTTGAAAATTTAAATTTAAGTCTTAACTGATATTAAGGCAAGGAAAAGTGTTGAGAATATATATCCAATTATAAGTTATTTAAATTAGTTTTTAGAATATTTTGATTATGTTTCAGTTTTTTTTTAGATTAAGAAAAAAACATATTTTATATTATTTAGATTTAGGAAGTTAAAATTAAGATATTGTTAATATTTGATATATGGTTATATTTTTGCTCTCTATATATATATATGAATAAAATATTATTGAATCTCCTTCACATAATATATTTCTTATATTTCTAAAATATATTTTATAACAATAAAAACCAACAAAAGTCAAAATATACTACACATTACAAGGCAGGTTAAACTAATGTTTAAAAAGGAACTTTGAATTTAATTTCAAATCAAAATTTCAAATCATGTCTCTAAATGGAGCATGGTGAATCACGCAAAGCAAAGTAATAAACAGACACCCGGATGCATATTGATAAATTTTAGAAGAATCAAGAATGTGAATTCTTACGCATGTATTCACTGCATCCGCAGAACACCCACAAAGTTCAATATTAGTAGATAATTAATTATAAAATCTTTACAATCATATTTACTGGTAAGAGGGATTAAAAATATCATCACTGAATCTACAAATGTGTATCGCATTCCTAATTATTAGTAATCATACCACGGGTGATGAAAGAACCACACGGTAAACCATACTGAGGAAGTCATGATTTGAACCTGGACTGACACTGCATGTATTTGATGGCAGAGGAAAGTACCAGGGTTTCAGGTCTTGAATATATAGGTGACTCTACAAAGCAATTCAAGATCATATGTTAATGTATGTGCGTTTTAAATAGGAATAAAATAGTTTATGTTTTATCGTAATGAAGCTTTATATCGAAAATAAGCACTGATACATTCCAAGGTCAATAGCAAACTACCAGCTGTAGGAAATGTCTAAATAGTTCACAATCTCAGGAAAAAGATTCCATCCAACAAAGTTCATCAACCAATTTCGATTGAACATTCGTATTCACATAATGCTAAGGCCAGTTTTAGAAATGACAAAATAAGAGGCACTGAAATCCACTATAAACATCTCGACAGTGCACAGTATACATGTAATTGCAACTGAATACAATTTAATATCTAATGACTAAACTTGTAACACGAGTATAAACACACCAAAACAGCAACATAGATTCTGTTTTTATGGCCATTTCAGTCATAGACTTCTAAGAATTTCTATATCTTCATCAAATTACAACATTCAATTAACATTGGTTGAATATTATACACCCTGGAAGGAGTGTGCAGGCACAAAGGAATAAATAAAGGAAATACAGCGACAAACTTGTTGGTGTTATCATATTTCAGTATCTTTTCTGTGGTACACGGAATATTAATCAGGATCAAATGGTTTATATGCTACAGAGGTGAACTAGAAGAAAATAGGATGGCATAAACCATTCAATTCAGTGAAATCTTAATAAATTGAAATTCATATACCTTCAAATCAATTTGCATAGGAAAGTTCAATGAGCATAGCAGAGGAAGACCTTTCTTATTGAAGAAAAGAACCAAATATCCATTAAAAATGTCCATATCACATATGCTCATATCTTTGTCAGGAAGGATGATATTCTGAAGTGAAACATAAGCATAAAAAAGAGGATTTAGAGACACAATTCACACTCCACCCACAGATAACAGAGAACTCAAAATCAAGATGTATAAACTAAAAAAACCTGCAATGTAGCTGACTCTATATCTTCAACCTGGCATCTAACCAGGTAATAACCTTGACCAGACCATTCGAGATCAGGAATAGGAGCATTCGTAAGGATATAAAATAAACCAGAGTGATGTTCCACAAAGTACTGTACACCAGGAGTACGATTACATAATTTTTGTAAACCATTTGAAGGATTGGCTGAATCCATAACATAAACCTGTGATAAGCATCAGGATCAACATATCACTAGAAAAGAATAATCATATTCTGTATTCATAAAAAAAGACAAGTAAATCCCTTCCTCAGATGAAGTTCTTGAGTTTGAATTCACTGTTATGAATTTCCCGTCTTTCGTGCTTGTTATGTCCACACAAAAACTGGAATCATTTTCAGTAAATACTGGAAAATCATCCACACCATCATGTCCAAGTTTTCTGCAGAGAACCCTGCATAATAACATATGACAGTTAGGATAGCATGTTACACTAAAACCCATTCCTTTTCCCAACCCTGAAAAACTGACAAAAACAAAATCCAATGATAAGATTTTGCCTGTAAGGTCGCTGATTTTCATCTGATAGAGTATAAAACAGAGAACTTGCATCTTGAGCCCATGCCAAACTAACAGCGCCATCAACTTCCGATTTTGGGTCTACTAATCCACTTCTGAGGTCTTTTACCTGAAGTGTGTATCGTTCCCCACCAGAAATATCAAGTGTGTATGCAAGGTAGTTGTGGTCGGGTGAAACTCTGCATGTTCCAACATTGACATACCCTGCAATTTTGACTCAGCAATCACCAATAGGAGAGAAAAAACAATGAACTTAAAGTAGAATTGAAACAATTTGAGTACAAATTATCCCGTGAAGGCTGGCCAAAGGACCAAGCTGCAGATCTTTAAAATCCAAGAGAAACAAGTTTAATAACTAAAGATGTCAAGCTTGCATCCTGTTTGGATTAATTACGAATTTATGATACATTTCAACAACAATTCTAGATGCAGTAAACTGCTACTTAACTAACTCTATTAAAATATGACAAAGTAAGGATGCCATATTTCTGTCAGATATGCATCTTTTATAAATCAGAAATCCAGAGTCCAGACTTCCTTTCTCCCACTATTATGGCCAATTTTGAAAAGGAATGGAAACTTGAAATAAAAAATGGAGAGACTAGAAGAGACATACCATATTTCTCTGCAAGTTCATTCCAGTCAAGTAAAATCTCCTCCCTTTTAGATCTTGTCATTCCATAGTGAAGAAAAATATCCTTCAGCCAACCAGTTTTCTCAATTTCCAGCCTCCTACAGAGTACAGGATATTCCTTTCCCTCTGGAATATACTGGTAATACAGCCTGATGAACAGAAGGTGAAAAATGCAATCAATTAAACTTAGAGCCGAAGTAAAGAGAAATGGTACATTGCTATAGTTTTCTCATTTTATTGCAGAAAATGTTACCTTGTGTTAGTTTTATTACAAACCAAACAGGAAATAAAGTGAAAACAATGGCATGTTTGTAGTTTTAAGTGAGAGCAAAAAAAGGAAATAAAAAATGAATTCTTAAACCAAATGGTCTCTTACTTTCTCACTTTCTTACACCACTAACAACAGTTCTACAGATGCATTTGTATTAGTTCAACTATTCAGCAATTGCCATAATACACAAAACATTCAGCACGAGGCACCAAAATCTTCCACCTCAAGCAACACATGTGCATGCACTTCAGGTGAAAAAGGCTAATCTTGACAATAAAAGAATACATCAACAGTCAAGATTAGATTCAAATAAAATCATTTTCAATTTTTCATGTATAGTTGTATAGTCAAAATTAGTTATTCTCTCCTCTCAGATACTAGACCTTTATCCAAAAAAGAGTACAATGTTATAACATTTACTAATCTAACATTAGCAGAATCGTGATATCAATTATCTTACATCCAAAGCAACTTCGTAAATAAAACCTATCAAAAGCAAATAAATTGTCCAGAAATATCTTCTCAGCTCTGACATGTCATCACTAATCTACTTCATCTTTTATTTTTTGATAATTCACTAATTTAGTCTCTAAATTTATATAAAAAAATAAAGTTTAATTTCTATGCATCGTTATTGTAATTATTTTAATAGGGTTAACAACCCTTTTTCTAACAAACTCTTTGTTAACAAAGACTCTTATTAGTTACTAAATTTATTGACAACTGCAAAATCATGAAAGAAATTCTTTAAAATAAACTCGTATTTTCACGATTCTCAATAATTTTCAAGTAACAGCGTGTTCAAAAGAGGGTGTAACATTTCTCAAAACTTTAATAATATCAATGAATCATCATCATCATCATCATCATAATAATAATAATAAGCATGACTATTAAGCTAATTAGTGTAGAAATCAACTAACTTATCATACATGACAATTATACATCCAGATAGGTAGGCTAAAGCAATCAACTGTTAATATTTTTTCAATGAAGTATTCTTTAGTTCATTTACCGACAAAGTTAACCTATCTTGATAATTTCAAAGGTAAACAAGGTGCAGTACACTTTACTTTTTTCATATATGAATAGAACAAAAAGAAAAAGGAGAAAGGTGGAACCAACCAGGGTCCCCAACGTTCAGGGGGAGTGGAAACGGTGGGCGGTAACCGTGCTTTCATCTCAGAGGACAGAACGGACCGGAGTTTGAGGGTGTCGGCCATGAAGAGATCAGCGTACCCGTTTTCGCGGTTGAGATGCTCCAACAAATTCGGGTCGTCCGTGTTGGACATCCAGTGATACGGGTCCTGCCAGGACTTGCCGTGAACCGACACCGTGAATGGCATCTTCCTCGGAGATGGCGGAGCTTCCGGCGCCGGCGGAGAGTGGCTCTTCCGCTGGCACGCGGACGAAAAGGAGGAAGAGAGTGTGAATATGATGCTGCGGCATGACCCGGTGAGGGTGGTGTAGGAGTGGCCGAGTGCGCGAAATGCCATTGGAGAAGTTCGCAAATTCGAACTTGGTCATGTGAAGTAGACAGTAATTACCACTTAGGTTGATTCATTTGCTCTCAATATAATATTTTTTAGTAAGTAGTTACTCCTTTACAAACAATTTTATCAATCAAATAAAAAATAAGTTTAACATATATTTTCATATAATAATTATAAATATTAGAGTTAAAATTATTTATTAATCTTCATTTAATAATAATTATTTTATTAATTTATTTATCATAATTTACAAAAATTTTATTTTATTTAAACAATAATAAAATATATTTGTTATATAATTAAAAAATATATTTATCTTATATATCATACAATATTAATTATATATAAAATATATTTTTTATATCATAATTATGAAAAATATTTAAATTTAATATAATTATATTTATTTATTTATTTTTATACAATACTAATTATTTTATTAACTTGTTAATTATTATTAATAAAAAAATATTAATTTTATGTTGGTTCATATTTAAGTATTTATTTTGTTGATATATTATTTAAAAAATTATATGTAAGAGGTGTAATAAGAAACTCTTTTAAATTATCATACTTTTTTATAAAGAGAGATAGAATTAGAGTATTTTACCAACTCCTAATTGCATATGTGAGGTTAAGTGCAAATGTGATCTAATCAAATTCTTTTTATGGAACTTAAAGATGTTGTAAGAATTTAAAGATGATTCCAGTCATAAAGTCAACCACCTAATTAGTGAGTCAACTACTAAATTTTCAAGAAGGTAACCACACTTCCAATTTTTGGATTCTTGATACCGATGCCACGAATCATGTGACCTATAATGTTTATAAATTTACTAGTTTCTATTGAATTAAACCTGTATCAATGAACTTGTCTAATGGATCTCACATTATAGCAAATTATTCTGGTATGGTCAGTTTATTAAATTTTTTAGTCCTGTATAATGTTCTTTATATACCTAAATTTTGCTTTAGTTTAATATCTGTACAATGCCTAAGCAATTCTCTCAACTATCAATTAATATTTTCCCATAAGCATTGTCAACATCAATGAAGATGATTGGAGAAACTAAATTGCTGAATGGACTCTATTTCGTTGAAAAATAAAAAGGAGCATCAGCAATGCAGTAGCTAAAATTAGCAATCAAGAGAATAACTCTAACCTTTGGCACCAAAGGCTTAGACATCCCTCAAATAGAATTCTTCAATACATGAGTAATTTATTTTCTTATATATAGTAGTTCTAAATTTTTACATTGTTTTGAACTTATCCATGTTGACATATAGGGACCTCTTGTTAATCCTTTTATTCATGATTACAATTATTTTCTCACCATTGTAGATAATCATAATAGGTTCACATGGATTTACTTAATGAAACAAGACCAGCCTTAAACAAATTTATCACTTTGATTCATAATCATTTTAACACCAAAATAAAAATAATTAGGTCAGATAATGGCAAAGAATTTGCCTATAAATAATTATATGATAAACATAGTATTATCAATCAAACTAGTAGTAATGAGACACTACAACAAAACTCTATTGTTGAAAGAAAGTATAAGCACATACTCAATGTTACAAGGACTTTTTTATTCCATTCTAATATCCTATAATTTTCTGCTCTTATATTGTTTGTCATGCAATTTATCTTATAAACATAATTCCTTCGATTGTTACTTGTAACTCCCTATGAACTTGTATATAAACATGTTCCTTACCTATCAGACTTAAAAGTATTTGGATCAATGTGTTTTGCCTCAACTCTTGAAAAATATAGACAAAAGCTTGATTCACTTGCAAAAAAAAATATGTATTCCTTGGATATAAAACAAGTATGAAGGGATACATGGTATTAAATGTCAATTTTAAAGAAATAATTGTTTCCAAAAATGTACTTTTCTATGAGCAGATTTTCCCTTTTAAAGATATACATGAAAAGGCAACAGAAGAAAAATAACAAAATCACTTCAATTTTCTCATTAATGAAGTCAATCAATTTGATATCCCTGGAAGGTCCATTAGAAACAGGCGCGCTCCTACCTTTTTAAAGGGTTACCGTCACAAAATTATCAATCATATAAATACCAAGAAAGCAATGAGAATGGGTAAGAATCCTCATGATATATCATCTACTCTAAATTATAAAAATTTATCTTCAAAATAGTGGTACTACACTCTCACAATCTCTACCAATGAGGAACCTCATAGCTATGATCAAGCAAAACAATTCCCAGTTTGGTGCGAAACAATGAAACAAGAAATACAGAGCTTAACCAAACTTGGCATATCACTGATCTACCACATGGAAAACAATCAATCGAGTGCAAGTGGGTTTACAAAATTAAATTCAAGGCTGATGCGAGTATAGAATGCCACAAGGTTAGATTAGTAGCAAAAGGTTATACACAAATTGAAGGTATTACACAGAAACTTTTTCACCGATTGCAAAATTAACAAGAGTAAAACTCCTGCTAGCCAATTGGACGTGAATAATGCTTTTTTCATGGGGAGCTTGATGAAGAAGTCTACATAGTTCCTCTCCTAGAATAGTTGCTGAGAAACCAAACCAAGTCTACATAGTTCATCCTTGAAGATGGCTGGCTTCATCTAATATGCTTTTTACCATTCTCTCTTCACAAGAAAATCTGACAGTTCCTTCATTGCCTTGCTAGTATACGTAGACGACATCATCCTTACTGGAAATTCTGAAATATGAAGTATTAACTAAGTTCTTGATGACACCTTCAAGGTAAAGGACCTAAGTAAATTAAAATTTTTTCTAGGTTTTGAAATAGTTAGAACACATGAAGGGCAATCTATATCCATCAGAGAAAGTACGCTTTTAACTTACTTGCAGACATTAGGTTACTCGCTGTAAAATCCAGTTCCATACCCATGACCAAAGATAATAAACAGTTGTTCGAACAAGATAGTCCCATGAAAGACATTGTTATTCATGCAATCACTCACAACCAGACCGTTCAAAGCCATTCAGCGCATTTTGAAGGTTCACCAGCTCAAAGTCTTCTTTTAAAAAAAAAATTAGAAATACAGATCAAAGCATTTATTGATTCGAATTGGGCCTCATGTCCTAACACCAAACGCTCAACAACTGGATACTGTATATTTCTTGGTACTTCCCTCATATGTTGGAAATTCAAGAAACAAACCACTGTTTCTCGTTCCTCATCTAAAGCAAAATACAGAGCCCTCACCACTAATACTTGCGAAATTCAGTGGTTAAACTATCTCCTAGATGATCTTGGAATCAAAATCTCTGCTCTTGTTGTTTTATATTGCGACAACCAATCTGTTAGACACATTGCACTGAATCCATGAATCCAAGTTTCCATGAGAGTATAAAACATATTAAAATAAATTGTCGTGAAAAGGTTCAATCAAAATTATTCAAGTTGCTTCCTATTTCTACAACACAGATCTCAGCTGACATTTTTACTAACCAAGTTCGGCATACTAAATATCCATGACCAAGCTTGAGGGAGAATATTACGAATATAGTTGTTCTAAGTTGTTTTACGCTCACTATTCTTCACCTTCAACTGCTTTAGTTAGTTAAGTTTTACATTCTGTTTCCTTGTATTACCTTGTATAAATTGCAGTATTAAATCGCTGCATAAAGTGTGTAAAAATTCATTGTGGAATCGACGTCTTTTTCTCTATCTGATAGCCTCTGTTTTTCTTCCACGTCACTGTAGCAATATGCAAAAAACACCATGCATAGAGAAAACGTAATAGATGTATCACTAATGATCTAAAAAAGCACCATACTTCAAACTAGAAAAATGTCCTTGCTTCATACTAGAGAATATAAGTGTTGAATGCATGATCAGGAGGATTCATTTTGGATTTTGAACGAGGAATCCAACTAATCCATTTCATTCAAAAACTAAGTTCATAACGACACAACAAAAGGTTCTATCATGATGTTAAATAATTATTATACCATGGTGATTGAATTTAACTATACATCTATGATTACACATTATGCCCCAATTTCACCTTACTCTGCACCAAACATTCAATATTAAGAATCCAAATGACAAGTCCGTGTGATCCTTACGTTAATCAATCTTTTTCACTCTAGTTCAATTCTATGACTCAATGGAGCTTAAAGTATTCATCTTGCGATGTAAATTAATTATGATACATCAACTGATGACAAGCATTCTTGTGGGTTTGTGTAGAAATAGTCCTCTTCCTTGGGTTTTCCAGGCACCACTGATCTTGTAGTTGGGTTTCCTACACGCTCTGCATGAGCTACCTTCACTGATGTGGAAAATTGGTTCCAGCTTATGTTCCCATTTTTGTACTGGTCTATGAGATTAACCAGAAGTTTTCTGTTTAAAAGAATTGTCTTCTTGAATCCTAAGTACCTGAAAGCATAACATACAAACGACTTTTTAGTACAAAACTAATGAATATATAAGGCCAAAAAATGTTAACCATTTCAATGCTAACAATTTTCATGTAGAAGAAGATAAAGTAATGCACCTTCTATGGCCCTCAACCAGTTTTGCCATGTTTCCTTTGTATGAGGGAATAAATATATCACTCTCTATTGACACGTAATAATCCAATGCTGCCATTTGGTTTGCATGGTTCCGGAAAGGATCAAGCTCTGAGGATTCCAATAATGTCTCCTTCTTAACCTGTTGAGGTAATTAATAGATAATAAGCCAATGTTCCTTTTGTTTGAATAGCCAGATATTGTTGATTGGAGTTCTGAAAAGGTTGTGTTTACCAACCAGGTTTGGGAAGGCTTCTTTGAGACTTGCCATTCTTTTTTCTGATTTGTAGGTATCCCCAGCAGCAATATAAACTTGGATATTACTATCAATTTTCAGTGCACTTAGTGTTAGAGCAGTTTCCTCAGGAGTCAGGGGGCAAAGACCATCTCTTCTTTTCTTCTCAGAATCTATCTCTTTCTCTTTCCACCATGGATAAGAATATCTATACAAATTACAAGAACCATGGTGGGTAATATATTATTAGAAATGTACTTCTCAAAATACTTCTCATATTACCATACTTTCTTTACACTTCTACTAAATGTGTAAAGAAAACTAATGAAAGAGGAAAAAGAGTAGATTTTATGGTTTTTAATCTCATGATGAAAAGAGAGTGAAACAAAGAAAGACAGAAAAGAAATTATTAAATTGATTTCATGGTGAAAAAATAATGTGATATAACCTATTTTAGCTAGTGAGATAAGATTTATGGTATTGTGGTGTTTGTTAAATGGCTTTATAATAAACATACAATTGTATAAATGGTATGCAAATATCTGAAAAGTAATTGGAAAACGTCAATAATTTTATTTCTTTATTTATAAATTGAATATAATTATGATATTTAACTTAATTCCAAAACTGATTTCAAAACTGACAAGTAAAATTAAAATTTACACTTTATTTATATATTATAGTTTCATTTTATATTTCACGTTATATTTTTAGTTAATATGAAATTTTTTAACAAAATCCAAAATTACAACCGATTACTTTTCCATAAATAATGTCACTTACCTCATCTTTGTTAACTTATGAATCTCTTCCTTGTTACACCCTTCATTGCAGCCACTAAAAGCAATCATGTCCATTTCATATCTAAGATGAAGTGACAAGAAAGGCCCTCTCTCCTTAAGAATCTTAACAATCTTCTTGGCCAATTGCTCAATTGGAGGAACAAATCTCAAAGCATGATAGTTAACTCGGCACCGAAATTTTTGAACTTCCTTAGGAATCCCATTATTTGCAAGTCTTGCATCAGATTTGGTGAAGTGTACTACCCCATATGTTTTTATCCGGGGAAGAATCTGTTATTTTTTAATATACAGAAATTGAAGTTAATTTTTATATGATTTGACAAGTTATGCACATTAAGATTGTAACTTTATGCTAGAAAGTGACCTACCACATCATAGTAATATGACATATTTGACCAGCTAATGGGTGGCATGGAAGAGAGGGACTCTGTTTCCATCGTGTGCTTTTGTTGGGGAGGAATCTCTTTCAGTATCAGAACCTCATCCCTCAAAGAATTGATGAAATAATCCACATCGAATATATCTTTGAATTGGCTGTCATAACAAGTATACAACTTTTTATCAGTCATCTCCTTTTTGCTACATAACCAAATATTTATATGATCTCAAGAAATCTTTTAAAAAATGTAATTTAATCAAAATAAAAACAGTGAATTAGCACAAACCGGTTCCACTCACCTTTGATCGTTCCAAAAGGAGGTATTGTCCAACTCGGGAACTATGAGTGTAACATTTAAATACCTTGCAATGGTAACCATGTCACATATCTGCATAATTGAGAAAAGAAATAGAAATAATTAGGAATGCTGTTAATCTTGGAAAGTGAGCAATTACACGCATCAGTAATGCAAGGAAAGCATTGAATAATCAATATCAAAAGCTTACTCCAGCTCGCATTTGATTCAATCCTCCATTGGAAGAAACCATTACATACCCATTATTCTCGTAAATCTCTGCATGGAAACACAGTATATAAGATATTTTCATGATGTTCAATTTTGGTTAGTCTTCAACAACATTTAGAAATTATAATCCGTGCACCTTAGCCAGATTTGGAAACCATGCTGTGTGCAAATCCATATAGTGTTAATAAAAATGTTGTATGCACATTCGTTTTTTTAGAACAATATTTATAAATTGTTGAATGCATTATATTTACACTACTCAATACAAATATAATGTGTTCAATACTAATATAATATATTAAAAAAAAAATCACTTCTCTTATTTTTAATTTCGCTTATGCATTTAGTGATATACACCAACTATCCATGAATTTTGTTAAAAAAATTTTATATTAACTAAAAATGAAGATGTTGAAAAAATTTTATATTGATTAAAAATAAGCTAAACTGTAATATATAAGTGAAATATAAACCTCACTTTTTCTGAACAATTTAAAAATGAATTATACAACATAATCACTTTTTAATTAGTATTTATTAATAAGATTTATATATCTAAATTTTAACAAAATTATTAACATACATAATACACTCTTATTAATAAAATTATTAACCGACAATGATACACTTTAATATTAATATTAATATATATATATATATAAATAAAAACAGTGAAAGTTACTATTTAGGTTTAATGGTAATTTTAATCCTCTAGAAATAGTAATTATACTATTGGGGTAGCAAATGTCCAATCTTATCTCTTAATTTTCAATAGTTTTATTGAGTCTGTTATGATTGTATGATTTTAGAAATGCGATACAATAATAAATCCAAAAACTTAATTAACAGAATCAGAATTTAAGAAACTAAAATCAAAGAAATTAAAATCATATGATTATAATATCACGATATATAAACATCATTAATTAAATCTAGAAATCATAATCCTTGGAACTTAGCCTGATTTGGAAACCATGATGAGTGCAAATTAAAGTGATGTTGATGCGTACAATGATTAAGTGCTAGTTTAGGGTTTGCGTGCAACTCCAAGGCTAGGTTTTAACACGATTGATTTTTAGTTACTACGAAGGAAAAAGGAAAATTGTGATTTCATTCATAGGTAGACTGAGATTGGAAAATTCGTTTTGGTGGTTTATGCCATAGGGGGTATATAGATAAAGGAAAGTAAAAATAATTATCCTTAATTCATATTATTTTTACTATTTTTATGAGATTCTTATCAATTGAAAAAAAAAAAAAAAAAAGAGTTAAGTTAACTTGGTATGGTAAGATATTTTCTGTTATGTATTTTTAGCAAAGATTATAATCGCATATGCGTTATTATTGGAATACAATGAAAGCAACTTTAAGGGCAATTTAAAACTTTATTTCTTGATAGTGATAAAAGTTTCAGTTCAATTCAATCGTTGCTTCTTGAAAACTTGAAAAAAAATATATAAGGGGACAAATCTAGCTAAAAATTTCAAACTATATAGAAAAGGAAATATCATATAGTTAGGCTTAACTAATTTTTTAATTATAATGACCAATGTTATCTATTTTGTTTCTCTAATTTTGTCCTTCATATATATCATGTAGTTTTAGTTATTTTTAAATTTTTATATGAATTTGGTTTTTCTATTTTTTATTCTTCATTATTTTGGTCCATATTTTAAAAAATACATAATTTTTCTATAATTGTCAAGTTTGCATATATTTATTTTTGCTACAATTAAATCTTAGGTCTAACATATTATTATGAAATGATTTATAGGATTAAAATAATAAATAAGCGTATGCAAAACCAGAAATTAGATTAATTATGAATTTTCTAAAATATAGTGAATAAAATTGAAAAAAAAATACTAACCAAAATAATATATCAGAATTAAAGGGAGACCAAAATTGTAATCTTTTAACAGAAATCCCTCTTGCATTGAAAATTTTTTATTCTACCCAGTTTCATGCATCAAACCAGATTAAACCTGTTTTCTAGCTTCTATTAATCACATCATCACTTAGTAAAAATCCTTAGGTAGGAGACTAAAAGAAACAAAATATTAATAATAATAACAAGAAGAACAACCAAAACAGACAAAAAAATTTAAACGAACCATGTATTATGGAGAAAAAAAAATTACTATTTAAAAGAATTATATATAGAGAGAAGAAGATATATAAGAGTTAGAGAGGTATTTTTAATTTTCACAATTAATTTTAATAATATAATTTTTATTAGTAAATATATATATATATATATATTTTAAAAAAATAACATCTTAAAAATAGGTTTTATACTTCTCACACCTAAATAAGAAAATAAAAATATACATGAACATTTATTTTTTTTAGATATTAATGTGATATTCATAATTCGCTAAACATATTATATTTATAGTTAATGTAAGGAGTGATTATGAACCTAATTCATCCTCAAAATTGGTTTATAAAATGAGGTTTACACCTCACTTGTATATTATAATTCGATCTCATATAGTTCAACCTCATTTTTAGTTAATGTGAAATTTTCCAACATTTAGTACATATAAAATATGCTCAACGAAATTTTTTTTTATAAAAATTTGTATATTGAACATATGATATGTTTAATGAATTATAAATATTTTGTGGATGTTTTAGAAAAGCAAAAATTCATGTATGATCATAAGAAAAATTATGAGAAAGATTAAGATACGTACTATGATGTGGTAGAGAGAAGTGAGTGTGAGTGTTGAACATTGAAGGTGCTACCATGTCAACAAAACCTCTAAATTGCACTACAATGGTCCAAAGCATAATCAGAAATGCAATTCGAAGTGTCCAAAGCCTGAACATGGATGATCTCTTTCGAGCAAGCATGATGAATCTGAGTTTGTCATCCTTTATGGCATCATTCACCAACCCTTTCAATCTCTCATCCTTCACCTCTCCAATCATCAAACTGATAAATGTTTCATATCTCATCTTACTCTTTGCTTTCTCCTTTCTTATTTCACTTTCCTCTGAATCCTCAACACCAACCTTCTTGTACAGCATAATACTTATCTAACTACTCACCTTATATGCAGGTAATGTGGTCTTAACCAAAACAAAATCAGATAAAAGAGAAAGCTTATCTCTTTTGTATGATTGTACTACAAGGTTAGGAAATGGACATGAAGAATGAAGAAATAATTGTCTGAGGAAAAGAAAGAGAAAAAGTAAAAGACGAGAGTAATGTTGGTGTTGAAGAGAATTCCAAGATAGGTTGAAGAGAAAAGTTGGAGAAGACAAGGTTATTTAAGCATGAGATTTTCACAGTTCTACATCATAACATGGTAAATATTTTGGTAACTTCATTTTCTCTCTTCTATTGTCTTTATGTTATGATTTGAAATACTTATAAGGAAACAAAAGATTCAACCACTCTCCAGTAAGAAGAAAATAACAGTGTAATTACTCTTCGAATCGTAATAATTATCTATCAAATTTAATGATTTAATTATATTTTTAAGTATCTTAAATTTATGTTGATTCTTGTTTTAGTTTTTAAATAGAGGTATTTATTTTAATTTCTTAAAATTGAAAAAAATATAATTTTAATTTCTAAGAGTAAGAGTAATTTTAGCCTTGCGATCAGAAATACAGAAGTTATAAGTGTCAAGGAATTTAACTTTTTTTTGTGAAGTGTTAAATATAAATTTGATATTATTTTTTATTAAAAAAACAGATGTAGATTTTTTTTTTTAATAAAGTCAGATAAATTTATTTAAATTATTGAACATGAGTTTTGAATAGCAAAAGGTCTTAGAAACAGGAAATAATTATAATATTTAGGATATATTTTTGAGGTTTTATACGTTTAATTTCAATCAAAGAAATTTACAAATGTTTGATTTTACAAATTTTTTTATGTTCTACTTGTGTGTCTGTATTTTCCTTAAAAATGGTCATTAATTATTATATTTTAGGATTCATCAATTTAATCTTAATTTTGTAAAAGTATTTCATTTTTATCTTTTTCATATTTAAATTTAAATATAATAATAAAAGAGTTAATAGAATAATAAAATATTACTTTCATCATTATTTGTACTTTAATATAATATTTAATAATATTTATTTACTATCATAAAATTGATAAAAAATTAAATATATTTTTTTTTTCAAAATTTGAGGGTTGAATTAATTAATTTAAAAATACAAAGATGATATATAATTTTTAGAAAATATATTTAACTTATAATTATTACAGGTACAATAATTTCTATTAAACCATATTTTTTAACTTTGTATTCAATAAAATAAAAACACGTTGCCTTGTGACAATTATATAAAATCACTTCAGTGTATACAAAATAATTACTCATAATTATTCCTTCCGTCACTATCATGTCCTCTTAATACTACCACTCCTAATACATACATATTTTCTTATAGATACCTCATATAAATCACAACTACACTTTACACTTTATAGACACAATCACATATCTAGAAACAAAAACACATTCTTCTACATTAACTCACATACACCTCTAATACCAATTTTGTAACAAAAACAAACTGAAAAGTTTATCACTGAAGTCTAATGTTTGGTCGAGATATCTCTATCCAATTTGTGATGAAGTATGTCAAATCTCTATCATTTCCTTCTTTCCTTTTTAATAATTTAATAATATTAAATATATATTTATATTTTTACATGTGTATGATTAAATTAATATATATAATGTAAATTTTATCTTATGAATTAGTTTTATAAAAATAAATTAAATTTTAAGTTAATTATTAATATAATATCAGAATTTATCCTAACAAAATTGGTAGATCATTATCACATTACTTATATAATTTTTTAAGTTATTTTTATAAATTATAGTTTCACATATTATAAATCTTATTTCATTTAATCGATTTTTTCTTAACTATACGTATATTAGTATTTTTTCAAATCTATTATGTCATCCCTCCCTTTTCTTTGTTAAATAAGAATTAATGAGATCTTATTCACTCATAAAATCTGTATAATTCCATACCATTTCCATTTTTACTTCATTTATTATGAATTCATTCCATGGTAGAAAATTACATTTCACCTCTTATGTAACATTGAAACTACATCTGACCAAATCAACAATTGAGATCATAACATATATCACATAATTTAAATTCAAACAAGAAATGTATGTTAAATAGTGTATCTTCAGTTTCATTTTTGCATAAAAAAGATCCTACTTATTCCGATATAAAATCCTTAAATTTCTATCACACAACCAACCTCTAAACCCTATTACATTTTTCATTTTAACCTAATAAAACTATTAGGCATGTCATCGTATTAAGAACCGTAGTTATTATAACACATATTCTCATCATCTTTACATGTAATTTCTTCTACAACTTCTTCTACATCAATCTCCCAATCATTAACAACTGCCGACCAAAATAATTGCAATACACAATCCTTTATCATAATAACAAAAATTTTTCATAAAAAAAGTTTGAATTATTCAGATTATGAAAAATCCTAACATTATTCTTTAGGTTGTGTTTGGTTTAAAGAATGAACTTGAGGGAGTGAAAAAAGAAAAAAATAAAAAAAAAGAAAGGAGAAATTGAGATTGTTTGAATTAAGAGAAGGGAATGAAAATAAATAAAAAATAAATAAGATTTTTTATTATTTATTTATTTTTATTTATTTTTAATATTTTTTAAAATTTATTATTATTATTATTATTATTATTAATATATTTTAAATTATTTTTAATTTATTATAATAAAAGAAATAAGAAAATAAATATATTATTTTAATATTACTAATTTTAAAATTATTTATACTAAAATAAATAAAAAATTATTAATAATTTTATTTAATATTTATTATTAATAATTATTTATTATTTAATATTATATTAATTTATTATTATTATAATATATAAAATATATTAATATTTTAATATACTTAATTTATTACGTAAAAATTAAACAGATGTTTTTCTTCAACTTTCTTCGCTGATTACAGGAAATAAACACTTGAAAATTTTTTTTTCGAAAATTAGATTTTTCTTCTTAATTTTCTTCGCAAATAGTCATTTTTTATATTTTCATCGTCCAATCCAAACACAAACTTAGTTTGAACTATTCCATAACTACCTTCCTAAATTTCTTGGAATAAGACATTACAAGAACCTCTAGTGTATCACACAAACATTTTCACCACCCCAATACATCGGACAACTATTGCCCAAAATTCACCAAAGGGCAACCTTGTGACCTTGATGAATATGATCACACAACTTTGCAATTAGTCATTATTTTTAATGAATTGAACTTTCCTTCACTTTTTTGAACCTTCACCTTGCAAGACAATTAATATGATCCCACAAAACCACAACAAAGAAAACAAACTCACCACACCACTACACTACCACAATGACACGAGCACAATATTAACGACCCATCATAGAAATATAAGCATAATATCAACAGCACCCCCACACCACAAAATAGCCTCTCTTTTTTTGTCAATATTTGTAAAACAATGATTAAACAAATTGATTTAGAGTTCTTAAGATATTATTTCTCAAATTATTTTTTTCATTTATTTGTTTTCTAACTTGAAGTTGTTTTCCACATATCACTTTTCCAAATTATTTTTCCTTTAATTTTAAACTTATAATTTCTAACCTAACACTATAGAAATTATTGATATAATTATTCACATATATTAGTATAATTATTCACATAACACACGTCAATAGATAATTGAATCGTTAATCCACATGACAATATATTTTTAATGATAAGGAGTAAAATATATGAATATCAAATAAAATATTTGTATCTTACTAAATTTAAATATTTGTGATACTTATTACATAAAAATACATTTTATCTTTTCAAATATTTGAGGAATTTTTTATATTATATATTTATTTTAGAGATTATTTAATTTAAGTGAGAGAAGAGAATAAACCTTGATAGTTTATTATTGTCACAATAAGAAATAAAATGTTTCTAATTCGTTGCCACAAGCTCACAAAAATATTTCAAAGGCAAGAAAAATAAAACACTAAAAGAAAACTAGTTTGTATTAAGATTAACTTCTAAAATGTGCCTCTAAAAACAAACTACTAAGATTAACTTCTAAAAAGCGCCTCTAAAGGCATCATAAAAATTCATTTTTTTCCCAAACACTCTCCAAATGCACTCAAAATAACCAAGTATATATATATATATATATATATATATATATATATATATATCATAAAATTGCGAAAGAAAAGCTCAATAATACTGAATAACTATAATATAATGTATCATACAGCTAAAATAGATGGCATGCCACACTACAGTAGAAGCCTCAATATCTGCACAAATGATCGTTTTCAAGGTTTATGTGGTTCTAAATAACCATTAAAAAGTCAAACAAATGAGGAAGGATGTACAGTAGCCACAAGGGATACGCTGCGCCAGGAACAGTAAGAAATTTGGATGCACGTAGATGCTCATGAAAACGCCACATATATCACTTATATGTTTTCATACGTTTTTGTGCTTGATCCGAGTCTTCTCCACTGCCTGGATCTCTAAAATGTGCAATTGTTTGACTGTTTGAAGGAAGGTTGTCATGATTCTGCATAACACAAATAGGAAAGAATCAGCAGCATATAAGTCCTTGAAATTTTGCATATTCTAGACTTTGGAGGATGCCACTTAATCAAACTTTCACCAAATAGATCATTGAGAATCATATCATCAAAGAACCCACTTATTTTTAGTTTCAAATATTAGTACTCTTTAACATTGAGTAGTTATTTAAATCAAATGGTTATCATTCTAGGATTTATGCTCCTCTGTCACATTCTGAGCATAGCAAAATAGGAAGCCCATCTTGATAAAAGAATTTCTCCTCTTGACTGAGTTTATATTTGAGTTATAACTTAATTCATAGGATTACAATGGCCTCTAAAGATTATGGGTCCATTTGTTAGAAATTAAGAAAGTAATTCTTAGGTCAATTGAAAATAATCTAGTGTTTATGTTTGAGAGATTTCTATAGAAACAAGTTGGTTTATGTTTGTTTACAGTTATATAGGCGAGAGGGTACTGTATGTGACAATAATGATAGTGAAATATTAAAGTTCAGAAGCAAGTTTTATCACTAGCTTACGGCACAAGTACAAGTCACATAACTTCTGAGTAAAGCAATAGTAGAACCAGCCTAAACACATCAGACATAAGTAGTTTCCCATAAGAGATCTTCAAACTTATAGAAGCCTTAAAACTAATTTTAATCATGAATTAAAGATAGTAAAATCGTAATTTCTACTGTCCTATTGGTTGAAATTCTATAATATAAAACTACTTCAATAAAATATTTGTCAAATGAATGCCATAATTTCAACCAAAATAAGAATTTTTTCTGACACAATAATTAGCATAATTTTTGTTAGTCAGGGACAAAATTATGATATTCCTTTCTACAACATTTTTATATACACTGATAGTGTATCAAAATCTTCTTGGACATAGTGCAATGAAAAGATACCACAATTAATAAAGACAATATGCTATTATATATACCTTGGGCGAAGAGGTCCCACAGCTCAATCCTTTGTTTGCTCGTTTACCGAGATTAATCTGAACTGAGATGCTAGCTTGTGACAAATCTAAACCGGCACTTTGTAGTGCCTGCGTTAGATTATTCAATAACCTGCTTTTCAAATGGTTTAAAACTTGTGTGTCATTAAAAGATGACATAATTCTAAATGTTTGAAGAAGCATATAGTAGAGGGTCCAAAATAGTATTACTGGAACTTAACAGGAGAATAACATTAGAAATTTAGAATTAACAACTTCAGCTTGTACTCATACTCAAGACCATTAGAAATCTTTACAACACGGCAAGAATGACCATAAACTTTTACAGATGCCAATTCATTTGAGTTCTTATAACCTGAATAACTGTTGATTTCAGAATGTCAACCACATTCATGCTTTAAAGACATGCGGGGGGAAAGAGAGTAATGTGAGAACTAGCTGTCTAACAAATGCATCATGATGCCTACGATGAATTAGTGACATGCAACCTACACAATACAGTGACCAAGCAAATAATTTCAACACCTATCAAAATGGGGCGAACAAATGCAAATTAGCTAATTCCTTTGGAGCTACTATGGTATTTTCCCCTTTTCCTTTTTCTATTTTTTTCTTTCATAAAAGCAAAAACCCATCTATTTGGTAATCTCTTAGTCCCTCAACCAAGATAAAGAAAGCCACAGCTCCGATTCTGTCGTTCAAGATCATGCATAAGTGAAATAGAGAATAAAATGTAACTAGCTGAGTACATGTAACCTTGTAATTTTCAAATTTGATAACATTATCAAGGTCTGTGCGAAAATGTAATATGGACAAGCATTAGACTATAACTCAAACAATGACTAGCAATTTAAAAACAGACAAAATTGAACAATAAGAAAGTTCTTTAAAAAAATGTGTATCTAACATCCATATAAAACCTTACAATCTTACAGAAATAAGAATAATAAATATAACAAACAAATTTTTAGCAATTACCCACCCTTGGGAGTATACACTTGAGATGCTAATTGTCCCTCCTTCAACCGTGAGTTCATCCTGTTGATTCTGTGGTTCACTAGTAGTTGGGCATTCAGTTGATTGTGCATCAGAAACAGTTCCCTGAAGAGGATGTGCAAGTACACCATCACTTCTGACAGGAACGGACATGCTTGCGTGCATAGGCAAGGGAAGAGGTATTCCCTTGCTGGCTAAATCAGGTTGCCTATCTGATGTCTTGTTGACAATATCCCTGCTCTGATCAGGATCTATTGTATTTGGTGTGCCACTAAGCATAGTTGGAGAGATACTAACATTGCTTTCATCAAACTTTCCAGGAAAAGGTGATACAGGACCCAAACCATTCTTTATAGCTGTAGGTTGACCGGCGAAGCTCTGGACACGCCAATGACTATTTCTCTGTATTATTACAGTAAGTAAGCAAGCTAAAAAAATACATACGACCCCTTGTGTAAACAGCTCCATAAACACTTTAGGAGAAAACAATATGAAAAAATAAAATGAAATAAATTTTTCAATAAGCTATAAACTAGCTTATTTATAAATTAAAAATCTAATTTTGGAGAAGCTAATACAAAAGAATTTCTTTAAATCAATTTATAAAAAAATTATTTCTTTTTTCTTACTATTTTCTCTCAAAAGTGCTTGAAGAGACGTTTACCTAAACAATTCCATATTACTCTATATTATCAGTTAAGTACTTAAGTTGATAAGTCAGCCAGGAGTTAAACAAATTGGATGACTACGGAGGAACCTTTTATGATAAAGAAAAATATTAGCAACATACTTTCTAACCATATTTTGAGCACACATTATTATTGACTGAAATTGACTGGAAATCACAAATTTCCATGAGCCTCACTACTTATTTAATGAGTCTTTATACTAATCTTGTAGTTTTCAACAAATCTTAACCAAAAATAAAATTTGTTAGAAAAGAGTATCTTAGAAAGTGATTTGCTAGAACTCCTCTATGATAAGTACTATTCATAGAATTTGGGTGTGAACCTAACCAAACCCAAATCTTAGCTCTCAAAGTGAGGGTTGCCCCCTCACCAATACACAATAACTTGAAAAAGGATTAGGGGAAGAAAACTGAAACTCTGATTTTAATTTCTTAATTCAAACAGTACAAGAAAGTACATTATATAGTGAGCACTACCACCTACCATAATTAGTAAGAGGTCTACCACCTACCATTATTAGTAAGAGGTCTACCACCTACCATTATTAGTAAGAGCTCACCTCCCATAATTTGTAAGAGCTCTACTACCTACTATGTTTAATAAGAGCTCTACCACCTACAAAATTAATAATATCTTTTTGTAACTCAACTTTCCCTTAAGTTGCTGAATGGATATTAGTCATTCTCCCAGCTTACATATAAGATCATGAAACAGTTATATAGAAAGTTCCTTTGTAAACAAATCTATAAGTTGATGTTCTGATGGGATGTAGGAAACAATTATAAGGTCATTATTCAGTTTCTCTTTGATGAAGTATCGGTCTATCTCTATGTGCTTGGTTCTTCTCATTTCACTTTAAAATCATTCAAAATAACTTTCAACTATAATAATTAACACACCCATTGTCCCATAGCTCGAAATTTAGTCTCCACACTAGACCTTGCTGCCACATTTTGTTTTTTATTTCTCCAAATTACCAAATTTCCACTCAGAACATGTAATATCCTAAGGTGGGCCTCCTATTAGTAATAGACCTAGCATAGTCTACATCAATACTCCATGCTTATTTTTCCATCCATCTTTAACAACCATCCCTTCCTAACAAGTTAGTCAAAATCAAGATATTACTCAAATCGGTAAGGGAAATATAAATCATAAATCAGAAGATCGTAACACGAGATCCTAGATATGAAATTTATATGTATGCCAAATAATTGAACTTAAATTCAACATGAATACACAAAAAACAATATAGTAAGCACATAAAAGTCTATAGATGTAATTATATAACAATCCATCGTAGTTCCCACACGATAAATCCTTATCAAATAGGAATTATATCCTACTTAAAAAACAATAATCCATCATCTAAAGCAAATAATCTTACAAGTTAAAATCATAATCACTCGAGAGATCTACAACTCCATCATTTCTAAGTTCATCTCCTTCACCATTCAAATCAGTAATGTCTAAAACATCCTTCATAGGTGTAGCTTCATCCAATTCCAAGTTGTCTACATCCAGACCTCATTCATATTCAGTTTCCCCAAGCTCGTCTTTCATAATCCACTCATCATTAGATGAACAATCATCAATATTAATTTGAATTGATTTTCTTGTTTGCTTCTTTTTAGCTAATTTTGAATTACCATAACAAAAACATCATCATTCATTGTATTTTGCTTTCACCTACTCCTTCTTTTCGCATGGACCTAAATAAATGAAAAGACAAACATGATAAGTAGACTAGTAATTCTATTATATAAATATATTTTAATTCATTATATAAACCTACCGTCTCAAAGGAATTCCAATTATACTCACATCCTTATATGCTTGTAAAGCAAGTGATGTATTTTTCACTTCCTCTTTCAAATATTTGACTCTAATCTCATGATATGATGGAGGCTTAAATCCAAGACCATTCATTTAAACCAAATCAAACATAGCACCGAATTCCTCATTCTTAACCACATTGAAAGGTATAGCGTTGTTGTAGAAAAATCTAGCAATTGCTTGACAAGCTTCCTCTCTCACACCTTTCTTAAACATTGTATTGATGATGGTTTGGGTGCTAATAGCTCTATTTTTAAAAATATTTCTAGGATTGCCAATGTCAATTTTATTGATGATAGCTTGGGTGCTAATAGGATATTTTCAAAAATATTTCTAGAATTGTCAATATCAATTGATTCATTGATTTTTCTTTTATCACCAACTGTTGCACTTTCCTCCTCTTCATTAAGGTTTGATTTCTTTATCATATTTTGTTGTAAACCAAAAACAATTTCCCACATCTCCTTCTTCACTTCATCAAGAACATTTTTACAAGCCCCAACATCTTTTTGAGTACTTGCCAAGTGATGCTTCAACTGGTAAACTCCCCAATTTATTATCTTTTGACAGTATTTGCATTGAAGTTTCCTAGTACACCAACTGAAATACAATGCTTCCAAGCTATATCACTCCTATTTCTTTGAATATTTTTGGGAGTCTTAGGTACTGTGGAGTTTGACATTGGATTTGAATTTGAAGATATTTTAAAAAATTTATAAAACAAAAGAAGAAAACGAAGAGGAAGTTCTATAGTGAAAAGGAGAAAAATGTAATGGAGTGGGACAAAAAGTGAAGTCGCACTAGTGGAACTTGAAGAAATAAATATCTCTAGTGGACTGGACTGGAACTTGGAAAAATAAATAACAAATAGAAAAATTAAGAGATCCAAATATCAAGTGTTGGGGAATTAGAGAAGATTTTAGAGAAGAGAAAAAAAAGTATAATATTATTTTGAAAAGAAGTTGAAAAGTTTTTAATTTTTCTTTTAAATCTCGTATTAGTGGATTTTAAAAGGGGAGTGTTGAATACATTTAATCACATCAAACCCGACCACATCAGTGTGAGAAGACGAAGCGGTCTTCTTAATCACACGGTGTGTGATTCACACCCAACCACATTGTGTGAGAAGAGGAAACAAGTCTTCAATAAGCTTAATCACATGGTGTAATTAACACTTGACCACATCGTGTGACAAGAGGAAGGGCCACATTGTGCAAGAAGGGAAAGGGGCCTCGGGGAAGTGTGATGGCAGAGTGTGACAACTTAGCGCAAGGGTGGAGCATAACAGTGAAACACAATGGTGAAGTGTGATGGCGAAGTGAGAAGAGAAGTGCAACAAAAGAGTGATGCCAACAAGACAATGTACGCATTGGAGAAGGTGACGTACACAACAGAAGTGCACTCCGTTTTGTGATAACTTTCAATATTTCCTAACGATCCTACACAATCTGGTAAAAATTCGATATTCTATGCACACGAACTCGGAAATTATAGAGAATATTGTAGAATTGTATGATCTTATGCTCCAACTCGTGATTATGACTACCATGCTTCCTAGACTTGTCTTCAAATATTAAAGGATTCTATTTACAGCTTATAAGCCCCTCTCTTGGATCATGCATGGATTGACTGACCACACTCATAGCATAACCTATGTTCGGTATGGTGTAGGCTAAGTAAATGAGTTTCACTCCTAATTTTATGATTTTATTATATAGGTGCTTTAGTGGCCTTACAATCAATCTTACATATTTCTCTCAAAATGCGTAAACATATTTCCCTTAGGAGATAAAGATGCCCTTTCTTGAATAGGCAACTTCAATCCCAAGGATTTACTTCATTTTCCTAGTTCCTTCATCTCAAACTAAGCTACAAGTTGTTTTTTTTTTTTTCAAGATAAGTTTCTCAAACTCATCATCTTCAGCAACAATCTTATCATTAACATATACCAAGAGAAGAATAAGTTTCCTATCTAAGGAAATATTTGATAAACAAGGCATGATCAAGTTGACTCTATCGATATCATAAGAAAAAGATAGTCTGAGTAAGACTCCCAAACCAAGCACAGGTGATCCCCAACACACACTTCTCATTTGAGAATATCTTGAACTAAGGTTATGCAGGTTTGTCAGCATGATAACAGATTGCTCAAAAGGTTCAACAACAATCATCAAAGACCATCTTATATGTTTGGCTATGTACCTAACTCATCTCCGCTAGCTTATGAGATGAGAATTGTCCCTCAATAATTTACTACTTTGGCTATATAATAAATCTAATATTGTTATCAATTTGGCAAATAATGTATAAAAAAATAGAATTTCAAACTAAATTTGAGACCAATATAATGAAGAATATTTGAAAATAAAGATAAGGTTGATTTTCTATTTCACTATATATCCCTATTGCATTAATTTTCTTTTATCTTGGTAGTCAGTTGTCAACATATTTGCCATAGTGGTTTTGCCAAACTTCATGTCAGCATTTTGCATGCTAAAAAAGCGATTTGATTTTGTTTTGACTAACCATTATCATATTTGCATATAGTTAAAAGCAAAAGATCCTAAAACATTATGGCTTTTCTAATTTACCCATGGCATCAACTTTGAGGGCTCTTGACCCCAACCTTGATATGAACCTTCGTACTTTTGTACCTTATCCTGTAAGTACTGAACATACTCTATCACCTGCAAAGGAACTCAACAGATTGACAGGTTGTTAGATATATTCTCAACCAATTTAAACGGGAAAAATATTATTACTTCTCACTTTACAAAATTTACCTCTAACAAAAATGATGCCGTGTCCCTCTTTTGATCACTATGAGGTATGAGATCCCTCAATATCTGGAATCTGGAGGAAAAGGTCATCAATCATCAAAACTCCAACTGAATGCACTAAACTTTCAAGATATCTAAATTAATTAAAAAAATGTAGAGGACCTCATAAATCCAGTATAGACTTGCCATGCAGTATAACTCCTAAGACTTCAGACTATAATATCAAAAGGTTTTGATCTTAAAAGAATAAAAAACAATAGAAGAGCCTAACATGAAATTGATTTTTATCGCTCTTTACAACGCATTTAAGAAGCCTTCGCAATCCCTAACATGAATTTTATTCCATATGCGAAGAAACGCCTAAACTATAACATACTCCCAAAAAGCTTACAACCAAATCTGCAGCAGGACAAAAAATGAAAATAAACTGAAGGAATGAAATGACAAGGTACACAGCAATGTATAACTGCTGATGAACATATCCACCTTTAGCTCACCATCCATCAAATAAAATGTTACTCAGATATCTCAGAAACTTCGGTCTTTAACCCAGTCAAATGACATCATGAGATTCATCTCACCGATCTACCTAGTGGGACAAGGCTTTGTTGTTTTTGTTGTTGTAGAGTGTCAGACAATCAACAATTATTTAAACCATCCATTGCCAATAGTAAGCTATGACTTCATTTTTCAGTTTACTTTCAAGCAACTTACACTAGAGCACTAGACTTATCAATAGGAGTTGCACACAAGACATACCTCTCATTTATCTTGCTCCTCCTCCGCTGCTCTGTCACAGAATGTTTCGATCTTATCGCACTCGCCTTATCAATGGCTTTTCCATCTGCTATAACAACCAGAATTCTAATTTCATTCAAACATGAACTTGAGATCGCAAATGAATCCAATTCCACGTTTCATACGCTAAAGAAAAGTTTCCCCCAAATAATTAAACTCACCAAATTCAAAATATCTCCCAAAAAAGTGTTATTTTTTAAAAATACGCACACATCAGTAGATTTAACACAATCCACAACATAAAAAAGTAGGGAAACCAAGAATCATCCACAACCTCGAACGAAACAAAGAACCACCCGATAATTGGATCTAACAATAACGTAGGATGACATGAAATCATATAAAGATATTTTTCAATGAAAATTAAAGGGGGTACCTTTGTTGGTGTTAGGGGCAGAGGAAGTGCCTTGTTTCTTGGAAGAACCGAAGTCTTCTTCCTCGTACTCATCCTCTTCCTGGTTCCCTTTCCCTGCTCTCATTGTTCTAAGAAAACGGTATCACTGACCAGTTCTGAATCACGAAAAAGAAGAGAACTTTGAGGGAAACAGGGATACCCAGATGGGGAATTGAGAAAGGGAAGGAGAAAGGGGAATTGGGTGTGAACGTGGTGTAAGATTCTGTGAAGGGCGTTCGCCGGCGGCGTTGAGGTGGCAGTTGATGTCTCCGGCGACGGACATGAGTGAGTCAGCAGCGGAGAGAGAAGAAGGAGGGATAGGATGTGGGTGAGCCCATGCGTGTCTCGTGAGCCTTCGTCGTTCGGCAAAAAAAACCAAATCCCCCTCTTCTCTTCTCTCCTTCAAAAAATTTCGAGTCTTTACTTGAATCATAATAATTACAAAAAAAGTATAGTTTGGTCCATGTTGGGTATCTAGAAGGTATGCCAACTATTTTACGTATTTTTCTTATTATCCTACATTTAATTAAATTCCACTCATATTATTAAAACAAATATTACCATTTAATTACAAATTGAGATAATCAATCTCTTAATTTTCATAGTAATTTAAAAATAATAGTACAACATAGATAATAATTTTAAATTTAAGTTCAAAAATTAAAAACATGTCATTCCTTTATATGTCTTCTCTCAAAATTATGCTATTTTCTAAAGGGCACACTCAATTTCTTGTAACATAAATATTCTCGTTAATCTCTTTTAGGAAAGAACAAGATTAAGTTTTTTCTGTGAGTCTTTAACCCTTAATATTTAACTGATTTTAGAAATAATAATATTTTAACTGGTGCATTCTGTGGATTGCATTTAATATATAAATTTTATAATTATAATTAAAGAATCTGAAAATAGTTTTAGAAGAATTCAGAAGAATTATTTTTCATTTATATGCTTTATTTATTTTAATATAATGATTAAAAATAAGTTATTTATTAAAACGTCAAATTAAAAAAAAAAAAAAAGTGATGATGAGAACTAATTTGATCTTTCCTTTTATAATTATATTTTTAATATGTTTCTGACTTTAAACTTTATTTGAATTTTTTAATATACAATATTGATGATTTCAATTTTTTATATTTTTTATTAACAATAAGTTGATATATGTTAGTTAAAACACTATCAACTAAGTATTATTTCAAATATTTAAATTTTAATATATTTTAAAAGAGAAAATTTTATAGTTAGAGATTATTTTTTATTTTTATTATTTAATTTTTGTAATCTTTTAATTAAAATGAGTTATTATCTTTGATAATTAGATTAAAAAAATAAATGAGAATAATAGAGAGTAAATCTGTTATCATATTTTTAAACTATGTTTTTATATTTTTATAAAATTTACTTTTAATTTATCAATAAAAAATTTATAACATTTAGTTCTTCAATTATATTTATTATTTATTTTTTTTTAGAATTTTTCATCAAATATTATATTAAGTAATGATGTGATAATGTGTGATCTATTAATTTAAAATAATTATTATTTGTTTAAGATATATTTTCAAATAATTTTAAGAAAATACATCTTTAAAAAAAAACGTGAAATCGCAAGAAAAGGAAATTTAAAATGAATCAATAAAAAAATAGTAAACAAGATGATAAAAATTGTAGATTGCTTAATATATTTTGAATCAATTAAAAATTTTTTTTTTTTATTATTATATTATTTTATTTTATTTTTATTTATATATTAATAATATTATTATTTTATTAATTTATGATATTTAAAAAATATTTAAAATTAGAAAGAGAATTAGATAATCAATAATATTTACTATATAATTAATTATGTGATTATTTTAAATGTTAAAAAAATTATGTTCCTATTTTTCATATTTTGCTTTTCTTCATACATAGAAATGAAATACCTTTGTTCATTATCATGTCAACACCTAAATCTATGCACACATTTTTTTTTCATTATCACCTAAATACAATTTAATTCGATTGACGATATTAGAAACAATAATAAATATAGATGAAGTGAAAAAACAAGCCATTCCACAAAATTCTTTATAAGAATTAAAAAAATAAGAAAAAATGATTTTTTCTATAAGTTAAATACAGTTAAAAAAATAAAAGTTTAAATAAATTATATGATAGAACTTCTATAAATTAACTTATGTATTAGTTAATTTTAAATTAAGGTTTTTTGTTATTCTCTCTCCTATAAATTCTTATGAAAAAATTTGTCAAAATCTAAGAATGTTTGAACAAATATACTTAATAGTAGGGACAAACAAAATTAACAGAGAAAATATAGTAATTAAAACTAATTAATATTTTATTAATAATTTTTTTTAGCTATAATTATTTTATCACTAAAGAAAGGAAGGAGAAGCACTTTATTTTTCTTTACCTTTTTTAAAATTAAAATTGACATTAAATAAAGAGAAAGAAGTTAAATAAAAAAATAAAAATGTGCAAATGAGGTGTAGTATTTCAAATATGACATACGAGATGTACTATTAACTCGAACCATTAATAGGTAATTTTTTTTAAAATAATAAGGAAAAAGATAGTTTATAGTCATTTTATATTGTTTCAGATGAAAATAATGAAAAACTATTCATATCATGTAGTTAAAAATAAATATATTTAAATAAATTTCTTAAATTTTATTAATTTTCTTTACATAATAACATTGAATAAATCTACATGAATAAAATATAAATCAAAATAATTATAATCAAATAATATAATTTTTTTTCAATAAATTTGAAGACATGGTCAATGTAGTCAAAATGATAAATGTATTAAAACTAAGTTTAATTATTTTTTTAATTTTTATTGTAACAATTTTTTTACATTTTAGTTTCATACTAAAAAAATCTAATTTTAGTTCTACATATATAATTTTTTATTTTTTATTTTACTTTTTTTTTCATTATTTTTAACTCCTAATTAGTTTATATTAAGAGTATAAAGAAGATTAAAAATGTTATATAGAGTAATTAAAATAGAATGGTTTTAATTATAAATGTTAAAAAGTAGAATTTGTATAATAATAAAGACTAAAGAAATAATTAAACCTTAAAACTAAATTAGGTAAGTGGTATTCAGAAATATGAATCAAGTAATATAAAATAACTTAAATGAATAAATTAAAAGAGATAATCAAAGAAAGTTCGCATGAACTTAGATATGAAAGGCAAATTAATCGAAGAAAGAGATTAAAGAAATCTAGAAAGTTGTGAAAGAATTTTAAAATGAAAAACATTTTCATAAGAGAAAAGTGCAATTCAATTTTGCCTGCTATTAGAGAATTTAAACAAACCAATTGGTAGAGAAATACATTAATTTTGTTTATTACCCACATGTATTAAAATTTTATAGGTAACTTTTCTTTTTTCCACTTATGCATGGATTAAAAATTGTAAATATAATTTATTTAACTTAGTTCTTTCACTTATCCATGAGTCACTCATTTTGTAATTCTAATAACTTCTTTTTATGTCAATCACATTCTCTCTTCAATGACCACATCTACACATCTACATAATGACATTGAGGTATAAAAAAAGATGAAGCAAATATCACTAATGCTCTAAGAGGAAATTTTTACTTAAATAATTTTTTTTAAATCTTAAATAAACTTAATTGCAAATTATTTATCAAATTAAATTTATTTACAATAGTCAAAATTAGGTAACCAAAATTTGAACTATTTTTTTTAATTGAAAAATAAGTTGAAACTCAAATCCTAAGAAACCAAATTTTATCTTATTTTTTTAAGTTTTAAAAATTTATTAAAAATTAATTTTTTAAAGAGGTTTTTGAGTAAAATAGAAGAATAAGTTTTACAAGTTATATTTTCAAATAGTATCAAAGATTTGATTAGATCTAATAAATATAATTAAGTCACAACTTAGTTAAAAAAGGAGAAAATAATACAAAGATGAGTGACGAAAAGATCTTAACTAAAATATTCTTTATTTTGATGGATTACATTATAATCATTAGAGTAAGTTGATGAAAAATTTTCTTTATGTCAAGGGTCTAGGAGCCTAATAAAAGGACTTTATTGATTGAAGTAGATGTGTAACAATCGGAGAACATTAGAACAAAGAATCATAAAGTCAAGTATTATCTTTTTAAAGCCATTGACAGATCAATCATTGAACAAATCTTGGATAGGTGCACATCCAAGATTGTTTAGGATTCCCTGAAATAATAAAAATTTGCAGGCAATGATCATGTGAAGAAGTCACTTCTTAACTCTTTAAGAAGAGAGTTCAAGGTACTTGAAATGCAAGAATCTGAAACCATTACTACATGTTTTGCTAGAGTAATAACAATGACTAACAAAATGAGGAGTAATGGAGAGGATATGCTTGACTCGAAGGTGGTGGAGAAAAGTTTTCAAACATTGACAAATAGATTGACTATGTTGTGGTTTCGATTGAGGAGTTCAATGACAAAAATAATGTTCATTGACAAACTTCAAATGATTGTGACACTGTTACACGCATGGATACAATAGGAATGATTGTGACACTTGTAGCATGCAAAGGATTAGACATAAAGACCTAGAGAAAACTAGTTTAATTCATGTGGAGCAATTTTGACTTATGGACGGTGAAAAAGTTTGGTTATGTTTTGAAAAGGTTATATGTGGAAGTTGGGTCCTTCACCCCTCATTTTCAAAACAGCTTGGGAGGGTCCTTTCTTGGTCCTCCCTTTTGAAAAGGTTTCTCTTTAAACCTTTTTCTCCCCTTGGTCCTCTATCTTTTCTCTATTTTTTCTCACTCATCTCTCATCTTCTTCTAGATCCAAGGCCACCATTGGAGAGCTCTTGAAGAGAGGAATCTTCTTCGCGATTGGAATCTTGTTCTAGATAAGTTTTCGATGCCAAGATCTCTTCTTTTTGTTAGGGTTTAGGGCATTTGTGAGGGTCCCTTCTTCCTTGCATTTTGGTTTAGTTTGGGGCCATTATTGTAAATTTGGGGTTTAGGGGTTTGAAGAGCTAGTGGGAGCATCCAAGGTTTTTGCAAACTTGTGTGGAAGAAGAAGAACACCCCATTTGGTTAAGAACAAGGTAAGGGAAGTTAGTGATTTAAACTTATTCTTATGAAATCTATGATTGCATGTTAAAATGCATGATGTATGATATTTTCGTTGTGTTTTGTGGTGCCTAGAATGCTTGATTAAGTGTTGGATTTGTGTTTTTGCATTCTGTAGAACCATTGTTTTGCATAATCCGCTTAGCACAAGGATCCTACGCTGAGTAAATTTGCAGATTTACTCCAAGGGCTCTCGGGTTCAAAATCTGCTGAGTAAAGGACCCTACGCTGAATGGATCATCTACTGAGCGCAAGGGACCTATGGTAAGCAAATTTGTCCCAGATGTAGAGTTGTTCTTGGGTCAAAATTCGTTGAACGAATTTGGGTTTTGCTGAGCAGAATGACCTTAGAGCTAGGTATTTTATTTTGGCTGATTTTGGATGATGAAATGAAATATGTGATTATATGTTGAATTGAGAAATTATATATAGAATTATGTGTTGAATTGAGAAATTATATATGAGATTATGTGTTGAATTGAGAATTTATGTAAATGGTTGTGTTGAATTGAGAAGTGATGCATGATGTATATAAATCGCATGAGGCCTGTGAGACTCTTATTAAGAAGAGGTTTGGAATTCAATATTCAAAAGTATGACAACATCTTTGGTAATTTAGTATGGATGAAACTAAGGATATGTCATGGAGTATTAAGACCTTAATGTCCATCTAAGTCACGTAGACTACGATGACACATGGTGAAAGTCGATGGAGACCTTGTTGTCCTCTTGGAGAGGCAATTGGTCAAGGTTACATTGATGTAGGATTAGTAGGGGAGATATGAGATGACTTTGGAATGAAAAAGACTCAATGATTGGCCAGTTAGGCCCAAGGTCCAGAAGCATGTATCAAGTGTTAGTCATTCGATATCCGAGATTCATCTAGTCTTCCGGAAGATATATGTTTGTTTGTGATTTGACTTAAATGTGTAAAACTTTAGGTAGATCCTTATACTTGTGATGTGATTGCGAAATATTTGGAAACTCAGTTGGAAGTTTTTTTTAAACTTTAAATGTTTCATTTTAAATTCTACTAGTTTACCCTTTAACTGTGTTTGTTGTGTATTGCTGTTATGATTGTTTTCTTTTACATGGGAGTAGGTAGTAGGTCAAGAAAGAATCTTATTTGGAAGAAAAATAGGAAATAATTTATGTTTTTATGTATATGATGTAGTGTAACGAGTTGAAAGTAGTAAAATTTCATTTAAATTGTGAAAGGTAGAGATATTTGTGTCATGGATGTCTAAGAAATAACCCATTATTCCTCTATCAACTCCACAATCAAAATTTATTATTATTATTGCTTATGTGTCAATTTATGTAGATGAGAAGAGTTTTGAGAAACTTAAATCATGTTTAAGAATATAATACTATTATGGGATAATAATTCAATCGTTAAACTTTAAAAAAAATTCAATAATAGATAAAAAAAAGAAAAATATCAATGTGTTTTTATCTTTTAAAAAATCTTGCAAATAAAGCAGAAATCAAGTTAATATATTATTGAATTCAAGATCAAATTCCAGAGTTAATGACTAAAAAAGTTGAAGTCTTTCAGTGGTTAAAAAAGAATTATAAGAATACTTTATCTTAAGTAAATTTTAAAGAGGAAGTGAAAATATTTTCACTATTACTATAAATTAGAAATTTTACTTTTTAAATCATATAGTGTATCATGTATTATCTTTTATCATTTTAATTTATAAGTAGAAGCTGTATAATAACTAATTTAATTTGAATAAAACAAGGGAATCAGTTTTGCAAGTTACATATTCATTTTTTTTAAATTAAAAAAATAATTTAAAATTTAATTTGTTGAAAGTCAAAATTCTAAATTTGGATAAATATTCTAATATTATATTTATTTTAGTATTCTTTTAAAATGTATATTTAGAAAAAGATATTCAATTTAATAAAGGAGGCGATTTTGACCATCAATAATAACAATTTTTCTTATATCTCTTGATAGTTATTTTAATTATTCGAATTTATTATTATTATTGTTGGTTGTCTTTTTTAATTGACGAAAGTTTTATTTGTAAATTATAAAAGAAAACTTTAATTAATAAAAGTATATTTGCAAATAACTTTTTTAAAATACTTAATTTTTTTATTTAAATCCTATGTTTTTTATTATGTTTTGAATATAATGTATCCATACATTTTGATGTGTTCGAAAAATCTAAGGAAGGATTGAGATTGAGTTTGATGACCAAATAGTGGTCCTTCCAGTATCGTTGGGTCATGGCGAATATAGGTTAGCTTCAATATGATCCTTACCTCCAAAATATATTTGGTTTTAAATACTAAATTCAGGTAAGTTATTTTTCTTTCTCTTCCGCTACTGCATGTACCACCAGATAAGATGAAAGTTTATTGTTTTCCTACTCAGTTTCAATAGCAAGTGTTCTAATTAAGATTTATAAAAATGTTTCATGTACACTATTTCTTTTTTAAGATATTTATGTTCAGCGTACTTTTCTCAATACAAATAAAAAACTACTTCTTTATATACACTTCTTTGCGTACTTTTCTCAATACAAATAAAAAACTACTTCTTTATATACACTTCTTTATATATTGGTGTATGTTAAATGCTAATATGTTAGTAACATACATCAACGTAGAACTTAAATGCTAATATGTTAGTAACATATATCAACGTAGAACTTATTCAATACTTTAAATAAATTTTGACCACATAATTTTTTTTGTTTATGGTTTGTCCCAATCATTTTTTCTGATTAAGGATACTGTACAAAACAATTAATAGAGAAAAACAAAATTGAGCAACTAGATTCACATAATTAACTAACATAAACAAAATTTAAAGTGGAATTAGGAATATAGTAATATTTGAGAGAGACAAACTAGATGTAGAGATAAATCCAATACCTGCTAATGACATTGAAAAACCATCCGCCGTCATAATATATATAGTTTGGGTAGAATGTAAAGATACAAAAAACTTAGAATCGTATGACATATGATGTGAGGCACTGAAATCAAGGATCCATAAGGAAGGAGATATGCCTGAAGAGTTCAAATAAGACAAACCTTTTAAGGATGAGGTACACATGACATGTGACTAAGTAGCAAGAAATTGTTGAAAATTTTAAATTATACATCAAATTGCATAGCGGAAATTGTGAATAGTATCAAGATAGATTATATTGTCTTACTACAACTCCAATAAAAAACCTAACTCTAGATACCATGATAACATAAGAACATGAAAAGAAGACAAGAGAAAGGAAAAAAGAAAAATAGAGTTTGTGATAATAACATATGGAAAACTCTTAAAAGATACAAGTCATAACAAGAATATAAATAGAACAATATATTAATAGTATAAAGACTAAATTACCCTCAACATAATGATCAAATCAACTTCTATAGTGGGCCTAGAAATGCTAGAGAAATTCCTAAGCCCTTGTTGATATATATATATATATATATATATATATATATAATCACCTAGCAATTTTTTTTTTAGTATTTATTTGTTGGTGAATATTAATTGCTCTCTAATATGTCCTCATGGTTTTAGTTTCAAAAATAGGAGATAAATTTAAACAAAAATCTCCCTACACTTTTTCTATCTTTTTTTTTTAATTCTACTATTATTCAAGATTAGTGCAGCAAAAAAATGATTAATAAAATTATTAAATATTGACACATAAATTTTCGGTAATGATTCAAAAAATTTGATAAACTTTTTTTATTAGATAATATTCAATAAAATTATAATCACTTTTAAAGTTTTAATTTTTTTTATAATTTTTAAAATTATAAAGTAAAGGAATAGTAAAAGAAAATTTGAACAATAATAATAAATATATTGGAATTGAATTTCATCTATTATCCTTTCTTATATTTCTCTAATTAATTTTATCCATTAATCAATGTTATTAAAATTTCCTATTATCCTCCTAAGAAATTCTTTGTCATAAGATTTATAGGAATAATTATTATAATAAATAATTCTCAAATCATTTTAATAATTACCTTACATTAATTTCAAAATTATCTCAACATATATATTTAAATCTATTCAAATCATTAAATATATAAGATAAATTAATTCAAACCAAATTTAAAATTTATTTTTTAATAAAACCTTAAATTATAAATCAAATAGTAAGTGATCAATTCACCTAATCAATTAAAATATAATTTAAAATATTAATATTAAATTAAAGGATGAAATAATCCAAAAAAAATACAAAAGAGTTTGATAAATTACATTTAATTTCAATAAAAAAGAGGTACTCATTGTCATAAGTAACCCTAACAAGAATGAATGATAGTGAAAATGAATAAATCATAGAATTGTGATTCCAATTGGCTTAAACCTTCTCATTGACTTTCTTGATATAATTTCTCACTTCTTAAATGATGACCTGTATCTTTTTATTTTATTTATAAACTCTTATTTTATAGATAAAAAATAATTTTTTTTTTAAGTTTTGGATTAAAAAAGAAACAGAAAAATTTATTATAATATCAAATATTTTTAATATATATATTTTTTTTTTATAGTTGCTGTTAGAAAAAATCTCCAAATTCTATTAATATTTTAATTATAAAAAATTTAATAATTAAATAATTAATATAAAGTGTATTTTATTCGTATTCGCCCATTAACAACCACCAAATTATCAAATTCGGAACTTTACAAAATATGTGAAAAATATACTAATATGGAATATAAAAAATGGTTAGAAGAAAAAATATTGTTTGTAAATCATAAATAACCAACATGCCAATCAAGTAAAACAAATTATTTTTAGAGATGATTTGGACTAGTTCATTAATGTATTCATTTTCAAATTCCTTTCTCGAAATTTTTGTTATCATCTAAACAAAAAAGATGAGCATAGTCCTTTCTCATTTTCTTCTCCGATTCCCATGTAGGAGTGCCTCTAATATCATCTTAGATAACCTTGATTAATGGAATACCTTTCCTCTTAAGTGTTGACCCTCCTATCCTCAATCTTCTCCTATTCTTTTGTATTCTATCCTTAGTCTTACATTTATCCACCACACTTTTGCACCACACTTTTGCACATCCATGAAGTTGGAATGTGGCATGAAAGTCTCTTCTCTCATCAAGACACTTCATGATTATGAAAACATCCTTAAAAGCTAGCATCCATTCTTCATCCACCTTTGGATCATATTCTCCCTTAAAATATGGTGGATTGTTTTTCTTAAATTAAGATAAGGTTTTTTGAATTGATAATCTTCTAGGATGAAAATAATAAAAAATGACTCTTTCTCTTTTTTTAAAAATATCTAGAACATATTCTCACCTAAAGACACGAAGGAACATTACGAATTGTAAGCACCATTGCATCAACATCAAGCTCAACTTCTCCATTATTGAACCTCTTGACACTTAAAATCACTTTTATGTCAGATCTAATCTTTGCTAGGACACCAATATCCAAAACTGTGGTCTTCCCCTTTGTGTTCTTCAACTCCAAAGGAATCATTGAAGGCCTCTTAGAGCCCTAACTTCTCTATGTTCCCCAGAACAAACCATGTCAAGATAAAAAAATCTTGTCAACAAGCCAAAAGGGTAGCCATTATAGCATCATAACCGCGAATTCCAAAGTTGATTTCCCAAATACTTCTCTAGGCAACACGCGAACCTATATCCCAAAAATAGAACACCCCTATTGAATTCCATCCTCAAAACATGTTCTTCTTTCTCTTCACATTCGATTAGGGTGACCCACACACATAATAGATTATGTGGGATGTCATAATCAATTATGATATGAGCAATGAGGTACATAGATTATGTGCAATCAACATAATCAATTATGACTTCTGCATAATGGATTTTTCACCATAGCCATGCACCCTAGTGTTCATGTTTTCACCTCAAATTTCACCATAATAGAGGGGTATTATGGGAGAAAACCTTCTCTCCACGTGACTTTCTTCTCAATTCTCACCACACTTGTTCGGATAGCAGGTGACCTAATAGGGCAAACAAATGGGTTAGGATAAGCTCTGATACCATAATAGAAGTGGACTTTAAGCCTAACTCATTCTCATAAAACCGGCTCGATGAGAAGAGATTTGCACCCACTTATATACATTAATTTGGTCTTATCTCTAGTCGATATGTGATCTCTAACATTCATAACAGTACATCCTCGATCCAAATACAAGAGATTTTAATACTATCAATTAAACTTAATAGTAAGAGATTGGAAAGAAAATATGAGATATGAATTAATTAATGTTGGTCTAAAAAGTGTTGGAATATGGACAATCCCATATATGACATGTTCATATTGGCTCTATGTCATGATAGCCTAATACAAACATTTTTCACTATTATCTACTGGTTTATGTTTAGTGGAGTATTACCTAATCATTGGATAAAGTGATGGCAAGTTTTGACTTTGCTAAACACTCAATAGGAAAATCTTCATAAAGTATTGAGTCAAAATGATATTTAAAAAGATTTGAGTGAAAATGTACACTACATTAACATGTTGCTAAGTCAAATTGTTCGAATTGGTTGTTACTAAAAAGTAAATTAAAAATGTATTTGGTGAATGTATGAAATTGTATGAAATCCTAATATGATCATAATTAATGATGAAAATTTTAGGATCCTAAAACTGAATTATCTCCTCCATCTTCACTTATCTTATTATTCCAATAGCTTTTGAAGGAATTGGTTACCAAAATCACAAAAACCAAAATAAAAATAAAAACAAAAAGCCACACACATAAGGAACTCCTCCACTTTTATCTATATTATTAGAAACATATATTAATCCACCTATTGTATTGGATTATAAAGTCATGATAACAATAATAAACTTTTACACACATTTTACAATTCAACCCAAATTTTCAAACTTTCATATTACTTCTCTAATTTCCCACTGATATAGAGAATTGTAGTCTTCCTTTTTCTATTGGTGATACTTTGTATGGCATTTAATCTTTTAATATTATTTTACTTACTTTTTCATTTAACAAAATCATAATTTCTACTATTAATCAATTATTTTGTCAAAGTATATGTTATTTTCATGTTATTTAAAATATATAAATAATTTTTCTAAAAATTTAATTACTCTTTCAATAATATAAATATAATCCATGGGTTGCAAGGGTTATAAATTTAGTACTAATACAACTGGCACCATCAATGAATCAACAATTTTACACTAGCTGATTTTTATTAACAGTTTTTGATAAATTTAAAAGTTTGACTAGATAAAATTTGACAGGGTTCATAAAAATATTGTTGTTTTGGATTGTTTAATAATTTCCTTTAACCTTTGTTTCGGTTTAATGGAAAAAAAAAATAGGGAACAAAAGAAGAAGAAAAAATGGAAAGAAAATGAACTGATAGATAAATTATTTGATTTAATAAGAAGAGAGGAAAAATGAATAACAAAGTTATAGGTATATATAATTAATTTGATTAAAATGATGAAGGTTAGTAAGTAATTTTTTTACCAAATGATAAAGTTGTTTTTTTAAATATTATTTATTAAACGAAATTGATATTTTCAAAATAAAAAAATTATTTATTACTTCATATTTAATAAATAATATTATAAAAGAAAGTCTATTAAACAGAATATATATATATATATATATATATATATATAAAAGAATTAACCTTAAACAAAAAAATCATAATTCTTAATAAATGATAATGTGAAGAAGGTTGTGATGATTACAAGTTGAATAATCCAAATTTTTCTTGTTCCAGCAGCAATAAACCACAGCAATGTGAGAAAGAGTAAAGATGCGAATAAACAAAAAATGGCACGAGAGAGTTAGCCACGGGTGAAAATGGTTCACATTCGAAAAAAAAAATAATGAGATAGTAAGAAAGTAATTCATGGATTGAGCCATTATTAATAGACGTAGATTTTAAATTTAATTTAATCTTGTTTCCCTTTACTCGTATATATTAATCCACTCATATATATATATATATATTAATTTGGCTATTATATAAAATTATATAAAAAAAGAGCAAGTAAGTTCTCTTCTTCTAAAATCTTTCTCCTACTAATTTTCAACAACAAAGCATCATTCACATGATTTCAAATTGCTTCAACCAAATTTATTAATTACCTACAAATCATCTCAAATCAACTCTTCTATACTGTTCCAAACAAAGGCTTAGATTTTAGAGAGAACAATAAACGACGAACAATAGGAAAAGAACCATGAATGAAGTCAATTATGGCCACCATAGAGAGAGATATGTGAGAAAATGAAGCAGAGATCGGAGCAAACTGCAAACTGCATACTGCATAACGAAACACATTGTGATGGTCAATAATGGTAAGAAGCAGTAAATTAAATACGATAAAGTTAAACGTATAAAGAATCGCGTAACACCTATAAATAGTTGAATGTAATACATTCAGTCGAGTACAAGTTGAGTACAACTATGATACATTTTATACCTTCAAAAAACTATTTCTTTAAGTCTGATTTAAACATTCTTTCATGAGTTTAGCAGTATGTCATAAATATAAATACAATGTACTCAATAATTTATTAATATTATCTGACTTTTATAAAAGTTACATAATAAAAATCAAACGATTCTCTAAAAATACATGTTGAACACTGAAGGACAATGGGTGTAGTGACCTGACAATACCTTCGAATTGTAAATCATGTGAACCATTATTGCAAGTACCCCGAAAATCTAGCCAAGCAAGTGACATTAAAAGTAAATGCAGACACCACCTATTGAAAAATTAATAGAATTAGGATTATATTTGTAGCAGTTGGAAAGCCTATTAAGTCCCACGTGAGTAGACAGGAGACCAATAATGGTGGCCCAAAAAGGGCTACGAAGGGTTATTCAAGCACTCAAACACAGAACTGCCAAGCATAAAAGACGTTCATAATTAAGGTGCTAGGTTTTAGAGACAGCAAAATAATGAACTTGAAGTACATTTCAAAAAACCATTTCCAGTTTGTGGTCAAGGATGGAAAGCAACCAAAATGAATCCAGAGTATATTGCTGAATCAATTGTACAAGGAATTTGCATGGTTGCATGGAAGCCACGGAGTTGGGATTTTAGGACAAAAACTCGTGACTGATAAGGGTTCACAAGTACCTAAACTCAAGCACCAACTCAATAGAACCCATTTGTTTCAATTTAGAGATTTCACTGTCAAGGAATAGTCCAATATTTGAAGCATGCTGTTGTAGTCCTCATAGAAACTCATTCTAAGTTCGTATATGGTAAGAAATTAGGGAATCTGTTGTGCTATAGTGAAAGTTCCATCATGCAATAAAGCACAAGAGTAAAGCACAAGAGTACCACTCGAGTGACATCTAAATGTTAAACTTGTATTATAAAAAATATCACGTAGCTAATTTACTCTTAAAACTAGTTTAAAAGATGAAATTTACACTTCACTTATATATTATAATTCGAATGATCCCTCAAATCATGCAAAAGGGAATCATAATCTATTAACAAGTAGTCTCGTACTCAATAATCTGTAATCAGAATATAGTATATTAACAAGTGACTCAATTTAAGTTCAACAATTTTTTTAATCAAGCTTTGATATTATATAAAAATGATTATGAATTTAATTTATCTCAAAACCAGTTCAGATACTTCATTTATATATTATAATTTAGCTTCATTTTTAGTTAATGTGAGATTTTTAAATTATGTATCTTAAACTATTTTTTCTATTAATATATATATATATATATATATATATATATATGGAATCCATGACCTTTTTCTCTTCCTAATGAATGATGATAGATGGAGATTCATGTTTTTCAAAACATCTAAGTAACACCTTTTTAATTAAGATATACACCATTTTAGAGATGTCATTTTTCCTTCCTAATAGGATTCTATTCTATATGTGGGGGAAGATATATGAATATATTGTTTGCTTGAACTTTGTGACTTTGGTTAAAATGCATTAACTGTTGTTGTACCTTAAAGGAAGTTATCATGGCACGGAATCATTCCTTTTCAAGTAGCATTGGGGTGTGGTTGGAAATGACTTTTGGAAAGTAGCTCATAATGCATTCTTGGAAGGTTAATTGTTTATGTCTCTCACTTATAAGTTTGTCTGTCATTACTGTCATTTCCATAATTCAGCAACCCACGCATTTTAAGTACTTTTACTCTTCTACCTTTGCAATCATACTTTTCTAATAACTTGATTATGTAGTCCTTTTTTCTTAAGACCTTTACTATGGTATATATTTAAACTTAATTTATAATTATAATCATATTAATTTATTTTAGGTTAAAGTAGGCCTATTCTAAATTTTTATTTTTAGATTTGAAATATGATATAATTAATTAGATTTAAATTAGATATGGATTGAATATATCTTTCTGATATGGATGGTCAGGTTTTACTAATAATTTTTACTCTATTTGCATAGTACTTCTTTGGTTTAGATTATGGTTGATATATTGTTAAAATTTCTATAATAATATTTCTATTATAAATTTAGTTAAAATTTGTTATAGTTGTAAAGATTTAATTTACTAATTATTATGTGAGTTTAAGCTTATTGTGTGAATAATTAGAAGTAAGATTATTTAACCCCAGCCCAATTAGACAAGAGGCCCATATTTTAGTTCTAGCATGGGAAGAGAAAAAACTGATTTCAAATTTGATTTGACTAAGGGATGAGGCCTAGTCCTTGTAGCCCATATTTTAGCCACCAACTCCCTCTTTCCTTGCCTCCATCATGCAACTTTTGTGAGAAAGAGAGAGAAGTCATTTTTCCATTCCTTTTGACCACCTAATTAAGTTGTGCTTTATATTGAATTGCTTTTCAATTTTTTTTCGCTTGACCAAAAATTATTTAGATTAAAAAGAAAATTTAATGGTTATGAATTGAAACTTATATAAAGGATGTGTATGAATGGGTTAACATTCCAATGTCTAGTATGAAAAGGATGATGGTTAAGACATATTGAACCTTGGATAAATGATTTTAAATGATAATGTAAATTATTTGAATTAGGTTAAGTTTGAAAATGTTCAACTTCCGACAATTGTTTGGTTGATGATGATTTGTGGTTGTGCATATGAAACCTTGTGTTTTGATGTCTTTAAGACGAAGGTTCTGGTCACAATAGTGAATAAAAATGTTATTTGAAAAGTTTGATGTAGACTAATTTCTCTAAATTTTACGATATAAAGCACAATTTAGGTCAAATTATAAAAAAACATATAAATAGTATTCAATCTATAATGTTCTTTGTATACAAATTAATTTGGGGATTTAAAACATATAGAGTCTAAAATGCAAAAAAGGAAAACGCATGGATCTAAAACATAGGGATGTAAATTGCAATTGAATTTTAGAAACAAGATTCAAACTAAATTTATAAATAACATAATTGAAACATCAATTTACAAATTTAGATGTATAAGAAAAACAAAATATCAAATTAATTAAAGGAACACCAATATGAAAGAGTACGCACATGTCATTTTATAAAAATATAAAAAATTAAAATAATTATTTTAAATAAGCCAAAATTATTAAAAATAAAAAAATATAAGGAAATATTGTTGAGATATTTTAGGAAGTTTTAGATTTTATTCCTATTGGTTTTAATTTTATTTATTGGGTGTATCTTGGTTTTATTACTAGCACATCATTCCTGCAATCTCAAGGAATTGTTTCCTAAATTATCTAATCAATATATGGATATATATCAAATGTATGTCATGAAACAGAAAAAGAGAGAAATTATTTTCTTTTAAGCTTGAGATGGTGTCAGAGCTCCTCCTTGATATATACTAAACTTTGATTTATGTAAGTTTTCCTTACTCTACTCCTCTTTTTGCTATAAAACAGTCCTATCAGAATAACCAACAAAAAAAAATGTCGTATAGAAATAAATAGTATTGGAGTATAAGTATATAATCACCAGACACACTGTCAGTTCTACTAAAGTTATAATCTATTTTAAAACTCTAAGTGCATGTTTGGACAATTGATAAAATATTACTTGAGGGGAATGCATTTGAAAGAAGTATCTTTTGTAGAATGAGTTATACATTTAGGAAGATTCTACCTAAAGCTAAATGGGTGTAGAAATATCAAAAGTACTTTCAGCTAGACTTTTAATATCCTTATAAATTAGGTTTGGTAACTAACAAAACAAGACAATTTGGACAACAGAATCACCCTTTTGAGGAACTATTTATACAAAGATTAAATTAAATAATCACACCCAACTATTAGCATTAATAATACCATCAAATTCTACAGTTTATATTTTAATTGGGAGGATTATATATACTCCAATTCTATCTAATTATACTCTATCCGTAATAGAAAGACACATTAATGCATTAACATTTTCTAATTTCATATGATAAAACAAAACATAATTGATACATCAAAATTAACATCCCAAGATTTAAAGAGAAAAAAGAAAACAGACATTCATACTATGAATAAACATAACAAGAAAAGTCAAAATAAACATTCCAGATAAAAAGAAATCTCAGATTAGTTTTGTAAAAAAAAAATTTACACAGCCTTAACTAATTTATTGCTGAAAGATTTAGTATATCTTATACAACATAATTCTTCATTAATATTATCCTTAATAAGGTATAACCAAATATGACATCTCTACATAACAAAGGACAAACAATATTATTTACTTAGCAAAATATAATTTCAATTAATAAATAAAAGGAAAAATAGGATTTTGATTTCCTTTATGCATTACAACCTATAGTACACCTACTTTCCAAAACTATGCCATACAGAGAAAAGACTAGAAAATATAAGATTTTGACAATAGGTATTCAATATTTATTAAACCTGAGAAGCTTATTTTAATATAATATTGATCATTAACTCTAAGAAAGTAGCTATGCAACAGATCCTCAAGCATATATATATTTACAAAGTATATAATGACATATATGAGTCAAACAAACTTCAAGTTAAGGTTTAGCCAACAAAAGAAAAAAATGATGAAGCAGTTAGGCAACACAAAGTTATGAGACAAGAAACTATTGGATAAAATGATTAAGTGACAAAAAAGCCTTCCAAAATAAATCCCTTTCAATAACCAAACAGTGGACAAAATTGTACATAGACATTAGTCTTATAAGGAAGAACACAAAAGAAACTCAAAAGTTTTTTGGACATGTATTGAGACATGCAACAGTGTGTTTGTTAGTGCTAGCACACAGGGGCGGAGCCAAGGGGGGACCAGGGTGCCCCCCCCAAACATTTTAGATTTCTTTTATTACTATATAAAATTATAATTAAATTATGAAATATATTATCTTTGGTCCCCTAACATTTTAGAATTTTTTATTACTATATAAAATTATAATTAAATTATGAAATATATTATCTCATAACATGGTATAAAAATACTATATATAGATTAAATTTAAATAAAATATCTTTAATTAAAAATAATCAAATATATAATCTTATATATAAAAGAGAATATTTTATCTATTATTAAAAAGATAAGTTTTTATATTTGTACTATATATCATTTTAACAAATATCATCAATTAAAAAAAATCAAAAGATATCATAATCTTTTATATTATATATATATATATATATATTAGAAAATTGTAGAGTGTTAGAAACTAAAAGTTAAGAAATTCAAAATCAAAATAAAAAAGACGTCAACTATATTTTTCTTATAGTCAAGAAATAAGGTAAGAAAAATTCTTTCTTTATTATTTTTGTTCACTATCTACGGCAATAATAGAATGTGCATTTTCTGCTATGAAGATTAAAACAAGGTTTCGGAATAGGATGAAAGATGATTTTCTTACTGATTGCATGATTGTTTACCTTGAAAAGGAGATGGCTGCAAAGTTCAATATAGATGTGATAATTGATGATTTTTACAACATTAAATATTGTCGATTACAATTAAAAAATTAAATGTATCATGTATATATTTGATCTTATGTATAATTATTTATGTTGATTTTAAATATATGTAAATGATTTATAATTTATTAATAATTTTATTGATTATATTTATTTTTACGTGATAATTAAATTTTAATGTATATATATTATTTTTTTTAATTACTTAGGTTTGGTCCGAACCGGACCGACCGATCCGGTTCGGTCCAGTTCGGTCCGGCCCCCCTCACCTAAAATTCCTGGCTCCGTCCCTACTAGCACACATATAAAATAACAAAAATCACATATGATGCATCCTTCCCTTCAATAAACCAAATCATACATAAAACAACCAATTCATTTAACTTGCACTTATTCACACAAAATTCAATATACATTCTAATACACCAATTCCATCAACAAAATTCATTTCAATTCAACATAGTAACAATTATCACAGAAATCAAAGAATTAATCTAACCCCCAATTGAGCACCAACACATCCCTACTCAAAGTCCTAATTTTTGTTGAGTAGCTACATAGTTAACCAAGTTTAAAAAATTGCTATGTTATTATCAAATTTATGTAATTATTTTCATGTATATGTAGGATCAACTAATCCAAGTTTAACCATAACAAGTTTGTCATCAAAACCAAATTCAGTGTATTATGGTGAAAGAAAAGACTTTGTTCCATGAAAAAGAATATCTTTAGAAAAAGACATTGTTTATATATGGTAAAGTTTTTTCTTCTTTAGAATGTTATGTGTTTGTATGATTTTGCATATTCAAAAATAAAATTGTTTCATTAGGCCGATTGGTAAAATATTAGAGATAATTTCTATAAGGTATTATCTTTTACTTGAAGATGAGAAGAATATAATAAAAAAAAAATGTAGGTTAAAAGATATTTGAGTTATTAAGCATGGTCAATTCCTTGGCAGTGGTAGATAATACATCCTCATATTAAGGTAAGAATGTGTATGTAAATTTTTGTGTTTGAAATTACTCACACAAGTTTATTTCATAACAATAAATTATCACCTAATTTTAAATGCACGAAAACTAGTGATAGTAAAATATTTGTTGCTTATATAATTGTTAAAACAACATTGTTACTTCCTGATACATATATAAATAACTTATTAGACTTAAATAACCAACATGTTTTGATGAAAATATATAATTTGATTAGATAAAAACTTAAAATCACTGCTTTTAATATATTTTTTTCTTTATTATAAAAATATTTTCCCGTTTTAAAGTTATTTACTATTACTAGACATTATTGGTTCATTTCTCTCTAAAGACAACATTTATGTCTTTTGTCTCTTTATGTATGATTTGTTAACATAGAGTATGAAGACTGTCCTTTATTTCCCACAACTTTAAACTTAAAAATGAAAATATAATAAAATATTAGTTGAGAATATTTATGACTCAAAATCATCACATAATCAAAATTTGACGGTAACCTCTACATTTATAAAGATAAAAATTTACATATTTCATAACTAACTAACTATGTTTAGATTTATGTTTATTTTAATTAAATTACAGAGTTTCAAATGTTATTATCACATTCATGTAATTATATGTAGGAACAACTAGCCTGATATCAACCACAACAAGTATATTATCAAAATCAAATATAGTGTATTACGGTGAAAGAATAAACATTACTCCAATTAAAAGAAATTATTCAGAGATGGTAATGTAACATACCCGAAATATACTACCTTAATTATACAATTCCAAAATTTTGAGTCTACTTCTATTATATGACTAAGATGGTTCCTAAAAGATTTAAAAAAAAAAAAAAACAAACAACGTATTAGGTTACTTATCTACATCTTTCCAAGAAAAAAAATCATGACTTCTATTTTACAACTGGTGAATATCTTTCTCCCGAACTATTATTTATTCCCATGTAAGAAACACGATCTCAGCAATTAAATATACATAACACAACAGAATAGGGTAAACTAGTGATAAAAAAACATACAAAATCAATAACTATTCATATCATTTAAGGCAAAACATATCACTAAGTGTAAGGGTCTACCTAAGACTTTACATTGTAAATTCACACTCACAAATAAGATTGACGACTTCCGAAAGACTGTATGGATTTTAGATATCTGAGGCTAACATCTGATGCATTTTAAAAAGGACTTCGAGTGTGCGACCGACTTACTGAGTCTGTTTCACCTCAAGGTCATTATCATGCTACTTATAGCCAAACCATATCAAGGAAGTCTCATCCAATTGTCTTTTCAGAGCAACTAGCGGAATCTCTATCAACCTCTCAACACATGCAATTCTAATCTACCTGACTTAGATCAGCATTAAGGTTTGGATATCCCATACAATATCCCTAAATTCATACAAAATAAGCTACTACATTCAACATGTTTCATTCATATAATAAAACTTCCTCTTAATAGGAACTACACGGCCTTTTGTCAATTTCATGTTCATCATTTTCAAGGAAATTCGCTCAGCGGATTATGCAAAACCAGAAATTATGTAGAATAAGGATTATTGACTTCCTTGGTCCAATTTCTCATTTTTACGCACCCAATATGCTTTAAAATGATTCATGTCATACATTTTTCCATAAAAAATAGATTTATTTTGTAATTAAATCCAGATTCATCAAAACCAATTAAACCAATCAATATCAGTTCAACCAAACTATCAAAGTCCCTCTCAACTCAAGTTTGTACCACTATAGAATTCAACCATATTTAAATAAATCAAATAAGCATATTATTGTCCACAATCACAGTTCACAACAAATACCACTAACAAGTCCTCAAAACAGATTATTCAATCTACATGACCAAGATGGTTCCCAAAAGATATAAAAAAAAAACAAAATCAAGCATCCTACTAGACTACTTATTTACATTCTTCCAACAAAAAATCATGACTTCTACTTCACAACTAATAAATCTTTCTCCTGACTTGTTATTTGTTCCCGTGTAAGGAACACGATCATAGCAACAGCTAAACATATATAGCACAACAGAACAGGCTAAGCTAGAGATAAAAAGAACATGCAAAATCAATAAACATTCATATCACTTAAGGCAAGACGTATCACTAAATGTAAGGGTCTATCTAAGGTTTTAAGCATTACAAGTTCACACTCACAAATAAGATTGACGACTTCCGGAAGGCTGTATGGATTTCAAACAAGTGAGACTAACACCTGGTGCATCTTAAAACAGTACTCGGGTCTTCATTACGACCGTCTTACCGAGTCTTTTTCACTTTAGGGTAATCCTCACACTACTCATAGCCAAAACCAATTAGGGTATTCCCATCGAATTTGTCTTTTCAAGGCAACTAGCGGAACCGCCATCGACCTCTCAATCCAAGAGATCCTAGTCTACATGATTTAAAGAAGTTACTAACTTACCAAGTTTCAAATATTATCATGTAAGTATATGCAAGAACAACTAGCCTAATATCAACCATCATAAGCTTGCTATCAAAACCAAATATATAATCATTAAGTAAGATTGATAATAACGATAGTTATCTACAAAAAAAAAAAAAATCGTGATCCTCTAAAATGTCAACAAATTTCATGTTCTATCTTCATCTTTGGCAAGAAAGTAAGCTTGAACACATCCTGCAAAGCAATTAAAGGCAATATATAAAATAACTTGTATGTTAAATAAACTCTTTGTATAACTATAACCAGAACTTTAGATAAAATAACCTACCCCCTTAACTTAGGATCCATTACTTTTGGTTCTATGTTAAGATTTGGATTATGTTTTTCTACCTCATTCATCTATAGAAGAAGAAAAAGAAGAAGAATTCATACTAATTGATGTAGAAAAACAATAACACGGATCCTAACATGACACAAAAAAGTAATGGATCCTAAGTTAAGAAGATATGCTATCATATCTAAATTTCAAGTTATAGTTATATAGAGAGTTTATTTAACATACGAGTTATTTTATGTGTTGTCTTTAATTCCTTTGCAAGATCTGTTAAAGTTGGCTGACTTTCTTTCCATAGATCAAGACAGAAGAAGGAGAAAATTGTTGAAAATTTTGAGGATTGGACAAAATAAATTTTGCAAGTATTTATTATTTTTGTTAATCTTACATAATGGTATAATGTTATGACTCTAGATCATCACAGAGTCAAATATTATTTTGACAATAACTTCTACACTAATATAGGTTAAAATTTACATATTTCATAACCAAATATGTTTTAGGTTTATGTTTATTTTAAAGAAGTTACTAACTTACCAAGTTTCAAATATTATCATGTAAGTATGTGCAGGAACAACTAGCCTAATGTCAACCACAAAAAGCTTGCTATCAAAATCAAATATATAATCATTAAGTAAGATTGATAATAACGATAATTATCTGCAAAAAAAAAAAAATTCATGATCCTCTAAAATGTCAACAAATTTCAAGTTTTATCTTTATCTTTGGGAAGAAAGTAAGCTTGAACACATCCTGCAAAGCAATTAAAGGCAATATATAAAATAACTTGTATGTTAAATAAACTCTTTGTATAACTATAACCAGAACTTTAGATAAAATAACCTACCCCCTTAACTTAGGATCCATTAATTTTTGTTCTATGTTAGGATTTGGATTATGTTTTTCTACCTCATTCATCTATAGAAGAAGAAGAAGAAGAAGAATTCATACTAATTGATGTAGAAAAACAATAACACGGATCCTAATATGACACAAAAAAGTAATGGATCCTAAGGTAAGAAGATATGCTATCATATCTAAATTTCAAGTTATAGTTATATAGAGAGTTTATTTAACATACGAGTTATTTTATGTGTTGTCTTTAATTCCTTTGTAGGATCTGTTAAAGTTGGCTGACTTTCTTTCCAAAGATCAAGACAAGATGGAGAAAATTGTTAAAAATTTTGAGGATCGAGCAAAAAAATTTTGCAACTTCTACACTAATATAGGTAAAAATTTAAATATTTCGTAATCAAATATGTTTTAGGTTTATATTTATCTTAAAGAAATTATTAACTTACCAAGTTTCAAATATTATCATGTAAGTATATGCAAGAACAACTATCCTAATATCAAAATGCAAACACAAAGATAATTAAACCAAAATTCAGTTAGTTTTAAAATTTTATTTTCTCATATCTTAGCCAACACCATATTAGGGTAGTCCTATCCAATTGTCTTTTCAAAGCAACTTGGAAAACCTCTATCTGTTAAAAACAGTGTAATTCAAATGTAATTGTCATATTTTATTAGTTTGTGAAGTGTATTAGAGGTTAGCCATAATAGTTGGGTTGTTAACTAAATATGCTTAAATCTTAGGTAGTGTAGAAATAGCATGTAACCCGAGTTCATAAGTGTGCGTGATGGAATTTTTTGACTCTTTTTTTCAATACAAGAAGTTATTATTTCCCGTTTTTCATTTTTTCTCTCTCGTACAATCTTTTAAAAAAATCACCACGAAACTTTTATCAATTCCAATAATTAGTATCAAGAGCTATACGATCCACAGAGGTGTACGACGGTAAACAATGGCGACGTTAAAGAACAACGACCAAATTCCAGTAAAACTACCAATCTTTGATGAAACCAACTATGAGAGGTGGACGACGAAAATGAAGGTGGTATTCATATATCAAGGCGTGCTTGATATCATACTCATTAGCGTCACACCATTAGAGAAGAATCCCACGGAGGCACAGAGGGCAATTCACCGTGAACAGATGAAGAAAGATGATAAAACGATCTTTCTAATTCATCAATGCGTGGACTCAAATGTCTTGGAGAAAATTATAAACTATGAGACGACCAAAGAAGCATGGAATGTGTTGGCTACAACTTACGCCGGTGACAAGCAAACCAAGAAGGTAAGATTGATTGCACTCAAGCATCAACTGGGTTTGCTTCAAATGGAATCAAATGAGATGGTGGTGCAATTCGTGAATAGGTTGGTGATTCTTATAAATCAAATGAAGAGTTGTGGTGAGGTGGTGACCAATTCGATGAAGGTGGAAAAAGTACTCACTGGTTTAACATCAAAATATGATGAAGATATCAAGAAAGAGGAGAAGGGTTTTGAGAAAGTCTTATTTGCTCAAAATCAAAAGAACGGTGATGGTGATTCTTGGAAGAATAACAAATAGGAAAGCAGTAGTTTTAAGAGTGAGAATCAAAAGAAAGAAGAAGAAAATAATGGGAAGGGAAAGAAGAAATCAAAGCAGCACATTTAGTGCTATAACTGTCAAAAGTATGGTCATAATGCAGATGAGTGTACTAATCCTAAAGTGCCTAGGAAGAGAAGTGAAGAACCACAATTTGCGCGTGACTCTGATGATGAAGAAGTAATGATGTTAATGGCCATAGTTAACAGTGAAACAGGCATTGAGGAATGGTGGTATTTGGACACTGGTTGTTCAAATCATATGACAAGACATAAAGGATTCTCAATGCATATAAAAGGTGAACACATGGAAGTATCTGATTCCAATGGGAAATGTATCTAATAATAGAACATTCAAGGTGGGAGTGAGCACCATGAAGCAGAAGTGTTTGAATGCTCAAATCAATGACAGTGACAGTGTGTGGAATTGGCATAGAAGATTTGGACATTTGAACTTCAACAGCTTGAACAAGTTGCAGAAGAAGAACATGGTTGTGGGACTACCTTCAATTGAAGTACCAAGGCAAGTGTGTGGTAGATGTTGCGAAGGAAAACAATCAAGAAAGGCATATAATGTTGCAGTTCCAACTAGGGCCAAAGAGAAGCTTGTTGTGATTCACTCTTATGTGTGTGACCCATTTGAAATCAAATCTCATAAAAGTAACTTGTATTGTCTCTTTTATAGATGATTTTACAAAGAAAATGTGGGTCTACTTGTTACAAAGAAAGAGTGAAAATCTGGTTGTTCAATTAAGATGCTCAGAACTGATGATGGAGGAGAATATACATCACTTGAATTCAAGAATTTCTGCAAGGAAGAAGGTATAACTCATGAGGTGATGGCTCCACACACTCCTTAACACAATGGAACTGCTGAGAGAAGGAATAGAACAATTCTAAATATGGTGAGATGCATGCTGAGAGAGAAGCATCTTCTACATGATTTCTGGGCAGAAGCTGTATTCACAGCTACTCACATTTTGAATAGATGTCCTACAAATAGGCTAGATAGTTTGACACCAGAAGAAGCTTGGAATGGACTCAACCCAAGTATGGAACATTTCAAGATATTTATTTGGCTCACAATGTTACAGACATGTGCCTGAACAAAACAGAAGAAAATTGGACTCAAGGGCTCAAACTATGATTTTGGTAGGATATCATAGTACTGGTGCCTATAAACTTTTTTATCCCATGTGCAAGAGAATTGTGATAAGTAATGATGTGATCATAGATGAGACAAAGGAATGGGATTGGAACAATGATGTGGAAAAACAAACTCATGAAACAGTAGAAGTTGAACTGGGAAGAGAAGAAACACAAGAAGATATTCATATTGACAATGAGTTAAATGTGAATGATGAATAAAATGTGAATGATGAGTCAAATGTGTATGAGATTGCACCTTTGAGAAGGTCACTAAGACAGAGAACTCCACTAGTGAGATTTCCAAGACTATGATGTCTTTCCTGATATTGCTATTAACAATGATGGTGAACTGATGAACTTAATGCTCTAAGCAGAAGCAGAATCAATTTCACTAGAAGATGCACTAGCTAGTCCACATTGGAAGAAGGCCATGGAAGAAGAATTGAGATCAATTCAGAAGAACAACACTTGGGAAATGGTGAATTTACCAAGTAATAAGAAAGTCATAGAAGTGAAGTGGATTTTCAAAACCAAAATTAAGCCATATGGTGAAATTGCCAAGTATAAGACAAGGCTAGTTGATTCAACACTATATAGGCAACTCATTGTCTTATTAAGATATCTGCGTAATTCTAGACCAGATATCACTTATGGAGTTGGCTTGATTAGTAGATTTATGGAAAAACCTTGAGCTAAGAGAATTCTTAAATATGTGAAGGGCACACTAGAGTGTGGAATTTTGTTTCCTACAGCAAAAGAAAACTCTGAAATAGAAATAGTTGGCTACACAGATGTAGATTGGAGTAGAGATGTTGGTGACAAAAACAGCACATCCGGGTACATATTCATGCTTGAAAATGCTCCTATATCATGGTGTTCAAAGAAACAAGAGGTGGTGGCATTATCTAGTTGTGAAGCTGAGTACATCTCAACTGCTTTTGGGGCAAGCCAAGCCCTTTGACTAGGAATGTTACTGGAAGAACTTAAACATCAAGTGCAGTAATGTAATGAAGCTCAGGATTGATAACAGATCAGCCATAGACCTTACTAAGCATATAGAAGTCAAATATCATTTCCTTCGTGACCAAGTTAACAAGAACAAACTAGCACTTGAGCATTGCAGAACTGAAGAGCAGTTTGCAGATATGCTAACTAAAGCTATGAAGCCTAAGAGACTTGTAGAAATGAAGAACAAAATTGGAATGCACAATTTGGCAATTTTGAATTAAGGTGGAACAAAATAAGTTTGTACCACTATAAAATTTAATCATATTCAAGTAAACCAAACAAACATATTATTATCCACAATCACAACTCACAATAAATTCCACTAACAAGTCATCAAAACAGATTATTCAATCTACATTTCCAATACAAATCAAATGCAGATACAAAGATAATTAAACCAAAATAAAGTTAGTCTTAAAAATTTAATTTCTCCTATCTTAGGGTTCAACATAACTATTTCAATTTTCAAAGTGATTTATTTCATATATTTTTTTTTCAAATGATGGGTCAAGTAACTTAAAGCAATCCTTCTACACAATTTCACAATTCCACTCAGATTCACAACATAACAAAATCAATCAGTTATTGTTCAATCTACATATCAATACTACATTCAACTCAAATTGTACTACTTTGCAATTTCAAACATGTCTAGACAACCAAACAAGCTATTTCAACATTCACAATTTCAACATCACAATGACAATTCAACATTTCATTCAGTACACAATCTCATCCAAAAATCCCCAAATTTTGAATTTCCTATTTGTCAACTTTACCCAAAATCAGACCTGGATACACAATCATCTCACAATGCAATGTTTTTCTATTTTATGGGTAATTCAAAACAAATTCAAAACTAACTTCTCTTACCTGTTTGGGTTATCCAAATGTCCTTCTCCTACTTCACAATGTTGAGCCAAGATCCTAGTGTTCTAACTAGCTTTATATGTACCTGATCAGCAAAGCAAATATATTTCTAAGGACCTAAGCAAGTATGGAAACAAACTGAAAGAGAAAGGGAGACATGCAATGAAATCCCCAATTTCCATCTATCCATCCAAAATCTAACCATTAAGGTAAAATAAAACACTGAAAACTTACCATAATGAAAATCTAATCGAGTAAAAATACTCCTTTCTTCGCAAGCTTCCTGTAACCACCCTCAGATCCAAAAAGCAAAAATTCTGAAACTCTGTTATGGTCTAAAACGCAAAATGAGCAAATTCTTCTCCAACTCCGCTCTACTAACCCTTTCTAGAACGCCAAACACAGGTTCAACAAAAGCTCTTCGAATATAATAACCCCCGCCAAGACCCGAACCTCGCAACCCTTCACAATCCCCTTCCGAAAAAACCCTTCAATAGCACAATTCCCGAAAAACCTCACCACTATCATCATCATCATCCTCCATCCACACTTGATCAAATCATCAAACTCCGAAACTACCACATCACCGTCGCAAACCTCCTTCTTGCAGAAAATATTACAGTAACTCACTACCCCTTCCACCAGCAAACACCAAGCGGGGAAATCGGAGAAGTTGGTGATGCCTCTACGGCGCTTGATGAAGAAGTTGTTGATGGATTCCTCCTTGAGCATGAGTTTGTAAGGGTTAGGGTTCATGATTTTTGGAGAATCTTTGTGTGTGAAGGAGAAGAGTAATTTGAAGAGAGAGATAGTAATTTTTTTTAAAATAAAATAGTCTATTACTTTTTTACTTTAATAAAATATTTATTAGAAATTTTTATGTTATTTTCTTTAATTTTATATTATAAAAATTATTAAATGAAAAATTAAAAATTTTAATATTATCTAAGACTTAAACATATTTTTTCGTGTGATTGATGAAAAATATTAATATAGTATAAATGGTATAATAATAATAATAATATTATTATTATTATTATTAATATTGATTTTTATATTTTTTTGTTTTACACCTTTTATTTTTTCACTCTTTTAATTTATTTATTTTCTCCAAATAACCTTTTTTTTTTCTTTTTTTACTCTGATTTATTTTTTCTTATATTTTTTTTATGTAATTCGATTTTTATTATGTATAAATATACATAAAAAAAAGTATTTTTTATTTTACATAAAAAATACGCAATATATTTCTATTGTATTAATTTTTTATCAATAAAAATATTTGTTTCCCTATATTTTTCAATTTAATTACTAACTAGAATTCTAAAATATTTTGAGATTAAATTCAATAGATATTTCTTGAATTATAATTTTAGTTAATTTTTTTGAAGTGCAAAATTACATTATAATTTATTTTATAAACAAAAATATTGTTCAATTATAAATAAGTAAAACAAACTCAAATTTATGAAGCATAAAGGCTCATAATTAAGTATGTAAAAAAAAAGGGAAAGACTATATTATATTAGTTGTTAGAAAAGAAATTTAATTATAAATTTTTATCATATTTCAAAATTCATTTCATTTGGTAACTTTAATTTAAATTTACATATCATCTTTTATATAATTTTTTTCAAATAATATCATATTAAATACTAGATATTTTATAAAAAAAATTATAAAAATATTTAATAATAAGATTCATAGAAAGATATATTAACAAATTTTATATTTGATTTTTTATTAAATTAATTAGTTATTAAATGATTACCTATTTTTATATATATAAAAGATTATATTAATAATACTTTAATTAGTGTAATTATAAGATAGTTATTTTAAAAAAAAATGTTTTTATTAATCTTTAATTTTTTTAAAATTTATTCTTTTTATTATATTAAAACATGAGTTATCTAATAGATAGTCTTGGTTTTAATAATCTAGTATCGCTTATTTTTAAATTTTATATAATAGGGACCTATTAAATCCATCCTTAATAAATCACATTTTAAATTTTGATTAGGTGCAAACTAATATTGTTTTATAATATTAAAATAAAACAAAACTGGTTGTATCATACTTCGTACATATGATATATGTAGAGTAATAGTTATATTATTTTTTAGAATTTCTTATTCTTAAAGAGACTTTACATTTGTCTTTATATTTTCTTTTATAGAACATGTCTTTGTATGCTTTTAATTTTGAGAGACTTTTTGAACTTTATGATTTTAGTGTCAAAAACATTGTTGATGTTTTATAGTAAATAAAAATATTTCATACGTACAATAATAAATAGATTAACATAAAAGAATAAATAGATCAAATATTTACTATCATTTCATGAATAAAATACTAAATACACTAAATAATCATGTAACACATTATTGATCTTGATATTTTCAAGTTTTATAAGATATAACATATATGTGAAATTTTCAATAATCCTGATATTATATTAAAAGGTATATTTTAAATTTAGTTTAATTTCTTAATTAATTTATTTATATTTATTTAATATAATCGGTTGAAATTTTTTTTATAATCAATAATTATACTTATTTAAATAAATAAAAAATATAACATATTATGAAATAATTTTAGAAACTTATATCTCATTCATAATGAAATAAGGATGCGGAAGCGTACTTGTATTGGTTGGTCGAAGAGTGAAACAATGATTGTGTGATCGTGGGTGTGTAGTCTTCTAAAATAAGAGAGTCAAATGTTTTCTTTCTCTGTTTTTCTGTCTAATAGGAATGACTTGAAAAATAAAAAAAATAGAAAACCCTACTTATTATATAAAGTATTTTCTCTCTCTTTTGCGACCATAACCCTACCTAACTTATACCTAATTTATTTGAGATACGTATATTATTATGATTATTTTAAATTCTCCTCTCATCAAAAACAGAATATTTTCTAATATCTACACAATTAATTTTTGTATGAAAATTATACCCTTAACCATAAAGTTAATAGTAAGTAGATAACTTTATAATATGGCAAATTAAATATTGATCCTAACACATTTAAATAATAAATATATGATAAAATATCTAACATATTCTACATTTAACTTAATTACATAATCAGTTGAACTAAAGTATCTAAATTAATTAACCAAAGCGCACTTTGTGAGGTGAAGAGAAATGCTTGGACGCAGCAATCATGGTGATCACAGGTCCACCACCAGGTGTTGCACTTTCACTTTTCTTCTTCTCCTTTCCTCCAAATATGGACACTGCTAAAGATCTCACTTTTGAGAACGGAGAGCCCTTCTTCTTGTCTGTATGACCCATCTTGCTTCTGCACTTCAAACTGCTCTCAAAATCAAGCAGAACTGATATACAAAATTTGTGTCAGAAGAAAATTATGGTAAAGGGTTTTTTCAATGTTGAAACACCTGAAGAACTCTAACTTCTTATCGAAAAATGGATGTTCTAATTGATGTTAGGAAATCAAGTTCATTTGCCTTTTTATATGAGAATTCAAAGTAATTTCTTGGTGATGCTGGTGAACTTGGCCATCAAGTTATTCATTCACTCATTCAAATTGAAGTAATAATAGAATATTTCGTTTCCTTTGACGAGTCTTTATTTACTCGTATCTATGACTTGTGTCCGCGTTTTTCTATTTTCTGTTGTTGTGCTTCTTTCTTACTCTCGTATCCAGGAAATTACGCGCCAATTACAGAAACAAAATCATCTAATTCATTTCGGTCGTAAGTTATAATTTGACTAATGGATCGGTAAAATTATATTTTTTATATAAATGATAGAAGATATAATAACATTCAATAAAAAAAATAACATTAATAAAATTTGATTATATATAATATATCTTAATTTCTTAAATTGAATAACAGTAACATTTCAGAAATATAAATTTAAATAAAAATAAATAAAATATAAATATATCGTAGAAAAGCCGCTTAGACTATCAGACGTATGATTTTATGATAATTCTTTTTAATATATTTTTCAATCCAACTAGACATGTAATACATCATTTTTCTAATTCACATGGTGAATACTATATTATTTTAATAATAATAACTTAAATAAAATAGTTATTATAATATTTTTCGTGATTAAAATTATATTTATTAAATTTAGGAAATTAAAATAAATAACTTTTTAGTTGGAGGACTAAAATAAATTTATCTCATATATCAAACACTAAAAATATAATTAAATCTAATTACTTTTTAAAAATAGTAAAAAAGAGAGAGAAAAATATAAAAACAAATAAGAGATATACTAACAAAAAGTAAACATTTTTTTAATAATAAAAGGTTAGTCGGTCACATGATTGAAATCCTAAATCCTAAACAAATTAAAGAATCTTTTAAACAAGGACAATATTTTTTTTATAATTTTTATAAATTTTGTAAAAAAATTTAAAATAAGAAGAATTTATTTATTATTTTTCTGCTTTTAAGTCTTTGTTTGGATTGAGAAAATGATTTGAATGAGTGAAAAAAAATAAGATTGAATGAATTAAGAGAAAAAAATAAAAATAAAAAGAAAGTAAAATAATTTTATTTATTATTAATAAAAAATTTAATTTTTTTTAAATAAATTTATTATTTTTAAAATATTTTAAATATTTTTATTATTTTTAATAATATTTTAACAAGAAAAATAAAAAATAAATTTATTTTAATAATATTATTAATAATTTTATTTCTTATTTTAATATTATTTATTTATTATTATTATTTTTAAAAAAATACTCACAATCATTCAATTATGAGTAACCCCATAATAAATTATGGGTGTATTACATACATTCTAACACATTTAAATGTCTATAGCCGTTGGTGTCACTTAGCTTTCATGGTTTTCTTCTCAATTTTGAGAAGAAAATCTCTCTCCTTTTTCATTTTCTCTCTTCTTGAATACATGCTAAAAGACAAAAGATATATTCTTTCTTCTTCGTTTTCTTTCCTCACACACACCCTAAAAGTGATCATGGAAGAGAATTTTAAAATGAAAAGTTTAAATATTTCTATAAAAATATGGGATAAACCATAATTTTTCTACTACAAGAATACATTAGAAAAATGGTGTTGTGAAATGGGAAAATAGATCTTTAAAAGAAATTGCAATAATTATGTCAAATGCTTTTAATACTTTAAAACACTTTTGTGAAGAAGTTGTAAATACAATCAATTATCTATAAAATAAATAAGGTTTATCATATTAAAGACTCCATATGAATTATGGAAGAATAAAAAATCCAACGTATCTTATTTGCATCCTTTTGGATGTCAAATGCTTTATTTTGAATACTAAAAAAGTTCAGGAAAAATTTGATTCCAAGAGTGAAGAAGAAATTATGCTTAGATATTTTGAAACCTCCAAGACTACAAAAGATATTGATAATAAGAAGGAATAAACTATACAAAACTTTATACACTAGTCACAAGACTTAGGCCATACACATTCTATTTTTAATAATATAAAGCTTTATCAAACAAACGTAAAAAGTGCATATTCAATGGTAACATTAAAGAAGAGGTTTGTGTTGAACAGTCCCTAAGATTTAAGTGTTCTACCAATCTTAGTCATGCTTTAAAATTAAAAAAAAAAATCTTTTATGGTTTAAAGTAAGCTCTTAGAGCTTGTATGCTCGCTTTTAATTAAAATTAACTTTATTAGAGGAAAGATGGACATTATACTATTTTGCAAAGATCTTGAGTCTAGCTTCCTTATAGTTCAAATTTATATTGGTGACATCATATTTTGTGCTACTATGAACTAATACGTGAAAAATTTTCTAAGTTTATGCAAAATGAGTTCAAGATGATCATGATGGGAGAACTTAAATTCTTTCGAGGACTATAAATTAAGAAAATATCATATATTATATAAATACACAAACGAAGTACATAAAAGAATTTATCAAGAAGTTCAAGTTGGATGAAGCATAAAAGATGAAAACTCCAATGCATCCAACCATATTTTAAGACTACATGAAGACTCAAAGAAGGTGGACAACACTATATTCCGAAAGATGATAAATTCACTTCTATACTTATCAATGTTTAGGCTTGACATTATGTTTAATGTATGTTTATGATAAGTTAAATGAATATTTCACTATCTCATTGGAACATCTAACATTGGTCTTTGTTTCAAAGGAAGAGAAAATGTCAAGTTAGAAAGGGTATTTTGATGCAAATTAAATAGAGTAGAATTGAGAGAAAAAGTACAAGTGGAGGATGTCACTCTCTAGTAGGAAATCTCATCTTGTGGGCTAGCAAAAATCAAGAAATCATAGTACTATCAACAATAGAAGTTGAAGACATTTTAGTAGCGAGATGTTGTTCTCAACTTCTATGGATTAAGAATCAACTAAAAAACCACAGTGTCTATGAAAGTAACATCTCTATCTATTGTGATAATAATGTTGTAATTAGTTTGTCTAAGAATCTCATCTTGCATTCTAGGGCAAAATGCATAGAAATTAAACATCACATTATAAGGGATGATGTTCAAAAAGGAACTATGGATCTATAGTATGAAACCATAGATGATAAGCTCAATAATATTTTTACAAAACCCCTGGTGGGAGATAGACTAGTACATCTAAGATCTCTACTAGGAATGAGCTTGTAAAGGAATGATTAATATTTATAGACATTAGGCATCATAACTTATAAAGCAGTTAAGACACAGTCTACTTGACACCTGCATCCACTCATGCATTGCACATGTTATCCTGAGTAAGAGGACCTTAGACGTTAAGTTATGTAACACCCTTAATTTTAATATAAATTTTATTTGTATATTAGATTAAAAGATATTAATAGAAATTATTATTATTATTATAATAAATATTTAAAAAAAAAGGACGAGATAAAAAAGGAAATGAGATTGAGGTCCAATAAATAGTAAACAAAATGAAAAAAGAAAAGAAAATAAAAGAAAAAAGAAGGAAAGGAAAAAAAGAAAAGAGAAACAAGAAGAAGAAGAAGAAAAATAGAGAAAAAGAAAAGGGGTCTGGCTTTTATGATATATATATATATATATATATATAAATCATAAAGAATTCGTCTTCTTTCTTTCACGATCGACATTTTTCTTCCTTTTCTCCGTTCTTTATCATTTTCTTCTCCAATCTTACTCCATTTTCTCTATTTTTTCTCAAATCAAGATAATTTTCTTAGATCTAAGTTTCCGATTTTATTATTATCATTTCAAATCTTAGATTAACTATAATTTTCTTAACTTAAGAATGATTGAGTATTAGAGTTTTTCAATCTTCACTATTTTTAATCATTTCAAGTTTTTAAGGTAAGGGGAGTTGATTCCTTACTCTAATCTTCAATGTATGATGTTCTATGTGTTGTTTGTGGCTTAAGATTGCATGATTTTTTAAGGTAAAAAGTTAAATTGCCTTAAATAGTGAGAAATTTGAAAAATCAGAGTGGTCAGGACCCAATCCACTTAGCAGATTTCCAAATCCACTGAGTGCTTTGACGAAAATTTAAAATCTACCATTAGAGCGAATCTGTCAACAGATTAAAATTTCACTAAGCATTTTTCCAAAAAAAAAAAATTCGTTCAACGAAGCCCACATCCATTGAGTGGATTCTAGAAAAAAAAAATCTCATTTCTTTCCACAACCTCATTTCTTCTATTTTTATCACTATGGTTCAATTATGTGTGTTTACTTAAAAGAGAAAAATAAATAATTTGTGAAATATTGTTCTTGTTGGAAAGTTCATATCGAGACCGAATGTTTCAAATAGACCACATTGTTCCTCAACTTTAATAAGGAAGTTTCTCGTCCGATTTTAGTTTGGTGGGAGCTACCTGCCCGAAGTGTGCTTGTTGATTACACTCTAACGATCAAATTAGTATAAGATCAAAGCAATATGATCATTATAAAAACTATGAATCAAAATCCATACCTAGACATTTATTATTTATTTATAATCATGTATTATGGATCATGCATAATGGGCATGGTGGAACTTAATTAAGATTTTGGATTTTAATTATGTTTTTTATAATATTGACTTAATTATATTATTTTATCTTAAACTTTATTTTGCTTACCTCGTCATATAAATTTGAGAGTTTCCAAATTATAATGTCAAGAAGTTCTCGATTACTCAAAGACATATCATGATTAAGCGAGAGCTTTCCGAATCAACTACCTATATAAATATTATTACTTACTAATATAAAGAGAGATATTACGGTATTGTTAGATTCTATCTAGTCTTTGTCACAATACTCTCTCTTAATTTGTGAATTAATGTCTCTTGATGATTCTAAATAAACCTGCACATTGACTACTTAATCATGGACTATTCAAAAAATACACAGGTCATCACTAATCTAATTGGTATTAATGTGAGTTTATCTTAGTAGATTGAAGCAAAAGTTTTAGATTATCATCGAAATTATAACATTAGCAATTTGTTTGAAAGTTTTATTGTTAAAAATTTTGTTATCCGAAAATCTTGTGTCGATAAATAACTATTTTTTTTAAATGGGTTTCACGTTAAACCAAAATATTATTTAGATTATTTTTATTTAATTAATAATAAAAATTATTTTTACTTTAAAATATATATGATCCTTTAATTCGATAAAATGATCGTAATTTTTAAATATGTTAGAAATCGCACCTCGACTAGAGATAAGGCCAAAGTAAGCTTTATATAGTGGTGCAAACCTTACCTTATTGAGCTGGTTTTATGAGGTTGAGTTAGGCTTTAATCCACTACTAATATTGGTACTAATATTACTAATATGGTATCAGAGCCAATCCTAGCGAGATTCTCGGACCATTTTCGGTCCACTTAAAAATTTCTTAGACCATTCTCGGTCCACTTAAAAATTTCTCAGACCATTATCGGACCACTTAAAAATTTTTCAAGCCGATATTAGATCACTTCTATCAGACCACCCATAATTTCTAGTCCCACGTTGAGTTTAGGGATACTCGACGTGGGGAGGGTGTGTTGGAGATCGCACATCGACTAGAGATAAGGCCAAAGTAAGTTTTATATAGTGGAGGTGCAAATCTCATCTCATTGAGCCGGTTTTATGAGGTTGAGTTAAGCTTTAATCCACTACTAATATTGGTACTAATATTACTAATAAAATACATTAATTACACTAATATATTTTAACATATAATATCACAATGATAAAATATATGTAGAATAATAAATTTAATTTACCAAAATTAAAATAAAGAAAGAATAATTTTTATATTATGTTGTTTGAAAGATAAAATATATAATTTAATTATAAATATTTATGAATTAAATTTCAATCATTGATTGTAATTAAGTAACATATAATATAATATAATATATATATATATATATATATAAAAGTAGTAATATTTTTAATTTATCCAATTACAATCTTAATTCACCAATGACTTTGAAAATATTCACATAATAATTGTGTTTTTAAAAAAATATATTTGTATCTTAAAATTAAAAATAAATAAAATTAAATTAAAAAAAAAAACTCTCAAACTTAGTGAGTCAACAAATTGTCAGTTTTTTTGGTGGGACGAACTAAAAGCTCTTAATATTTGGTAGTTATGGCGAACCGCCCTTCCGACACATTTATGGCAAGGAAGAGGTGAAGAGTAAAAAAGTTAGGTTGACATTTACTTTTATTTTAACAATCAATTTTGAAAAAAAAAATATTCCAGATTGAATCATGTAATATGTTATAAAAATTAACCTAATTCAATAAAAATAATAATTTTTATATATAAATGATTTGATGTTATTTATATATAATCTATATTTTTCAAAATATATTAATATAATTTTGATTTATCGGTTTTATAACATTCAATAAAAATTGATTTCTGCCTAAAAATTATAATATTTTTTTATTTTTTTAATTGTAGATCAGATTAATGATATAATATTAGTATTCCATAACCAGGTTTTAATGAAATTGCATAGTTGTTCAATTTCTAGTTTCTTACTTAGGGTATGGCACTGAGCTAATCAAAGTTTGATTGGGCATCTAGCCCATTACATCAGGCACCGTTTATGAACATTTTTCTCCAAACACAAAGGAATTGTTGCCAATAAAAAAACTTTTTTTTGGACCCAAAGAAATGGACTTACGATGTATGGATCTCTTCTACTGTGTCACGGCCCATTACTTTCACACCACTATTTTGGTCATAATATTTTTCTACTTCTCCCTTCACACCAATTCATTTTGTTCACAACAAAAATAGATTGTAAAATAAAAAGTTGATTTGATTAAAACGTATTTTTGCCAAACTAGAAACTAGTAATAATAATAAATTAATAATAGTTGGATAAGATCACAAGGTATTCTATAAGTTCGACCAATTTTGAAGAGACCCTGAACCTAATCTTGACCAAAAAGCTATGAGGATTATGTGGCTTGCCCCCACAATATTACCTTTCGTAGGATGAGAACATTGAACTTGTACTCGCATTCTAAGACTTGAAATTACTTTCAACCTCAATGCAAAATATTTTAGTTATGGAGTATTTTAGTTGCTATTTTATTGGATCTATTTTCAATGAGTTTCGATGGTTTAACTTCGTTTTTATTGTGGTCAATGATGTCCAGATTCATCATCGCATGTGCATAAATTAATCTGATTAGTGATTAGTGAGTTTAGTTTAAAATAAGGAAATTTGTTAGATGTCTCCAATCCCAAATTCCACAGATATTATTTTTAAATTAGAATATATTAATGAATATAAATTTTATTTCATGAGCTAAATTTTTTAAAATGAATTAGACTTAACGTCCATTTCTAATATGATATTAGAACATATTCTAACAAGATTGTTGCGTCACATTATTTATTATCAGATTACTATTGGACCACTATTAATATGTAATCCTACATTTAAGTTAGGAGATCTCGACGTGAGTTGATAAGAATCGACCCTAAAAATAAAGTTAAATTAGGATAAATTAGGTGAATACAAATCTCATCTCATAAATCAATTTTATGAGAATGAATTAAATTTAATATTTACTTCCTTTAAGATTAAAGATTTATTTTGTTTAATCCACAACTAATACGAAAAAATTTTAATGACAAAGGTTTAAAAATAATAATAATAATAATAATAATTTATTTTCATTATAACATTACAATAAAAAAATGATTAAATTAAAATATTAAAACAAGGAATATTTGAGTATAGTTTAAAGTTTTTTTTTATCTTTTCTTTCTATTTTTCAATATTAGGGTTTTTAACAGTAGAAAACAAGAAAAGTTTTGATACACTTAATTTCTGTATTATATAAGCAAATAATATAAGTTGATTTTAAATTGCGAAAGAAACTTAATCTCTTTTACTTTATCATTTTCCTATTTTTGCAAATACTTATTCAGAAATTTATCTCATTTTTTTCATACAAACAGATTTATTGAAATAAAAAGAATGAATATACAAGTGGCTACTAAACAAATATGACTCTACATCTTTCTTGAAACAATCTATTTTATATGATCAATTAATTTATTTATTCTGAAACTTCTTTTTGTAGTACACAAGCATGAACATTTTTCCTCTTTTTCCCTTTCAAATTTCTTATAAAATACTACAAACTCAATATATATTAATATTTCATGCAAAATATCAATTTCTGTCACTATTGATCTGAAAGCTATAATCTGTGTGGTTATGTAGGTAAAACTGCATGCATCTATTGCACCCAAATCCCATCAATGGCGATGAGAACACTCGTGATGAAATTCAACTATGGCTGACAAGTCAACATGTGCATGTATTGTTTGGAAATACCACCAAAAATTCTTTCTCAAGCTTCGCATTGATCACTCAGCTGCAACGATCATCTTTAACTATCATTGCAAACTAAGTACAATCATTTAACACCCTTTGTTATGAGTGCCAAATTTGAAATTTTTGTTCAATTATGTAAGATTGTTTAAAGGATTTTTCAAAGGAGATGAACGAAAAATGGGTAAAACCTAATTGTGTTATGACTGATTGTAGATGTTCAAAAGTATCATGAGATTCATACCTAAACTTCTAGAGATAATCATGTCTTAAAGAATAGTCAAGATCAATCCTTTACATTGTAATACAAGTATTTAAGTAGTTTGGTTTTATCTAATAGTATAAAAAAGGGTTCAAATACAATAATTTATTTTTTATTAGTATTATATTAATAGTAAATTTAAAGTCTAAGCTCAATAAGGAGAGGTGACCTCCTCATGTCGTCTGATAAGGTATGAAAAATTAATGATTCAAGAATCTCGTTAGGATTGGTTCTGATATCATATTAGTATCATATTAGTAATAGATTTAAATCTAACTCATTCTCATAAAATCAACTTAATGAGGAAAAGTTTGCATTACTATATAAACTTTAATTTGATTTTAAACCTTAATTTGATTTTATCTCTAATTAATGTGGAATTTTCAGTATTTTTATCATACATTAAAATACCAATAAACTATAATTAAATTTATATCAATTATTGTGACAGAAAAACAATGTGATGATTTACATTTCTAAACAATTTGTTAAGAAAAAAAGGTTAATATTAGGTATGACATGAAGGGGCATAGACATAATATCTAACCAGACCTTCTTAAAATGTGTTTAAGAGATGTGTAATCAGTCGAAAGAGAGACATTATCTCTACTCACCCTTCAAAAAAGAAACAGAAAAAACCCATACATTCTGACCAACATGAAAGTTTGCTCAATCTTCAAATTGTTGAAATTTCACAATAAATAGTTTAAGTTTCGCAATATTCTCTCAGTCGTGCAAGACATATCTATTTCTTTTTTACATTTATAATATATATATATATATATATATATATATATATGAGTGCATTCAAAGTTGCTATTTATGTATTTAGAGGCACATGGGAAGCAGTTCAGTCAATGATTCTATTTGATAGAAGAGTAATTGGTACATCCAGAATAATGAATAACTTAAAGAATAAGATATTGGAGCATTCTTAAGTATGTTTTATCCGACCAATAAAACTTCAACATCTGCACAATCTTTGTTTATGCGACCATGTGATTTAGGAGATAAACAATAATAATCAAACAAAAGACCATCAAAGTTTGCACCCAAAAAATTGAAGACAAAGAAATAAACATCAAACCTACCACATGCAACGAATCCAATCCATCAGCCCTTCCCCATTCATGATCAGTAGTGCGACACCTTAACAAACCTTTTACTGGAAAATTGGATATGCAACTTGCCAAGGACAATACAAAATATACATCAGTTGCATGCACGTGGAACTCTGATACAATCTTCTAGTAATTTGAAATCAAAGTATCAAACCAATTATATTTAAGTAGCAACACACATGTTTCTGTTTATTTTGTTAATTGTCGTTTCTTTCAGTGAATAAGAGACTTTTAAAATCAGGAGTAAAATGTAACGTAGAAATCTCTTAAAATATTATACGTTAATATTAATATTATGATAATATTAAATATTATGATTAGCTTTGTAACTAAACGCTTCATTCAACATGTTATTTTATTTTCAGTTAAGGTCTTCTATGAATCTCATAAGTTAATTCGTCTAACACATTCTTATCAATAACTATTTTATTTAAGTAATATTCACCTGCTTTATCTAAGACTAATCAAGGTTAGAGAATGAAGTTCATTATCTTTAACAAGCTTCCTCTTCCAACATGCTCTAATTTTTTGGTTATATATTGGTGTGAGATACAGATTTAAACCTCTTGTGTCATAAACAAACTTAATCTTTAATAGAGACTAAAATAAATGTATGAAATTTAGGTTACATTATTATCATTGTAATAAATAAAAATAAAATAAATCTTCATTTGTTTATTATTATCCTTCTTAAATTTAAATTTTAAGTATTTTCTAAAATTGGTAAAAGAACATTAAAAAATAGAATGTGACAAATATAAAAGTTTGTAAGGTTTCCTTTGTGATTCCTCTTCTATTTTAAAACTATGTTAATATATACTTCTTTCGGTATCAAATATAAAAAGAAATAATTCTAATTTACATTAATTAAGAAAATCAGTTGTTAACATTTACTTGTATGTTTTTATTTTAAAATTGTTCTTTCTTGAAACTTTATATAAAAACTAAATAAAGAAATCATTGAATAATATTTTAGAGACAATCTCATTAAATAATATATATTAATTAAAATTTACTTATATTTAATAGGAACACTTAATATATTTTAGTTTTTTTTTCTCTTATATCTAAGATAAGGAGATCACAAATTATAAAATATTTAATTAACATAAAATGTTTATTTTACTTTTCACATTTAAAGACAGTCTTATTTGAATGATCAAATACTCTATTCTGTCATATTAACATTAATGATTTTTTAAAAAAGAAATTCAAAAGTATTTATTAAAGTAATAACCAATTTTTTTATAAATTAAAATTTATAATAAGTTCATTTATAAAAATTTTATATATTTTTTAAATTTATATAAAATTAATTTAATTATTAAAAAAATATTTTTAAAAATATTTATAAAAATTATATTTAAGAAAAAAAATATATTTTATGGACACTTACCTATTTAAAATATTTACATGGACACTTACAATAGGTTAAACACATTGTATTTATATTTAATGGATATCATTCAACATCAAATTATTGTGTTTAGTAAAAAATTTCTTAATTTTTATTAAATGTAACATTTTGATGGTGAATTATATCTTAGAAACGTAAGTATCCATGAATTAATAGAAAATAAAAAAAAATTGTAAACTTCAACAAAATCATAGTTTCATTAAGCTTTATGGAGACACAGCATACAACTTTAATAGTGAACAGAGAGTGGAGCCTACAAGGAAGATACAATGTGCTATTCTATGTGCTAGTCACTGCAAAAATAATAAATACCGCAATCTCCGCCCACCGAAATTATAAAAAGTAATTAAAAATGTATTTAAATAACCCAAACTTTCTCGATCCCAATAATAAATAAATATATAAATTGAAACTAATTATGAAAAGTTGAAATATTTTGTTAACTAGTTATGACATAGCCAGTCAACTTGACTATGTCAGTTTTAGTGTTCTGATTTATATTTTTTTAAGATATTTTACTAAAGGGATAATATACATAATTGTTTAGTTTAAAACTTCACTAAATCTTATGTTAAATGTATTATTTTTTTTATGTATAATATTATATTTTTAAAATTCAATCAAATATATTAATTTTTTATATCTAAATATTCATTACATAAAATATACATATAAATATATTAGGATTACATACATTTGATAATAAAAGTTTTTACAATTTATTTTTAATTGAAATAGTATAATAAGACTTTATTTAAAATAGTATAATGAGTCATATTTATTTCTTATCCACTAGTAAATAAGACTTTATTCATAGATTGTATCTACACCTTAAAAAAATATGAATGAATAAATGAAACATGTAAAAAAAAAATTCTATAAAACACAAATACATTACTCGTTATTGTATTGGAAATTAAGTTAAAATAAATATGGCAAAAAATCATAGTCATATCCAAATAATACTGGTCTTGTTACAACGAAATCTAATAAGTCAAGCCTAACATATTAAGCTCAAATAACCCACTAATTTATTGTTTAAGATTCACTCTGTCAGTAAGATTTACTCTATTAGTTACGATATACTACATTCACTAAATCTTATAATTCGGATCCACTAAAATAATTTATTATTAAATAACACTACAAATAGGAGATACTAACTAAATATAATTATCTACCTCTAATTGTATATTAAACATTATTTGTATTGTATTACTTGAACGTCGGAGTGCAATTATAAGTACACACTCCAACGTGGTTCGAAGGGTTCTCAAGAGATAAGTAACGTCAAGGAAGATTGAAGAGTTTTGAGGTATTTGGTCTTGGTAAGTACAGTTATATGTCTTAAATGAACAAACATAATTTGAATTTTCACCTTGTTAAGTCATTATTATAATTGACAAACATTTCAAAACAAAACACATATCAAAATATCTCATTCATATTGTAATTTATCATTAAAGGTATCAAAATATATTTCTTCAAAGATAAACACACGGAAGATTTATATAAAGAAAATTATTACTAAATCTCTTAAGTTTTGGATGTTTCACATACTTTTTTCATTTTTCTATGATCTTTAATAGTTGTAAAAGTGATATCTAAAATTATATTTATCCTATAAAGTTGATTTTTATCTTGCTTTAAAGATAATACAGTTATCTAGAACTTTTATGTTTACAATAAGATTTAGTTTAATAATTTACTATGTTTAAAATAAGAAAAAATATAAATTTTTATTATAATCTCGACGATATGACATTTACTTATTATAAAAATCATATCTTGAACTATACAAACTATTTTTAAGTGAAACAAATGTTATTAGTTAGTCAACATCCATGGATACAACTTTGATAAAGATTACTTTTCCAAATTCATAATAAAAATATCTAAATGATATTTCAATCTTGAAGTGAAATAATCTATAATTTTATTCTCAATCTAATATAATTCTCACATATATCTTAATTCTAAAGATCCCAAAAGCAATACAAACATATAATGAATCAATAATTAAATTACAACTCATCAAAATTATTATATACTTATATAAATAGGCGTTAAACTCTCTCTATTTATCATTTCATATTTTTTCTAACGATTAAAATCTTAGAAGAGACGACACGTGAGGCGTTTTGTAGTGTAACATCTCAAGGCATTGCATAGTATAGCATCTCAAGGCGTCGCGTAAAGTAGCATCCCAAGGCATCATGTAGCGTAGCATCACAAGACATCACGTATCATCATTCAAGGTAAGAGGGAGAGTGGGGAATGTCTCATGTGTGGGTACTTATGAAAACTTTGGGTAGAGAGGCAACCCCTAAACCTTAATAGGATTTTGTTTGCATTGTTTCAGCGTCTTTATGAAGGAGGGTCTTTATGATCTTCTACCTTGATCTTGGGGATTTTAGAGCAGGGAATCTCTCATTTGAGAGTTGAAATGAGGGGCAACCACGACCAAGCTATACTATCCCAACTGTACAATTGTAGGACGACATATGTGGGTGAGGGGTGGTGTGATAGGCCCAACAACTTTATTAGGATAGACTCTGATACCATAACAGTGGTAGGCTTTGGGCCTAACTCAACCTCATAAAACCGGCTTATGAGGTGAGGTTTGCCCTACTTATATACATTAATTTGGCCATATCATTAAATAATGTGGGATCTCTAACAGATTCGGTTCATGTACTCCTTGACTACTCATATGTGTATTTCGTGTGATGGTACCACATGCATGCATGTAAACATAAGAGCATTAATGCATTTGAAATAATAAAGTGAGTTGTGATTGAGGATGTATTGATGTGTATGATGTGTGTTCGCATATAATTCTGCTTATTTTCTTATACATATCTATAACGTATGTGAAATATATTTCTCATTCTTCTATTTGTATTTTTGGTATTTTTGTTTAGAATGAACACTTGTATAGGTGAAACACATGTTTGATGAGGACAAAAAGGGTTGGTTGATGAAGTATACATTTTCTATGCCTTGATTTCGTGTGTTCTCTAATTAGGTGTGATGTCGGGGCATAAAGAGACTATTTTGAATAAGTTGATTTGAACTTTATTTTGATTTTATCTTTAAAAAATCATAAAGTAATTCAATGCCTAATAATATTTTATTTAATCTTTTACATCGTAATAGAGTTATTATTGTTATTGAATATACAGTGTGAGAGTGCATTTCTAAGAAAGTTCTAGTTAGAAAAGACTTGAGATTTAAGAATGTCTTTTAATGATTCACATCTCTTTCTTGAAAACTTACCTAAAATATTAGTTTATGATATATGTCTGTTGTTCTAATGGACAATAATTACTTAATAACAATTATATTATTGTGAAAATAGAGAATGAAAAATTTATTTTAAACTCTTATTTCCTTGTAAATTTTTATTTATGAAATGAATATATATAAATTTTTTTATTACTGTAAATTTTATATTTATTGATTAAAAATATTTTAGATATATATATATATATATATATTACTAAAATTTATTATGTGTCAATTATATTTATTTTAATAATAATTTTTGGAATTGTTATAATTTTTTATTTCAAAATATAACAAGTCATTAAATTATAATTTTAAATTTTAATATATATATATATATATATATATCATCATTTATTTTAAATTTCTTATTAATAAAAATTTGTTTTATAATAAATACAAGTATTATATATATAACTATTATTTAATTTATTAAATTTATTATGTAATATTATATATTATTTTAATAGTAATTTTTATATTATTATGTTTTTTTTTACTTAAAAACATAATAATTGAAATAACACAATTAAATTACGAGTAGTTCATTTAACTTTGATCATAAGAGAAATGATGAATTTTCTGAAATTCAAGTTATTTTCTACGATTATATGGAGGCACTTAACAGTTTGATAAGAGAGTTTTGTCTTTGTTTTAATATAGTTAAATCTGAAGTATGAATATCTACTTTTAGCTTTGTATATAGGTTATAAGAATTTTATTTGTGAGTGATTCTTTAGCATATATAAAATTTTATATTCTTAGTTATTGTTATTTATTAGTAAAGCGGTGGTAGTATTTGTTTTTAGTAGGTACTGTATTTTGGGATTTGGGGAGAAAAAGTAGGTAAGAAGATAAATGTTGGAGCATTGGATGACAAAGAGTAGGTTTGTACAGTGCTGCGCACAAACAGTACTAACGTGATTGGAGTACATTCCGGTTCCTTTGGTTCCCATTCTCACAGATACACTGTATCTGACCCATTCATACATACTTCATGCACCACACTAATTCTACCATCTCCATGCCCATTCTATCCAATCTCCAATCTTTTTTGTTTTTTTCTTCCAAATTTAATTATACTAATTATATTTACTTTTTCTTAAAAAATCAACATTTATATATCTAAACAAAAAGATATATACATAAATAAAATAAATTTAATATGATTTTATTTCTTATTTAAAATTTTAAGAATATAAATTTGTATATTTTTTTTTTTTATATATATATTATTAAATCTTTTTATTTTTATTAAATACAAAAATTTTAATTTATTTTAAATTTCTATTTTTCCTTTTTTTATTATTTTAATAAAATATATTTATAATTATATTTTAATATTAAATCAATAAAAAATATAAATATAATCTAATATGTAAATAGAGAGATTTAATACATATTTACTTATTTATAATATATTTTAATAATTAATTTAATAAATTTAAATTATCATATTTTTTAAATGATATGATTTTTTTTAGTGAATTTTACGAGAATCATTATTAAGAACTAATTTTAAATTTATTATTGTTAGATTATTGATACAACCGAGTATTTGTAATTTAAAATTGAAAGTTTTTCGATCCTTGATATTAAATATTTAAATATGTTCATGTGTTCTTAATAAATAAATAATTATATAAATAAATAAATAAAATTAACTTTTAATTTTTTATTATATTAATATTTGTATAATATGCATTCCGATGTTGTTTACAAAAATAAAATTAAAAAAAAGTAAAATAAACTAATTTTTTATTTGGACGTGCATGCCATAAATATTCTGTTTCGCTCTTTTTCAATGTGTTCAATGAACTCTGATTTTAGGATTTTTTTTTAATACACTGATAGAATAAGTGATTGAAAATTTTCATCAATAAGATGAAATTTTAATTTTATTTTATTTTATTAATTATTATAAATTAATAATTGCGGACAAATTAGAATTACCAATTGAAAAAATAAATAAAGTGGATAAAAGTTCCACGTGTCAAAGATTGATGGATTTTGAATTTAAGAAAATGGAGAAGTAAGATTGATGGAGGATGAGTCTCCATGTTGAGAAATTGATCAAAGGTTGATATGTCTCTGGAATTTTAAATTAGTAAATCATAATATATAAAATTATAAATAACAAATAAAATTATTTTTTTATTATTAATTTTTTTAATTAATTTTTTTGTCATTTTTTTTTCTTTTTACTGAATGAAACATAAGATAAACTTATTAAAATTGAATTATTTATCAGAAATTTGAGTAAATTGAATCAAATTTCTGGTTGAGAACTACTCATTGTATATTATTTTTTAAAAGTCATAATTTTTATATAATTTTAAAATACACTGTAACAGTTTTTAATTAATACGTTTTGTCATCAATGGTAATTAATACGTTTTGAAGTATTGTTATTAAAAGAAGTATTATTGTTGTTATTTATTTTTAAACTTTTGTAATAAATATTTTTGTTTTAATAATATTACCTTATACTTTTTTTTATTATTACAAATTTTTTTTATTATTTGTCATATTTTTTGTCATTCTACTTTTCAACATTTTTCTGCTATTTTATATTTTAGAGTATTATATTATTATTTTACTAACTTTTCACTTCTTAAGATAATATATTTTATATTTAATTGGTATTGTTTATATTGATTACTAGTGTTAATTTTATATATATTATATAATTTGAATTTTGATTTAATTTATGAAATAAAATTTCAATATTATACAAGAAAATTTAAAATTTTTATTTCGAATTATTTTTTTTATTATTCTCGTAATTTTAAACATCTTATATCTTTAAATAATATTTTAAATCTTTATTTTATAAAATTAGTTAATTGTTTGTATAATTATATAAACCAATTATTATTATTTGTGATTTTTTATTATTTTATTTTTCTTTTTAAAATATTATGTTTATACTATTTTAGGTTTAAGACAAATTATTAATGTAAAATACCATTATCATTACTTAACCCAAATTTTAAATATAATTTATAAATATAATTAATGTATATTACAATTTAAAACTATTCACATATAAAATTTATTTACTTAATTTTTTATATAATTTTTTTAAAATATTTATTTATCCAATATATATATATATACATTAAAAAAAGTTCATTTTTACGACAAGTTAAATCTCTATTATCATTATTCTATGTAAAAATATGATTATTATGGTTTCTAAAATACATAAAATATTAAGTTAAAAAGAATATTTATTATACCATATGTTTCATATATTATTTATATATTTAATCTATAAAAAACATTGACGTTTAATATAAACAATAATATTGATAACTTTCAAAAGATAATATTAAATTTAAACGTTTAAAATTATCATTAATATATTTTCTGTATATCTTAGATACCAATAGATTAATTAAAAATTTTCATATTTTTCAACTCTTAAATTATATCTCATAGATAGAGATATTCAAATATTATGTAGCTTCTAATACAATTTTTTTTGTTATATATATATATTGACTCTCTCACTTAATATTAAGAAAAGGAAAAAATCTTTATTAATTTTTCACCAAATAATGTATTTATCAATCAAGTTATCATCTCGTCAACATATCTTTATATAGTGTATTTTTCTCAATTTTTTTTTTACTCAAATGAATATATAAAAGTCAAAATTTTCAATCAAAATTCAAATTCTTAACTTTAACACTTTTAAAACTATGTTGACCTTATTTTCCATTAAATCAATATATTTTCTCTTTTCAAAACCCAAATATCAATTAAATATAATTAAAAAAAAATCCTATTCATTAATACTTTTTAAAATAAATTTAAAAATATATTCTTAGAAACTTTTTAAAAGATAAATTTAAGAGCTAATCATGAAAAAAAATTGGATTAATCCTTTAAAAGTTGGTAGTAGTATTCATTAAATTTTGGAAAATAATATATGAATAACTAACCATAAGTAAAATTAAAACTTAATCTGATTATATTTTATAAATTTGTAATTAATAAATCAGATAAATTTATTTATAAATAAACCAAATGAATCACAAATAAATATTATACTTGTACTATAACTTTATGTGCGCAATTTATGGTAAAATACTAACAAATTTAATATCACTATATATTAGACTAACATTAATCGTATTCGAAATAATGATTATACATAGTGTACTATAGTTAGGTATTGTACCGTGTTTATTTATTGAATATGAGATTAATTTTATTTATGATATTGATGTAATATTTATTAATATGCGTGCTCATGGATTTAAACCTTTAATACTACATAAACTTTTTACCCACATAGCAATTAATTACAGCTTCCAGCACAATTTTTGCATGTAGAAGAAGAAAGTGTGAAAGTAATAATTATAGTAGGCAACACTTTATATAGTTTAAAAAATAATAATAATAATACACATATAGTTGCTTTTTTAAATATTTGTGTTTAATATATGTAAGGGTCGAATATTTTTTTTTTTTTATTTTTTTTTTTTAATATATTCTTAATTTTTTAGAATAATATATGGAATATTTGTCTTATACTCAAATCAGTATATAATATAAATAAGATTTTATATATAATATAGATAGGATTTAAAATTAAGTTGAATTTAATATATAATAATATAAAATTATTTTTTATAAACTCTAAATATGAGATTTATTATAATCTTATATATGAATATTTTATTATGATAATTTAGATATGATTTGAAATTTTTTAAGATTTACAGTATGTTGTAAAAAAAGTTATGGGACGAATTTTTATCATGAAAAATTTATTTTAAATATAAAAAATCTTTCTTTAATATCTATATTAGAATATGTCTATCAAAATACTGATATATATTATATAATATATATTATTAATATAGGAAGAATCATCTAACAAAATTAAATATTAGAGAATTAATTTTTTTTTAATGTTATTATATTTATACTTAACTGTGTGAGAATTAAAAGAAGCAAGTATATGATTAACATTTTTGTTTGAAAAGAAGAATTATTATCGATAGACAGTGATATGGCACTAACTAAGCCTAATCGGCATGGGCGAAAAATATGTATGAAAAGATATAGAGTTGGTTATGTTGTATCAAAAGTAGTGACAAATGCGCGTACCTAACACAGTTATCAACCAAAAAATGATGGTCATCCCCAGTTTCATCAATATTTAATACCATTTCGGTCCCTCCACGTGTTATGCTTTTTCATCTCCAATCATGCATGCTTTGCTTGCTCTTGATGCAATCTATACTTCAATCCTCAAATGCCACTAAACATTCATACGTGAATATGTAAATATCAAACAATCACTACTCAATATTATGAAAATATTTACATTAATATTAATATTGAAACAGTTTTAGTTTATCATTGATATATTATGTAATTGTTAATAGAAAATATCAATATATATGTTGAAATAATATATATTAAAATTGACTATTATATTTAGTATTAATATATTAAGTAATATGAGTAATTAATACCATTATATTACATAGTATTTTTTTTCATATAAATAGATAATTTATTTAAATTATACTAAAATTAAAATTAAAAATATAATTAAATTATATTATATAAATAAATGTAAATTTTATTTTTTAATATAATATTAAAATTTGTTTTAATAAATGTGTTAAATATATTGTATCAGGATATTACGAAGTAGATGAATATATTTCATTGAGGTGAGATAACAAAATATTTAATAATTAGAAAAATATAAATTAATTCATAGGGAAATATATTTTTATGAAGAATAACATTAATATTAATAAAGATTTTGATGATTTTTAATATTATATAATTTATAATTTGTCCAAGAAAAGTTATTTTTAATAAAAAAAGTAAATTTATTAGAAGCTCGAACATTATAAGTAAGATTTTTAAATATAAAATAAAATTCATTTTCATTATCGAATCAAATATTTACTATATTATATTATCATATTAAATTTTTACGAAAGAAAAAAATTTGATAAGAAGATTTTGTGTTTTATTTTTACGATATATAAAAAAATCTAAGTAAAACAAAAAAAGTTATTCATAATAATAAAGAAGTATTTAGGACTAGAAAGAAAAAGAATTTTATATGCTTTCCAAATATTACCATAGAATAATATTCAAAAGGTTTAATGAAAAAATTGAACTATTAAAACAAGATATAAATGGACAAACATTTAACTTTAAAAAGAGATTTAAACAAATTTATATTATAATTTTTAAGTATAAGAATATATAATTTAATACATAAAAATAATTATAAAAATAAAAATTATAAAATATATTTATATTTAATAATTTTTATTATAAAATATATAATTTTTTTTTAAATATTTTATAAATATTTAAAAAAAAATTATAATAATAAAAATCAAATAATTAATTCAAGATAAGTTATAAATATTAATTTAATTTGATTTAAATTTTATATTAAAATTGAATTAAATTGAATTATATTTAATATTTATATTTAATTAGATTAAATATTTGATAAAAAAATTAAAACAAGTTATATTTGCTCTTAATTATAATAATGGTAATATTTTCTGGAAAAATAAAAAAAAAATATTATTTATTTAATATTTGGGGAAGATTATTCATGAATGTAAATATTAAATCTATGTAAAGAATTTATGTATATTTAAACAGTTATAATTTATAATAAAATTAAATAATATATATATATATATTAATTTAGTTATCTATTAAATTTTATTTCACTTTCAATTTTTTATATATGCTTTAATAAATAATTGATTGGTGTGTAATAATATATGAATATAATATGTGGTGATAAAAATTATTTTTATAAAAATAAATAACATGATACCTACTTAAAAAAATTAAATAAATATTTTTTCTGATAAAAAAAAGTATGAAAGTTTTTTCTAGAATTTTGCAACTAATAAAAACAATAAAACAGACTCTGAATTCAATATATAATTCTGAGAAATCTAATTGTTCCTTTTACTTTATAATGTAGTGTTGATGTTTTTCTTTTTCTTTTTTCTTTTTTGAAAAATTTTAACGAATATAATTGATGGGTTCTTCATCGAAGTGGCATATATTAAAAAAATAAATAAAGACACTTGGTGGTACATAAAAGTGTAAAGTGATATTTGTTTTAACTATTTTTTATTATATTCTTCACTTTTCACTCTCTTTTTACCTTCCAATTTATCAGTAAAAAAATCAATTATATTTTTTTATTTTTTATTTCAAGATAAAAAAGATAAAATAGTTATTGCTATTACCAACTTTTGGATCCATGGGACATGTAGTTATTGTAACATTATAGAGGTTGTGTTGTGTGCATTCAATGTCACAATCTTTTATACTTAAAAATTTCAAATTTTCTCTAATTAAATATATAACATTATAGAATCTAATTAATTTTTTTAACAAATTCATTATATATTAATTTACATGATTTAAGTTGTTAACTTTTTAATTAATGATGGTTGTTCTACAATTTTAAGAAATTAAAAATCTACTGTTTATCAATAAAATTATTTCATGTAAATTTTAAAACAGTTAGTATAAAAATTCATAATATAAAAATATATTATTAAATGATAACATTAAAAATATATACAACATAGAGTTATCTGATGTTAAATTCTATTTTAAATTTTAATTTCCTATCCAAAAGAAACAAATTCTAATATTCATTGCACAATAAATATTAAATAAAACATATCCATAAAAAGGACCATTTGTACTTTTGTCTCTCTATATATATATATATGATCATATAAACAATATGATATATATAATTTAACTGATAAACAATATTATATTTAAAACTTATTTTTATTTTCACTAAAATATAAAATATACTAGTTCTGTTTATTTTATTTCATGTAATATATATTATATGTCTCATTAATAGGAAACATAACCGTTACCTAAAACTAAATAAAGAATCCAAGTGAGACAATATAAGATTCATTTATTAATCTAATTTAGCACTTATTTATTTCCATTTACATATTATTAAATAATTAAAATTGAACTAATAAATTAATTTATTAAACAATTTTGAACTTGATTTTATCATCATATAATATTTCCATTTAAGACAGTGTTTGGACATGCCAATTCAAGAGTGACTCAATGCTGAGAAGCAATTTGCATCTAATCGCATTAACATTTATGTTGAACTTGGTCAAAATAAGTCAGAAAGATTTTCTATCAGTGTTAGGAAATTTTTAATTAAAATTTCATTTCAAAATAACATATTTTAATTAGGGTTGTTTGGTCAATAATATATTTTAATATTTTGTAATAAAATATTTATAATGTAAAATATCAAAATAACATTTTATTTTAATTAAAGAATGACAATAACAATATTTTTTTACAACAAATATAATATAAAAGTTTTTTCTTTTTATCCAAATTAATAGTGTTATCAAATAACCTGTAAATTTGTAAAGAGATTGAGACTGGTAAAAAAAAATATAAAATACAAAATAAAAATAAAAATTCTTATTTTTAATTATTATTTAGATTGGGAGGAGAGAGTGACACAGATAAAAATGAGAAAAATGAAAATATATATATATATATAATTAAATGAATTAAAAGAAAATATATAAAAAGTAATAAAAAATAAAATTTTTATAATGAATTGAATTGATATGAAATAATAAAAATATTTAATGATAAAATAAAATATTAAATAAATAAAATAAATTTTAATTATAATTGAACATTGTTGAAATAAAATTAATAATAAAAAATTTGAAACATTATTTTAAAATAAAAATAAATTTTAATTTTTTTTTAAATAATAATATTGAAGAAAATAAATTTAAACTAATTTAAATATTATTTAACTTAAAAAAAGATATATAAAATTTTGAAAATATAATAAAAATAACAAAATTATATATATATATATATATAAATTGTAACAAAAAAAATATATTAATTTTATATCTACAATGGATAATAATCTATCTATATATTATTAATAATTTTAAAATATTATAAAATATGAAATATCTAAATACATAGAATATTCAAATATCTAGATAAGGTTTATTACTCAAAAATAAAAAAGTGTTTAACAAAATTGCAATAAAATTATTATCTACTATCATGTTAAAACATGGGTAAGAAAATCATAAACACATATAGTAAGGACAAGTTAATACAAACAAAATCTATAAAAAAATATATAATTCCTAAATTCATTTTCACAATCATTTATCTAAACATATCCAGGTATTTAAACAATCATAGTCGTACTCAATCACATGCATTCATCACACTACCTCAATCACATATATCTAATATTCTAGACAGACTCTTCCGAAAAATTATATGAAATTCTTAACCCTAACACCTACTCATGCATACTGGCTATCGGCTCACAGACACAACCTCTTTAGAGTCTTTTTCTCACCTCAAAATTGGTAATCCTTTCAAAGTCTTTTTCACTTCAGGATTGCATGTCTATCCTATTATGGTAACCACACATCAGGGTAATCCGTACATACACATATCAAATAAGTGATGGTTCAATCCACCGAGTGATAAGTGCAATAAAAATCTCCATCGAGCTCTCACCACATGATACCCATGTTTATGTGATAAGAATATCATTAGAAGTCTAGATAACTCATTTGATATATCTAGATTTGCATATGTATACTAAAAATATACCAAATAGTATCCCATGATAACTATCTGGCTCACATACAACCAATACATCATCATTTACGATCCTATCTCACAAACACAATCTAGTTTATAATTCATCACAATCTCATAAGCACACAGACATATCTGGCACACAACCATCTATTGTGCTGATTTTGACAAGTTTAGGTAATAACGTGGATTTTGTCTGAAATCTTCTCCTCTGTCTTGAGAAATAGAGGTTGATGAATGATATCCTTAATTTATTACACATTACTTATATAAAAAAGTATAATCCTAGCAAATCAACACCCCATTCCACGTGAATATATTATCATGAATGAGAAACATAATGAATTAGGTTTAACTTTCAACAACACAACCATGACTGATCAATTCCTAACCACAGATAGACACATAACAGGAAACATAATTTCAATATATAGTAATAAGTTAATTTATCGTAATGTCTTTAGATGCTGACGCTCATTCTTGATTTATAATTTACTTATGATTAACAATCACACCTTATTAATTCCCTTCAACTTTAATTCACACCTGCAAAGATCTTTGCTTCACTATTTCTTCAACCTTACACCTTTGTTATACACATGAACTCATGCTTTCGAACTTATTAATAAGAAAAGAGACAAATAAGCACCCCATTGCACGTGAACATGTTATAATGAATGGGAAATATAATGAATTATATTTAACTTTCAACAATACAACCATGATGGATCCATTCCTAACCATAGATAGACACATAACAGGAAACATAGTATCAATATATAGTAGTAAGTAGTCAATTTATCATAATGTCTTTAGATGTTGATGTTCATTCTTGATTTATAATTTACTTATGATTGACAGTCACACCTTGATTAATTCCCTTCAACTTTAATTCATTGTCATACCTACAAAGACCTTTGTTTCACTATTTCTTCAACCTTGCACCTTTGTTATACACATCAGTGGGTAATAATTTGTATGTAAAATTAACTACGGATAATAATCTGTATGTAAGTTATGTACGGATTATTGTTAGTAGGAAATTTACCTACTCATTTAAATCCGTAGGTAATAATATTCGTAAATAATTTACATACGATTGGTATTCCGTAGATAAATTACATATGGATAAAAATCCGTATGTAATTTATGTGTGAAATTTACCTACAAACAATAATCTGTAGGTAAATTTCGTAAGTAAAATAATATAATAACAAATATTTATTCTTATTTTTGTTTAAATTATATTTAACCTGGTCATATTATATACATAATTTCCATATGCACTAAGTGTAAAATTCATATATAAACAAAAATATCATTAACATAATATGGATATGTAGCAACTATAAATTCAAATATATAAAGAAAAATTGAAATCCAAACTTTGTCATCATAGCAACATCAAAATAAACTAAAAGTATAAAAAAGTTTCAACAAATCCAAATAAGTATGCCAATAAACATTACTAATTTTGGTTCTCGTGTCCTAATAATTTGAGTAATTTTGTTTTTCATTATGAGGCTGGGAAGGTGGTAGGTCTTGTTGCTCCATTGACTGTTGTTATTCTTACTGCTGTTGTGATCCTTGTTGGGGAGATTGTTGTTGTTATTGTTGAAATGTTTGTTGTGCATCTGGTGGAAGAAAGGTAAGCACAACGCTTACAAGTGTTTGTAATTGGCGGTTTAGTCTTTCATTATCCTCTCTATAAGTAAGTACTTCTTCCTTTAACTTTGTAATTTCATGAGAATTAGTAGATGCAGCCCAAACATTCCTTAAGGCCTTGGACCACAATTTCCTCAATAGGCCCACAATTGTTGGGGCAACTCACTTAGGCTACAATGCTCAAGACCTGGTTTTTGCCAGTTATGGACCCAAAAGGAAGCTCATGAGGAGGCTAACCAACCAACACATGCTTTCTTTGTCTTTCTCTTCACATTTTTTTAATCCTTTTTTACATTGAGATATTATTTTACTGGGACTTCTTTTATTTCTATTTACTTATCTGTTGTTTTGTCCAACTAGACAAATGATCAAACTGAAAGTTGAATTGTTTGGAACCCAAATAGGAATGGTAAAATAAACTCAAGTAATATTCATACCAGTTACTGAATTGAAAGTTTATCAGGGGTATAAATCTTCGTTACAATACTGCAATCCAAGAAAATAAGAAAAACAACTATAGAATCCCTTACTGTTACGATACTGCAATCCAAGAAAATAAGAAAAGATCTAGAGAACCCCTTACCTAAGGAAGAACAGAGGGCTTCGTTCCTCTAGGGTTACATTGGCTTGTCGAAACCTTCAACAGCAGAGAGTGGCGACAGAGAGAGCAGTTCACAGTACTCACTGTCACTCAGTCGGGCAGTAATGTTGATACCAACTACTGAATTAGAAGTTTATCAGAGTATAAATCTTTGTTACAATACTACAATCCAAGAAAATAAGAAAAGATCTAAAGAATCCTTTACCTGAGGAAGAATAAAGGGCTTTGTCGAGGCTTCCCTACGGTTACACTGGCTTGTCGAAGCCTTCAACAATAGAGAGCGGCCGCGAAGAGAGCGGCGGTCGAGAGAGCAGAACAGTTCATGAAGAAGAAAACGAAGAAGTGAGTTAGATGGTATTAGACGTTTTTCAACAAATAAAATCCCTAAAGAAGATGCTGGAGAAGATGCTCGTAGTTTTGATTTCAGGGAGTTAGGGTTTTGGTGACGAATCAGTTTTATAAATTATCTTTCAAGATTTTTTTTAAATTTTATTTTAATTTTTTTTTCTAAAATTACCTACCAATTTACTTAAATTATCTACGGACTAAAAATCCGCATATATTTTATTTTTACATACGGGTATGAGTATATTATATACGCACATATTTGTACATAAATATAAATTACCCTACTACCTCAAATCCGTATATAAATATATGTAGGTAATAATAAATTTTCTTGTAGTGAATGTCTTTAGAAGTTAACATTCATTGTTATTTATAATTTACTTATGATTGATAGTCACACCTTGATTAATTCCTTTCAACTTTAATTCATTGCACACCTACAAAGACCTTTGCTTCACTATTTTGTCAACTTTGTACCTTTGTTATACACATCAACTCATGCTTTGGAAGCTAAGGAGAGAGACAAGTTTTAGTCAAAGACCTTATAAGTGTGTGTTAGCTCATTCTTCCCGATCTATAATATTCAACATATTCAAACCAGAAAAGTAACAGAAAATCTAAATAACCTCATAAATAACTTCTACCTAACATTATAACTATGCATGTGTGGGAGGAAATATTGACAGAACATATCTGTTATACAATGCATGAAAAGTTTTTGACCAAAAAATTACTTCATACTATGCTAATTTTGACAAGTTCATTTAATAAACTAGATTTTGTCCGAAATCTTCTGCTCTTTCTTGAGAAATAGAAGTTGATGAATGATATCCTTATTTTATTACACATTAGTTATATAAAAAAAGTATAATGCTAACAATTTAGAAACCCATGCCACGTGAACATATTATAATGAATGAGAAACATAATGAATTAAGTTTAACTTTCAACAACACAACCATGACGGATCTAGTTCTAACTCATATAGACACATGATAGGAAATATAGTATCAATATATAATAGTAAGTAGTCAATTTATCGTAATGTAATTAGAGGTTGACGTCCATTCTGATTTATAATTTAAATATGATTGATAGTCACACCTTGATTAATTCCTTTCAACTTTAATTCATTGCATACCTACAAAGATCTTTGTTTCACTATTTGGTCAACATTGTACCTTTGTTATACACATTAACTCATGCTTTGGAAGCTAAAGAGAGAGACAAGTTTTAGTCAAAGACCTTATAAGTGTGTTAGCTCATTCTTCCTGATTTATAATATTCAACATATTCAAACCAGAAAAGTAACAAAAAATCTAAATAACCTCATAAATAACTTCTAACTAACATTATAACTACGCATATGCGGGAGGAAATATTGACAGAACAGATCTGCTTATGCAATGCATGAAATTTTTTTGACAAAAAAATCACTTCATACTATGCTGATTTTGACAAGTTCATTTAATAAACTAGATTTTGTCTGAAATTTTCTCCTCTTTCTTGAGAAATAGAAGTTGATGAATGATATCCTTATTTTATTACACATTAGTTATATAAAAAAAGTATAATGCTAACAATTTAGCAACCCATGCCACGTGAACATATTATAATGAATGAGAAACATAATGAATTAGGTTTAACTTTCAACAACACAACCATAATGGATCCAGTTCTAACTCATATAAACACATGACAGGAAATATAGTATCAATATATAGTAGTAAGTAGTCAATTTATCGTAATGTCTTTAGAGGTTGACGTCCATTCTTGATTTATAATTTAAATATGATTGACAGTCACACCTTGATTAATTCCCTTCAACTTTAATTCATTGTCGCACCTGCAAAGACCTTTGCTTCACTATTTCTTCAACTTTGCATCTTTGTTATATACATCAACTCATGTTTTATAAGCTATTAGTAAGAAGAGAGACAAGTTTTAGTCATAGATATGGTAAGTGTTGACTCATTCTTCCTAATATATACTATTCAACATATTAAAACAAGAAAGGTAACAGAAAACTTAAATGACCTCATAAATAACCTCAACCAAACATTATAACTAAGCATGTGCTGAAAGAAATATTGACAGGACAGATCTACTTATACAATGTATGAAAAGTTTTAAACCATAAAATCACTACATATTGCACTGATTTTGACAACTTCATGAAATAACCTTGATTTTGTCCGAAATTTTCACCTCTTCCTTGAGAAATAGAGGTTGGTGAATGATATCTTATTTTATTACACACTAGTTATATAAGAAAAAAACATAATCTTAACAAATCAACATCTTATTCCACGTGAACATATTATAATGAATGAAAAACATAATAAATTGGATTTAACTTTCAACAACACAACCATGACTGATCTATTCCTAACCATAGATAGAGACATGACAAGAAACATAGTATCAATATATAGTAGTAAATAGTCAATTTATCGTAATGTCTTTAAATGTTGACATTCATTCTTGATTTATAATTTATTTATGATGGACAATCACACACCTTGATTAATTCCTTCAACTTTAATTTATTGTCACACCTACAAAGATCTTTACTTCACTATTTGGTCAACTTTACACCTTTATTATACACATCAACTCATGTTTTGGGAGCTATTAAGAAGAAGAGAGACAAGTTTTAATCATAAACTTGGTGATGACTCATTCTTCCCGATCTGTACTATTCAACATATTCAAACAAGAAAAATAACAGAAAACTTAAATGACTTCATAAATAACCTCTACCTAACATTATAACTATGCATGTGCTGAAGAAAATATTGACAAAACACATCTACTTATACAATGTATAAAATGTTTTTGACAAAAAAAAATCCCTTCTTATTGTGCTGATTTTGACAAGTTCAGGTAATAACCTGGATTTTGTCCGAAATCTTCTTATTTTTATTGACAAATAGAGGTTGGGGAATGATATCCTTATTTTATTACACATTAGTTATTAAAAAAAATTATAATCTTAGTAAATCAGCACTCCATTCCACGTAAACATAATATAATAAATGAGAAACATAATGAATCAGGATTAACTTTCAATAACACAACCATGACTGATCTATTCCTAATCATAGATAGACACATAACAGGAAACATAATATCAAAATATAGTAGTAAGTAGTCAATTTATCGTAATGTGTTTAGATATTAGACGTTCATTCTTTATTTATAATTTACTTGTGATGGACAGTCACAGACCTTGATTAATTCCCTTCAACTTTAATTTATTGTAATACCTACAAAGACCTTTGCTTCACTATTTCTTCAACCTTGCACCTTTATTATACATCAACTCATGCTTTGGAAGCTATTAATAAGAAAGGAGACAAGTTTTAGTCATAAACCTAAGTGCTGACTCATTCTTCTCTATCTATACTATATAACATATGCAAACAAGAAAAATTATAGAAAACTTAAATGACTTCATAAATAACATTTACCTAATATTATAACTAAGCATGTACGATAGGAAATATTGACAGAACACATCTACTTATACAATGCATGAAATGTTTTTGACCAAAAAATCACTTCTTACCATGCTGATTTTGACAAGTTCAGGTAATAACCTGAATTTTGTCCGAAATCTTTTCCTCTTTCTTGAGGTATAGAGGTTGGTAAATGATATCTTATTTTATTACCCATTAGTTATATAAAAAAAAGTATAATCTTAGCAAATCAACATCCCATCCCACGTGAACATATTATAATGAATAAAAAATATAATGAATTAGGTTTAACTTTCAACAACACAACCATGACTGATCTATTCCTAACTATAGATAGAAACATAGTATCAAAATATAGTAGTAAGTAATCAATTTATCGTAATGTCTTTAGATGTTGACGTTCATTCTTGATTTATAATTTACTTATGATTAACCGTCACACCTTGATTAATTTCCTTCAACTTTAAATCATTGTCACATCTGCAGAGACCTTTTGTTTCACTATTTTTTTAACCTTACACCTTTGCTATATACCTTGTAAATGTTGACTTGTTCTTTCCAATCTACTCAACATATTCAAACCAGAAAAATACATAAAACTTAAATGACTTCATAAATAACCTCTACCTAACATTATAACTACGCATGTGCTGGAAAAAATATTGACAAAACACTGCTTATACAATGGATTTTTGTACCATGATAGTTATGACTTGAATTTTGTTCGTAATCTTCTCTTCTTGGTTGATGGATGATATTGTTATTTCATTGTAGATTAATACTAATCACTTACATAAAACAAAGTATATACCTTACAAATCAACATATAAATAAGACCTAATCTAAAGTTTACAAGTTTATGAAAAAAAAAATCTTATTTTACCACCCACATAAAAAAATAATTATTTATTTTTGTTAAACTATTTTAATTTAACTCAATAATTTTTATTTTTTATTAATTTTTTTTATTATTTATTTATTTTATCTAATTAAAATTGTTCACTTTTAAATTATGATTAATATTGATTTTTTTATTTAATATTTTTTAACTTTCTCTGAAACAATTTATATATGACACACTGGCAAAAAATTAAAAATGCACTTATACATAAATAATTATATGTGCAATGATTATATGTGCCTTGCATAATGGATTATAATGAATGAGAAACATAATCAATTATGTTGAAAAACTTTCAACAATATAACCATGACGGATTCATTCCTAACCATAATGATAGACATATCACAACAAACCTAGTATCAATATCTAGGAATAAGTTGCCAACTTATCCTAATATATTCAAATTTTGATGTTCAACCTTAATTTATAATGTCTTTTAGGATACTATCACACCTTTATTCATTCTATTCAACTTTGATTCAGTGTCACACCTACAAAGACTTTTGCTTCATTATCTCTTCAACCTTGCACCTTTGTTATGTTTATCCACTTATGTTTTGGAAGCCTATTAAAATAAAGAGAGATAAGTTTTAGTCTAAGTGTTGACACATTATTCCCAATACATATTCAAACCAGAAAAGTAACAAATTACTTACATGAAGAGTAATGACCTCATAAATAACATCTTTCTAATCCTAATATTATAACTATGTATGTAATAACATCTTTCTAATCCTAATATTATAACTATGCATGTACTGTAGCTGGAGGAAACAATGATAGAGCACATGTGCTTATACCATGCATGAAAATTTTTTGACAAAACAAAAATGACTTCATACAATAGTAATTTTGACAAGTTGACATTATCATCTACATTTGTCTGAAATCTTCTTCTCTTTGTTGAGAAATAGAGGTTGGTGAATGATATCTTTATTTCATTGCACATTAGTACTAATCATTTATAAAAAAAAGTATAATCTTTATAAATAAACACCCTTCCCCAACAAGACTTATATTAAACTTTACAATTTTATAAAAATATAATAATTTATGATTGACATAAAAATTATTTTTATTTTTTTATTAAATATTTTAGTTTAACTCAATGAATTTTGTGACTCCACTTGTGTATAGAAGATCATGTGTCTCCCATAATAGATTATACTAAATGAGAAACATAATTAATTATGTTTGACTTTTTAACAACATTAGCACAAGAAACATATCAAGTATAGTATCAATATCTAAGAATAAGTAACCAACTTATTGGTTCAATCTTGATTAAAATGTTTATTGTTTACCTTGATCATCTGTTCAACCTTGAATTACTGTCACACCTACAAAGATCTTTGCTTGATTATCTCTTTAACCTTGCACCACCTTTGTTATGCTCATCATCTCATGCTTTGGAAGCTTATTAATAAGAAGAAAGACAAGTTTTAGTAACAGACTTGTAAGTGTGATTGACACAATTTTTACTATTCAAATCAGAAAAAAAATAACAAAAAATTTACTTGAAGAGTAATGACATCGTAAATAACATATAGGTAACATGATAACTATGCATGTAATAAAGAGTAAATTGGTAATTTTTGAAAAAAAAAAGAAAATTTTCATACATAGCTAATTTTGACAAGTTCAAATTATCTCTTATATTCAAATATTTTTCTTAAAAATAAAGATTTGTGAATAATATTCTTATTTCATTACACATTATTACTAATTCTAACAAATCAACACTCCTTTCTAGTTAAATAAGACTTTCTAGTTAAATAAGACTTAATTTAGTATAATCACCTATATCAAACAAGTAGAGCCTAACACATCAACATCCATTTTCACATGAATTAATTTAGGGTTTATTTAAACTTTATCATTTTATAAAAAAATTAATTTTTCTTTTTTATTAGAATTTTATAAATTTATTTTTTAATTATTTTATCTAACTATAATTTTTCACTTTTTAATTACCATTAATATTATTATTTTTATATAACCTTAATCAACAGTTAATTCATATAGATTATCTTTGATTTTTATTAATTGAATAATTAATTTTTATTTAAAGAATATATAAATTTTATAAAATTTTTATTTATTGTTTCTTAAATAGTACCGTTTAATTAAAATAATAAATAATAAATAAAATAAATTACTTGTTATATTTATATATAATATTATATATAGAGAGTTAAATGATAATTAAAAAAATATATATATAATTATGTTTCTAGAAAGATATTTTGGGATTTGAATATGTTATTTTATAATTTATAATATATTTATATTTATTAAATAAGGATTATTTTTAAATATAATGTTATATAACTTTTATTTATATATATATATTTATTTATTTATTTATGAGAAACTAAAATTATAAATATAAAAATGTGAAATATAACATATTTTTTATTTAATAAATTTGTATTATAAAATATTTTATAATTTTTTATAAAAATATATAATAATTTTATAATAACAAAACTTATAAATTAAATTGTACAGTATTGACTTGATTTATTTAAATTTTATATAAAATTAAAATTAAATAATTAAATTTTTATCTTTAATTTGAAAGAATATTTAATAAAAATAAACTCCAATTAAATAATAAAAACCATAATTTACTTTAGGATGTACGTATAAAAAAATACATTTTACTTTTGTCAAATTATTTTAATTTGGCTCAATTTTTTTTTATTTGAATTTTATAATCTTATTTTTTAGTTTTTTTATCTAATTAATTTTTTTTCTAATTAATTTTTTTTCTTATATTATGTCCTTGTATTAAGTTTTTCTTAAAGAGTACATAATTTTTTATATTTTATTTTTTAATTTTCCTTAAAAATATTAATAAGTGCAGAGTTATCAGCACATTGTGGATTATAATATTTATTTAATTTAAGAATTATTTTTTAAAATTTGTTTAATCAATAACCCAATACCATAGTAATATTTAAGTCTTATATTATATGAAATAATAATTTAAAGAATGAAATTTATTTGCTTCTTACCTGTCTAATTATCTAATCTATCATTTTCTACATTTATTTCAATATTAAATTTTTTTCATAATTTTTTAAATTATAAATAATTTTACATCATAATTTTAATTATCTGCAAGTAAACTTTGTATGTATAATCTTCTGAAAATAATTTAGTTGATTTAGATATAAAATAAATGAATCTCTTTTTAAAAAAATTATTTTAAAATTTTTTATTTTACCAAATTATAAAAAAATAATTTCATTTTATTATTGGAATGAACCCACACTCTTTACTAATCTATATAAAGAAAAAGAAAAATATAAATAAATAAACAAAAAAAATTAGATGTACTTTTTATCACCATGTATGACTGTGTTTATTAATCTTATATATATTAATTATGTATTTATACTGTAATTGTTTTATATTTTAATATATTTTACCTTAAAGTCACACATCATTAAATTTTAGTTTTGAATAATTATAATAAATTAATATTTAAATAGTCAAACAAAATTAAAATCATATAACTGTATTATTAAAAAAAAGTCCAATAAAACTGTATAATAATAATAATAAAGAAACATAAAGTAAATTAAATCATAAATAAAAAAAGTGAAATATAAAAGAAAACAATTAAGGTATGCTTATCCATAATCATCATTCATTACTCATTAATATTTATGGGAAGGTTAGTTTGGACATTTAACATACAGAACGCGTGAGCAAAGGCAAAATGGACGCATAACATCGTTGAATCCCTTCCCTCATTCGCTAACTCCTCTTCTTTGACGGTGACTCTCTCACTGCCACGTCACTCTCCAGTCCCTTATCTCTCCGTCATTCTCCCCTCACACGTGTAGTTAATCGCAGGCAAAGATCCAATGGCTCTGATTTCCCGTTCTAGACCCTTCCACTCTTCAAGTACAGGAGAGTGGTCAGGTTCTAACCAGGGTTAGTTTCTTAACCGGCATCCCCGCATTGGGTTAAAGCAAGAAGAACGCTTCCAGCGTGAGCGAGAAATACAAAGCGCACTCAAAAAGAAAAATAAAAAAGAAAGAGAAGAAGAAGAGAGATATAGAAAGGGAAAGAGAGAGGGTTCAAAGGTTCAACAAGCCTTTGCCTGTTGCTGTGAAGAAAACCCTGAGTCAACTCGGACGAGTTGCCTCATCGTACGGTTACGTCCTCGTATTCTGTCACCTTCCACTTCCCCTTTCTTAACCCTCATTTTCCCTTCGCTGAATCGCCGTTTGCTGGGTTTTATACTGTTTTGCCTCTGTTCAGATTCAGATCTCGCATTAATTTTAGGGAGTTCGAATCCCAGACTTCAGCTGAATAGGCACTGCTCAATTTCTTTCCCTTAATAAGGGGTATTTCCATTCCTTCTGTTGAAGTTGTTATTATGTTCTTAATTTTCCCTCACAATCCTAATTCCTTGTCCCCTTAACATTTATATGTGTGTTTTTTTTTAATATTATTATGAACTCTCAAAATATATTGAATCTAGTCATGTTTGTGGTTTATGCACATGGGATTGTATTTATGAATTGTAATTTAGCCTCTCTTTTTTTATGATATGTATGCAGATTTTAGGTCTACACTTGAAGTCATGGTTTGGTTGATGTGAGAAAATTAATGATCGTTGGGAGACATTGGAATAAAACTTTCACTGTAGTTGACAACTACTTGGGAGGGAAGAAGAGGCATCTTTCTTCCGCCGTTGTCTTGTGCTGTGGTTGTTGTTCTGTTGATGTCTCGGAAACTCGACAGCCCTGTGCAAACTCAGATGGCTGTGGCAGTGATAAGGAGCAGTCCCCTTGGGAGAGAGTACCATGGGAAGCAACCTGCGGGGCGAAGGCGTGTGTTTGTGCAAACAGAGAAAGGTTGTGTGTTGGGTATGGAGTTGGATCGGGGTGACAATGCACACACTGTTAAAAGGAGGTTGCAGCTTGCTTTGAATGTCCCAATTGAAGATAGTAGTTATCTCACTTTCGGGGATATTGTGTTGAAGAATGACCTTAGCGCCGTTCGGAACGATTCTCCCCTGTTGCTCACTAGGGGGAATCACCTCCATAGGAGCTCCTCCACGCCGTGTCTTTCTCCAAAGGGGAGGGACATCCAGCAGAAGGATAAGAGTGGCCCTATTGAGATATTGGGACAGTCGAATCGCCTTGATAGGATCAAGCACATGATCAAGGACATTATGAAGGCGATTAAGATGGGGATTGATCCTATTCCAGTGCATAGTGGGCTCGGTGGTGCATACTATTTCAGGAACAGTAAGGGGGATAGTGTTGCTATTGTGAAGCCCACGGATGAAGAGCCTTTTGCTCCAAATAACCCAAAAGGTTTTGTTGGAAAGGCACTTGGGCAGCCTGGGCTGAAGCGATCGGTTCGGGTTGGGGAAACCGGGTTTAGGGAGGTTGCAGCATATCTTCTTGACTATGATCATTTTGCCAATGTGCCGCCGACTGCACTTGTGAAGATTACACACTCGGTGTTCAATGTGAATGATGGTGTCAATGGGAACAATTTTTGGAGGAAGAGGCTGGTTAGCAAGATTGCGTCTTTCCAGCAGTTCATTCCTCATGATTTTGACGCCAGTGATCATGGGACCTCGAGCTTCCCGGTTGCTTCTGTGCATCGTATAGGGATTTTGGACATTAGGATTCTTAACACAGATAGGCATGCTGGGAACTTGTTGGTTAGGAAACTTGATGGCATTGGGAGTTTAGGTCAGGTGGAGTTGATTCCCATTGACCATGGGCTCTGCCTGCCAGAAACTTTGGAGGATCCGTATTTCGAGTGGATTCATTGGCCACAGGCATCAATTCCGTTTACGGAGGATGAGCTTGCCTACATTGAAGATCTTGACCCTTATCGCGATTGTGAGATGCTGAGAATGGAACTTCCAATGATCCGAGAGGCGTGTCTCAGAGTCTTGGTGCTGTGCACCATTTTCCTCAAGGAGGCTGCAACTTATGGCCTTTGTCTCGCTGAAATTGGTGAGATGATGACTAGGGAGTTCCGTAGGGGAGAGGAGGAGCCCAGTGAGCTCGAGGTTGTTTGTTTGGATGCGAGGAAGATGGTGGCGGAGAGGGAGGAACCGTCTCCTAGGGCTGAGATGAGAGATGATGAATTTCAGTTTGATATAGATTATGATGAAGTTGGACAAGATTTTACACCTAAGATGGCAATAGATGACACTTCAACCAGAGCAACTTTTCAGCCTGCAATTGGGAATGGGTATACTCGCAACCAGCTTTCCAAATTGGATGAATGCATTGAGGAGGAAGAGGTAGAAGGTGAGGGAGAATCTCCGCTGGAGTTTGTTACTTATTCTGCTGAAGAAAAAATCCCAACTGTTTCAGAACTTTCTGTGTCACTGAAAAATACCATTTTAGATGGGAAAAACCAGAATCAACAGAAATATTCTGGTGGAAAGGTGGATAATGGCCATTTTGCAAATTCATCATCTGGTCATAAGAGTGCCAATGAGCAGCTTCCTGCAAGCATAAGCTTTGTGGATGTCGCAGATATGACTGAGGATGAATGGACATTGTTTCTGGACAAGTTTCAAGAGCTGCTGTATCCGGCATTTGCCAAGAGGAAATCCATAACCTTAGGTCAGAGGCAGAGGCAGAGGCTTGGTACTTCTTGCCAGTTTTGAAGTTGAGCAATACGATGATATGATAGGGAGACTATAGATGAAGAAGAATAAGGCTTTGTAGGTTTTAGGGAATGCATGAATGGTTGTTAAAAATAGTTCTGGTTTATGAGATTTGAATGAGTGCTTTGGTTGGGAGAGAGAGTAGGAAAACCTGCTGTAAATATGCTTGGCATCAGCTAAGTGGTGAGCCTATTAGTTGTTTGTATTTTGATTTCATGATTTCATTTCTTCTTTTCCCCTTCTTCTCTTTTGTAGGATAAAATTGTGAAATGAAATTTGTGTATATATGGAAATGGCATTTGCCTTTTTTTTCCCCCTTAATTTGATTTCTGTCAATGTTTTTAATTGCTACTGGGGATTCATTAAATTCCTTTATACTGTGAATTTGTGCATAAATGTGATAGATAGATGCACAGCTACAATGGTGGTCACAAACATAAAAAAAAACTTTGATGTTGCAGATGACTTTAGTTGTTTTTGTAAACCTATTCCTGCATATATGCTTGTTTTCTTGAAACCCCATAGTTCACACTGGTTCTAATTGCAGTTCAACTTATTATCTGCACTCTGAATTACTTGGACTTTTGTTTAATGACTGGTCACTTGATATGAGAAAGACTTCTATATGGTTTAGTTTTCCAAAATCAACCCAGCTTCCTGCAATTATGGTTAGATTGGTTGTGTTTGATAAATTAATTTTAGAAGTATTGACACTGGTTGTGTTTGATAAAATTAATTTTAGAAGTATTGACATTGAAAGAATTATTTTTTACAAGGATTAGGATTAGCACAATTAGTTTATACTTAGGAATGATATTGTAGTTGTGAGAAAAGAATGGATTTCTTTTGGATGGTAAAATAATTTTTTAGAAGGAAAGATCTTTAGCATATAAAAATGAGTTTTTCTTGAAGATTTAAAAACTAATATTGAGAGAGAAGAGGAAAAGAATTGAAAGATTTTATTATTATTATTATTATTATATTAAAGATTTAAAAATAATATTTAGGATTTTAAAGTGAGATGTATTATTAAAGTAAAATTTAAATGAAATATTATGTAACATGGATTTTAAAAAATTATAAGAGTTTAAAATAAGATCTTTTACTAACATACATTTATTAGTAAATGTCAGTTAAATTTCATTTGTAGCAAAGTATGTGGCAAAACTTATTAATTCAATTGGAAACTTACTATAATATTAATATGTTTATGAACAAGTTTGCTATCAATTGAATTCAATTATTATGTATGGAATAATTTTATTTGTTTAAAAATTTATTTGCTTATTCTACATTGATGGTAAACTGGTTGAATAATATCTCATAATTGATTCAAATAATGTTTTTAATTTTATGATTAACTAGTTGATAGAGAGGATAAGAAATCATTATATCTAGATAACTTAGTGTCTAAAAATTCAAAAGGTTTGATGTATTTAGTCCCCTCCTTATCTTTGAACATGTTGATGATACTTTCTTTGAACACGACATCATGAGTGGTGGGCGTAAAACAAATCAAGGTTAATACCGTGGATCATTTTGTTGCATTGTGCCATGATGCTAGCAAGTCCTGCCACTTTTGTCATTGAAACACGTGAGTGAGTAGCATTGCTAGTTAATAGATAATTTTGTTTATTACAAAACATGGTCTCAAAGAAATCAAAATTTTAAATAGATTTAATATTTTGAGAAGTTAATCTAATTTTTTTTAAACTAAAGTAAATTCGGATATTATATATAGAGTAAGAACCAACAATAGTGAGTGAAAAATTATTTAATTAATAATAAACAAGATAAAATGTGTTAAGTTTTGTTCATTTGTTAACTTTAAACTTATCTTATTTTTTATATTTAAAATTGATAAATTTTGTGTTTGTATTTTAATAATAATACATGAATTACCTTTTTTAAGAGTATAATAATTTTCATAAAAGAATACAATTATTATTTTTAAATATAAAAAACTACAACTGTCGTAGAAATTAAGAAACTTAAAATACTGATAACTATTTTTTATCTACCCAGCCAAAGAAAGATCATAAATAACAAGGAGTCACAGCTTTTTTGTTTTTAACAAGTGGCTGTGATCTATCCACAGAATTGTTCTTAAAGAGAAGAAAAAAACCAAAATTTTCTGACAAGAAAAAAGAAAAAGCTAATCCAGGCTTTTGATAATTTCTATGAAACCTATTTAAATGGATGCTGAGAATTTATCTTATGTTTCCAAGCAAAGCCTGAAGTGCTAGAAAACAAAGGGTGGCTATGGAGATGGTAGAGTGATATTAGGAAGTAGTAAGTAGGAAACAAATGACACTAAACTAACGAAGGAACATCACAAGAAATGGTCCCACTAACCATTGGACAAGAATGTCTGGCTCTTCATTATGTCATCGAAGTTCAATCTTCCCAATCCATTTCAATTAGTTATTAATGCAACTTAATATCTCTTCAATTCTCCTGTCTTCAAGAAAAGGAGACAATAACAAAGTTCTTTTCTCCTTTTTCCTTTCCACTCTAGCTATATATTACTATCATTTTAGAGAAATTAAACTATTTTACCTTTTTTAAAAATATCTTTTAATTTGTACATAAAATCATTTTAGTTTAGATAAGAAAATTATTTTATTTTACTTTTTCATGAAAAAAATTACACATAAAAATTAAGAATTTAATTTTAATACTATATTAGATAAACAATTTTATTTTCACTTGAATATTTTTTATAAATTTAATTATTCATAGAATATTTATTGTATATTTATTTTTATGAAATTTTTTTATAAATTTATTTGTGAGAAATTTTTTTATTAATTTATTTGTAAAAGAATTTTTATTGATTTTTTTTTGTGAGAAATTTTTTATATTTGTTGATGGAAAATTTTTTATGAAAAATAATTTTTTATTAATTTTTTATTTACAAAATTTAGGTAATGAAAAATTTGTGAGATGTTTGTGTAAAAAATTGTATTTTTCTCTTATTTTAAGTATTTTCTAAAAATTTATTTCATAAAAAATATAAATATTTTTTTGTAATACTTAATATAGATGTAATTTTTAACATAATTATCATAAAATAAATAATTTAACTACATATAATAAATTATGATGAAATAATAGTATTTTTTACTAAATAGCTTGATTATATTGAGATAAATAAAATGATATCCCATATCCTATAAATATGGTAAGAAATAACAGCAATTGGAGGTCAATAGAATACACTATAGAGTATGAGGGGACGCATGATTCTACCAACAAATCTTAAAAATGGTGTTAAAAAGGGATTGAAACTGGGTGGTATGCATACATATACCAACACCTGGGATGTCATTTTCAAGAAATTTGTCTTAGGGAGTGAGTTGGATAATAAACAGAGAAAGGTTTGGTGAAAGTCTTGATCAGTGACAATCTAAGTTGCAACAACTTTTGCTGTGGATCTGATAGGATTTTGCATCTTGTATAATCAATCTTCCTACATTAATCATAGTTGCAATTAAGGGAGATAATAACTTAGTCTTGAATTTGTGAGGGAAAGAAATATTAGTTAAGGTAGAGTTAAGAGATTTGTCTGAGTCTCCAACATGGAAAGTGACTTGATGAAGTGGCATCCTAATCTTTGGCCATTTTGTTTTAAGTTTTTTATTGCCACTTGTTCTGAGGCTTGACCAGTGAGGGTCTCCCAATGACAAGCATTTAATGGTTTGCATTGCATTGCAAGTTAGAATGATGAACTGATAGCAAGAAAAGACAAGAAGAAGAGTGGAACTCGGTCATGTCTCATTGTCCCCTTAAGCATCTCAAGCCAAATTCATAGTAAAGGTTTCGCCATAACTTTTTTTTTTTCTTTTTCAATTTGACAGAAAATATAATTCAGACTAAAAAGTACTGATTCAAAACTATTATTATTACTAATTTTAAATACCCTTTTTCTAAAAGAACATTATCTAACAAGAAGAAATAAAAAAAATGAGGAGAAAAAAATATTTTTATGGTAAAATCGTATGACTTGAGGCATTAATGGTTAGGTGATATGTAACAGTTTAGATTTATGAGGTTTAACAGTGAGAAGATATTTGAAAAACCATTTTTTCTGTGAAAGTAGTTGTTAGCTTAAGAGCTTAGACTTTATATTTAAAATTCATGAATTAAAGGAAGGTATGTTGTAAGAAAGAGTAATTTGTGTACAGGTGTTGATGTAGATGTGAGTTAGAGTGAGGGAGTGACTTAAGAACACTTTTTGATGTGAATGAGAGAAAAGAATAATGTGATAGGTGCAGCAACTAGGAACAGGTGGGTCAAGTAGAGCAAATGCTTCTGTTTGACTAAACTTTTACATTAACTCTTCAGGATCAAGCTTCACTGCAAATTTAATCGAAATTGAAAAGCATTCTTCTCTATTTCTGACATACATAAAGATCATCACACATCGAATATCTATTTTTTTTTATTAAATTATTTGAATGAATTGAAAATATCATGTCATAGGTGTTATAAATGGATGGAGATTACATTATACATGATAAAATAATAAATTAAAGTATATTAAATAAATATAAATTTTATTTATAAATCATTTTTATAATAATAAATTATATTTAAAATTTATTTTTAATATGATATCATAATTTATTTTAATAAAATAATTAAATTTATCTAATTATTTTTTATTAAATTGTGATCGAAACTATCTATAAATATTTTGTATCATAAATATATAATTTTATAAATATTTTATTTCATAAATATTTATAAATATTTTATTCCACCTTCGAATTAAAGAGATCTTTATATAAAAGGGTGTAGTGAAGATTCATATTGTTTATTGTTTATTTAATAATAAGATCAAATTAAAATATATTAAATAAATACAAATCTTATTTTATAAATTAATTTTATAATAATAAATTATATTTAAAATTTATTTTTTTTAATTTAATTTAAGATAAGTTTTGGTAAGATATATGTAACTAAAAGGAAAAAAAAATTCTCTTCATGATGCATTATGATAAAGCGTTATTTCTCTTATCATTATGCTTGGCGTACTAACACACTTAGTATATATTCTTTTCTTTCCAATGTTGGAAAGACAATTTCTTTCAAATTATAATTTTTTTGTTCTCTTTCATTACTGAAATTGGTCAAATTGTTTTTCTTAATTTACTGAAGACAACAGAATATTTAGGACATAAATATTTAACTTTAAATAGGCATTATTTAACCCTTAATATAAGATTATGATAAATATTTATTGAAAAAATATTCCATTAACTAATAATTAAATATAATTATAATATATAAATAAAAAAACTTCAATTTTTTAAACCAATTTTAAGAATTAATTAAATAATTCTTACTTTCTAAATAAATTTTAAGTTACGAACATTGACCACTTTCTATTATGTACTTCTTTTCCTAATTATTTACTTTGAATTAAAGTACAACAACTAAAGGATTATAAAACTATGAACTACATAAAGTGGCCCAAGTAATTGTTTTGGCAGATCACATGATTTGTGAAGTGAAGCCTTTGATTTAATTTGTTCGAAAAGGGAGACATATTGGGATGATCAGGGAGCCCCACCATCATATTACCTCATGTTTATCTTTAAGGCATAAATTTTCTGTCTTTAATTTTCTTCTAGTTAAAATGGAAGTGATATTAATTAACTGTTATTAGTTTCTTTGGGATATAGATTACTAGTTTAAAAATTATGTTCATTTTAATTTTACTTAATACAAATATTTATCATTAAAAATTTTAAATTTATTATCATTATTGACATAGTGTCACAATAACTTAATTGCTAATATTGTAATAATATTTTTATTAAAATTAGATTTTGTTGTAATAAAATATTTAATATTAAAAATTAAATATAATAATGACCCACAAATATAGTGATACGTTAATTGTTATTATTAAGGATTTATCAAAATAATTAATTATTTTAATGTTATAAATATAAAAAATAATAAAAATAAATTAATTATTAATGTTAATAATTTATAAAAATAATTATTGTTATTTATGTTACAAAGGCAAAGGTAATAGTTATAAATTATTTATTATTACTAATAATTTATAAAAATAATTATATTGATAAATTAATTGAGATTTTTATATCAATATTCATATATTTTAATAACAATTATTAACTATTTATTTAGTTATTTTTTAAATATATTTTAAAAACTATAATATTAAGTATAATAATTTGGGAGTTTACATTTAACTTTTAAAATATAAAATTTTTCCTTTCTTTTTAAGATTCTAATCTATCTCTTTTCTATTTCAATATTAAAACCTATTTTTGTGAAGTCTACGAGAAGTAAATCATTTCAACTGTTCAAAATTTTGTTTAAATAAGTTTTTCTTCTTCAAGTTTTTTTAGTCTTTTGGGTATATAGTGTTATAGTGTTGCATATAGACTTTCAAGGGAGTGCATGTAGTGTTTTTAGCTTATGTATGTAGTGATATAATTGATTTATAAATTAGATTTGAGAGTAAGTTAGAACATCTTTAGTTCAATCTTTTAAAAAATTGAAAGAATTAGAAATAAAATTTTAGGTAAAAGAAATTAATTTAATTTGTATGTGATCATAGTATTTTAGGATAGATGATTTGAATTATGAAAGTAACATGGTCACATTGTGTGAAATTTGTGCAAAAAATGTGTTTTGATGAGATTATTAAATATTTAAATACTAATGTTAGAATATTTGTAAAATGTTAAAATTTTGAGTTGTGTTGATAAATGATTATTTCTTAAATTGTGATTAAGAACTATTACTTTATAAATTGAATTAATATCTAAAGTTTTGAACGAAATTTTGAAGTAGAAATAGAAAAATTTGTTAAGACTAATCTATAGATATTGAAATACTTAAAATATTATAATATTGTATAAGATATTATGATTTCTAGTTATGATTTGAGTTAATTAAAATGTAAGATTTTCAAGTTATTAGATCCATTTGATCTATAATTATTTTTAAAATATTTAAAATGAATTTCTAAGTAATTTAATTAACATGCTTTTAAAAAATAAAGATTTGATGGAATGGGTCAAAGACTTGCAAATTTCATAAGATTTTTTTTAACATTTCTCATTTGAATGATACTTTGACTGTTCAAGTAAGAATGATTAAAAAAAGTTTAAACTACAAATTATATATATATTTATATTGTTGTAATGTGATTATAGATAATATTGAAGATGTAATTTTTTTATGTGATTTTATTTTTTATAAGTACGTTAAATATGGAGAATTTAAAATAAGATATCTTAATTTCATAAATATTTCACATAAATTAAAGTATTCGATGAAAATTAAGAAAAATTTCCTATAAATGAGAAATAACATATGAATAATATTTTAAATATATTTAATAATATTTGTTTTATAATAATTTTTTATTTTAATAAATATTATCATTGTAATAAACTTCCTTGCATTTTTTTTCCAAAACAAATTAACAATATATAGTATATTCAAGATAAATATATATATATATATATATATATATTTTAAATATGTTTAAAAACATAATTAAATGTGATTTATATTAATGTGCGAGAACCTCTGTTATAGAATTAAATATATGAGATTGATAAAAAATTAAAAGAAATGAATTATAAGTGTATATATTATAAAATAAGAAGAAAAGAAAAAAGAAAAGATGGTATGATTTGGTGGAGTAGTGAGATTAGGGTTGTGTTTAAAGCGTATATGTGAGGTGGGTGAGAAGGAGGAGTTTTGTACGGAAGGGAGTGAGTTGTAGTGTGTTGGAGGTGAGGCATTGGGGAATATGATATGCGTAATGGGGGCCAGCTGTATTCATAGAAGATGTGTGCCATCGGTGAATGGCTTCGTCAGGCGGTGTAGTAATGAGATAAGGCATTTGTTGGGGAATGAGGTACAGCGTCATAACCATCTATTTCTCACGCTTCAATCTTATTATTTGGAGAACTAACCAAGTTTTATATCATCTTTTTCAATTTTATAATACTTATTAAAAGAAGATACCTGATTCGATGAGTATATATAGTGAAAGAATATTGGTGAAACTTATATCATTCACATTAATTTATTAATTTATAGAGTACAATTTATTTATATATATATATATATATTTTGAGTCATTTTATTTAACTTTAATTTGTTTTAAGATAAAATTTAATATTATATCTAATATCAATTATTTTAAGATTTTTATAGTATTGGAGTCTTTGTGTCACATTTTAATAAATTCGTCTGATTTAATAAGTATTTATAAAAAAGTAGTATTAAGAAAATTTATATTATTTATTTCAATTATAATACTTATTAGAATAAAATTATTTGATTTAATTTGATAAATATTTGTATAAAAAAAATATTGAAAAAATTCATATTGTCTATCTCAATTTGCAGAATATAATAATATTACTTATCTCAATTTATAAAGTGTGATTCAGGTTATTTTAGTTAGTATTAATTAGTTTTAATATAAAATTTAACAAGATATTAATATATATATATATGTATATATATATATAAAGGCATATGATAATGTTTGTTGTCTAAATGATATTAAAATCTTAATTGCATATAATTCTAGAGTTAATCTAAGTTGAGTTATAAATGAGTATTGGAGAAGATTATTGTAGTATTAAAATTATAGATAAGGAGTTAAGTTTAGAGATTTTTGTGATTTTTGTTGATTAAAAAATATAATAAAAGATTAAAATTTATATAAATAATAATTAATTTCTTAATTTTTATATTATATAATTGAATATCATAAATTTCTAAATTTAAATTATATTTACAAACTCAAATATATTATCTTTTCTTGTCGAATCCCCTCGTACAATGGAGAAAAGAAAAAAAAAACTTAAAATATGAGGGAATGAAATGTTATCCAAATCAAAATTATGATTAGATAAAATTTCTCCATATTTTTCTATTTTTCCACTAATGTGTTTTAATAGGAAAAAAAATGAAAAATAAATTCAAAATTTTAGAAAAAAACAGGTAATAAATTTAAAGTCAAAGATTTTTTTTTTAAAATATAATAATTTTTAACAAATGAAAAATAAAATATTTTTTATTTATAATTTTTTAAAATTTTAACTAAATTAAATTTTTATTCCATTTAAATTATAAACCTTCTCATAATACAATTTAAAAATTTATATATCTATATATATATATATATATAAATAAAAGAAAAGAATAAGCTTATAATTTGAATATTTTTTTTAATTATGTTTTTTATGCTTAAAATTTGGGATAAATATTTTTTTTATTTAATTTAAAACTTATGGAAGATTGCACTTATTCTTGTAGTAGAGGTTTCTTTGTGATGATGATATCGAGAGAGATATGAGAAAATATCTTTGTCTTTAAGAGATTTGTGCATTTTCTGGACATATGCGTGTTCTGTAAGATTTTCTATTTATATTGACAATGTCTTGGAACATTCTTTTGGAAGGGAAAGGGAACTAGTTCCATGAATATTATCATTTCTCTCTTTTCATCATATTCACCTCTTTTTTAATCTGGTTAGATTCTGATATCATGTCATATAAATAAATATAGTTTTTTTTTTTTTATCATTTCTATGGTTAATATAACAATCACACAAAATAGATTTAGAAATAACAAAAAGCAGACTAAAAACAATGAATACAAGAACATTTTCAATTCACTATATTGGTCTAATTCACTTACCATATATCAAACAAGTAGTGTACAACAACCAAGGCCTCAAGGCTGACTCTGATCATCACTCAAATTCAAAGGCAAGCTAGCAACCCTTTTCAATTTATTGACAATGGCAAAGCTTGACTTCATCATTATGGAAAGAAGAGAAGGAAAAATGATCCCAAAACCCAAAAAATAAAAAATAGAGCTTCTGCAAAGCATTCATGTTCTTTTTCTCCTTGCTAGAGTATGGATGTATGGAAAACTGAACAGCTGTTGATACAAAAATCAAATAGAAAATTATTCAAGTAAACTGCTGAATGTTACAGAGAGAAATACCACAACACACTCTCTATCGTACTCCTTTAGATACATTCTTCATTATTCCTTGAATTCTTTTGAAAATCACAAAATTCTAAGTCCATCTCATGTATAATGAGTCGTGCTCGAAATTTTGAAATTTTCAATAAAACTTAACCAATAATAGAAAATCTTTTACAAGAGTATGTCAAAAAGTGTGTTGTTTCAGACTCCTCGATTATGTTACAAATGTCTCCAAGGCCTTTGTGCTAGCCTTACACATTCGTTGTGCCTATAACAATCCACCACATGGTCAATTGTCAATCCTGCAGCTTGCATAAAAGAATAAACAATCACAGGACCCAAAAATTGGAAGCCACGCTTTATCAAGTCCTTGCTGATGGTATCTGCTTTTGAAGTCCTTAGAGGGACATCTCTTGGGTATCTGTATTTGTTAATCACTGGTTTGTGATTTACATAACCCCATATATAGCAGCTGAATGATCCACATTCCCTCACAATCTGGATTAGTTCAACAACTAACTTAGCAATGTAGGTTCAAGTCATAAAAAACCCAATTGCAAAAGTTTTTATATACATCACATTAGTGATTTTGTTCTTACCTTCATTATGCATTTGGCATTGTCTACTATGCACCTAACTCTGCAATCGGGTAGCAGCACTTCTTTGTTTGATGCTATTTCCATGATTTCTTTCTCCTCCATTTTGGCCACAGTATTAGGATCAAATCCAGCAAAAACTTGTCTGTGTCATGCACAACATTTTATAGATATATTAATGTAATTACAAACCAAGCAACATGAGTACAAATGGAATTTTACCTTAGAATTTCCTTTCTTTTTAGAATTTCTGTCCAGTTGTAATCTATCAGCAATCCTGACAATGTAAGCAGCTCGAACAATTTTCTGATTCATGAATCAAACCAGAGAATTGGATTGTGCTTATGGACATGTATATTTAAAGACTAGTTCTTATTTTTCAAGGTAAAGAAAAAGTTGTATAACGTGCAGAAACATTACTTACTTGTCATCGTAAGCTGGGACCCCCCAACACTCATCATGAAATTCAATGTAAGCCTTATCTGCGCAAGTATTCTATATCAATTCTGATTCTAATTTTTCTTAGTGAAAATATATCAAAAGTTGAATAAATTGGCTTTGTCAGCATAAGACCTATTAAATTGTGAAACAAATAACATTCTTAATAGTCAAGATTTCAACACATAGGCTAAGTTGTCATTAGTACTCGATCACTCATCTAAAATAAAATCTTATTACGCGTTGTACTGTAGAAATCTGGTCAAGCAAGACACAACAACCAGACTATGCCACTTGATTTTATGTTCAAGCTACACACTAGACTGATACACTGAAGTGGAAGAAACCTAATCTAGTGCTGTAATCAAGTTACTGAATTTTTATTAAAATTAACATAAACATAGAATTTACCACTTTGTTTAAGGACCAACATGGTATGAAGAGATACTTTGTCTATTGACACACTTTTCTTTGGTTTACTATTGAATGTTTGTATGCAGTATATATGTTTGCAATGCAGAAGAAATTGATCATACCACAGTTCTTTGTGATCCAGTTGCATCTTCTAAATTCACCAGACTCAGCAGTATCTGAACTTTGTTCTTGGTGAGGAGTATTATTAGTAACTGCTGATCCTCTTCTTCGACCACGCGGTGAAATCAAATTCAATGCAAATTGAAAATTGTCATCCACTAGATTCAAAGAATCTGCTGGGGAAGAGTCATCTGAATTTTGTGACAATGATGATGATAAGGAGGATATGGATGAAGTTGAAGAGCTTCTCTGTAGCCTAATAGGGTACACTTTGTTGAGTTGCTTAGGGAAAAAGATCTGGCTCAATTTGCGTGACTCTTGGGAACTTGTTTTCTTCTCCATAGCATGCCTTCTTACATAGGCATACTGTGAAAAACGAGGAAAAGTTTGTTGTTATAAATGGGAATGATGTCAAAACGGGTTGGTGTTCATAATAGTGAGAGATTTGAAAGGAGATGGATGGCAAGTAGGAACAATTCTTAAGTTGGTGAAATGTGAGTTTCAAGTTAATCAAATGTTTGGGCTTCTTAGATTTTAAGAAATATTCAAGTCTACGAGGAACCCATTTTCATGAAATTAATAAAAGACACTTCTGTATTTGGCAACATTTATAATCAAACTATTAACATCATACCATTTTCTAATGCAAAACAAAACGAAAATTATAGAAAAAACTCACTTACCAAATCTTTTGAATTGTTCTATTTGCATCAATATTACTCTCAATTATAAACAGATTAAGACATGGTAAAGTTACCAAGGTTGTATAGTCAACAATTCATGTAGCGTAATACGTGATCAATTCATTGGCAAGTATCATAAATAATATCACATATATTACAAGCTTTGAGATCAATTTTTAAAAGAATATATCTATATGTATATATATATATATATTAACAAAAGGAATATTAAAAAAATTATTAATCATGAATGTAGGAGTAATTTATTTTATTTAGAGTTGAACTTATGTCAACCAAACCAAACCTTCTTAATTAGAATATTATGGGACATGATGGTATTAGAAAAAATGGCTCAGTTTATGACTAAATAATCATAATGACACAGTATTTCATTGGAGAACGTCATCACCACTGATTCATATTGTTTCTGAAGATATTAATTATTTTAAAAGGGGTTGTTTATTCCAAATGTTACCATGGAGAGGTGAAGGAGTTGAAAGGTAATGAGACTCCTAATGAAAAGAGAGAGCAGTCACAGTAGTTGTGGAGTTTGTCTCAGAGCAATTCATTCTTAACTCTTACTCATAATATGCTTTTTAAGTCTGATACATACATGTTGCCTACACAGATATTGATATGTCATCCTTTTCTCATTTTACTTAAAACAAATATAGGGTTCTTTCAACAGATTGGTGCAAGAGATGAAGACACTATCTTTCATACATTCGTCCCTTGAATGGTAGGTAACCTTGGATTCTTGACCAGTGAATCTACGTTGTACTGGAATTTGTTTAGCAACTTATCATTCACATTTTATCACGACAAGTAGTTTATATTTTTTTATTTATGTCACTTTAGTCATTTATGAATTAATTCAATATATTATATAATTTCACTCTCAAATTTTATGGATGCACATGTTGTTATTATATATATATATATATATTTTTTTATTTTTTTTTAACTAGCTATTTTATGAAAAATTATTTTATGAAAAATGAGAAAATATTAAAAATAAACTTCAAATCTAACTCATTTTTATATAATTTATTTAAAAAGATGAGGTTTGTATAAATTAATTTGACTTTATTTTTATTTAAGTGATGTATAATTTTTAACACATTTATTTCACATAAAGGTCCAATTGTAATCCAATAAAGAGTGATTTAATAAGTTTAACGATTTTGTTAAAATATGTTCTGATATTATATTAGAAATAGACTTTTAAGTTTAACTTATTTTCATAAAATTAATTCAATGAAATAAGATTTATATTTATTAATATATATTTTTAATAAAAATGTAAATAATATTAAAATAGTTATATAAATATTATACTTGATATCAGTTAAGGACTATAATAGAGTAGTTGTAAGTTGTCTCAAGCCGTTCTCTTCCTCTAAGGACATAGGTTATAGAAGCACCTTCGTTTTCACTTGCTTTTTTAAATTTTGGTTAAAATACATAATAGCCAACGGGTTTTATAACTATGGTTTTAGGATGAATTTGGATTCTTGAGAGTACAAGTTTATCTCTCCCTCTATTCTACCAAATTTTTGGAAAGCTAATCCTCCCTCTAATTCTTCTATTTTTCTTTTCATTCCTTTGAATTGTGTATTAATTTAGTTATTGAAACTAGTACAACAACCTTACTACCATCAGCATGATAAGATTATTAATGTACATGCTAAAATTAAATATAGTTTAACCTTTTGTTTTGTTTGAAAGTCTAAATAGAATATAATTAACATGATAGTAATCAAATGGCAAAATATATGTAAAGAGAAAAATAATATTGTGAAAAATTTAAAATTAAAAGGAATTAAGAGTGAGAAAATTATATTATAATTAATTTAAATAGCATACATTTTTTTAATGTAAAAAAATATAAATATATGAATTAAACCTAATTTTGATTACATGTAAAATACAATGAATGAATTGTGTATTTAGTGGAATTAAAACCAGATAATTTTTAATTTTCTTTAAAGTTAATCTATTTTCCGAAAACCAATCAAACTATTAAAAAATTTATTTATAATTACATTTTGACGTTCAATATAATAATACATTATACATAATAATATTTAATATATGATAAGATAAATAGATCTTTATACATAGTTAATACTATTTATTAAATATTTAATTTCCAGTATTAATTATAATATTGGCTATGTGAACTAGAATAAATTGTAACATTTCTTAGAAAAAATATTTTTAACCAAAATAAAATAAATTAAACATAATATAAAATTTTAATTAGTGAAAAAATCACTTCCATCATAATGGGGATTTGTGTCTCAAACCAAATAGAAAAGGTTTCGGTCACAAAAAGAATAATATTATACATATAGTAGCTTTAAAGAGTTGTATTGTATTGACTCAATAACTTTCAAAGCTCTTAAGTTAAGTAACTTAGAAAAGAGTACTTTTAATCTAATATCTAATCTCTACATGAAAAATACAAACATAATATGAGGTCATGATTTCAGAAAAAAAAAAAAAAAAACTTATAATTTCGCATATTATAAGTAAATGCAACCTAATCAAAGATATAAATGTTTTATAAAAAAATTGATTTTGATTTTTGTGTTTTGTTATATCTAAGGTTTTGAAATAAATGTAAACTCTAATATGGTATACTTATCAGCTCCTTTGATAAATAATACTGTTTTGATTAAAGTTAGTTTTATTGATAGGTAAATGTAACAATATGGTAGTGAAGTTTAAATGAAATTATCTTTCTACATATTTCTCTTGTTGTAACAAACCATACATCCAAATCATCTTATTTGGGTGTTGAAAAAAAAAAGGATTATTGAAGAGTGAAATTTTCCAAAAAAATTAATAAATATTATTTAAGGTAAAGATTTATTAAAAAAAAAACTCTAAATCAATAATATCTAATATAAAATATTCTATGATATATAATTTCATATTATATCTCAATAGATATTGATAAAGAAATATGTAAAAAAAAATTATATTCTTTTATTTTATCTTAATTATATTTAAAATAACCTTCTTAAATAATAAATATATTGTTTTGACTTATAAATAAAAAATATATAAAAACTTTAAATATACCATATGATCATTAAAAAATAAATTATTTTATAATTAAAGATATTATAAATAAAAATAAATTAATAATTTGTGTTACGTAGTTGATGTTATATCAATGAAACTAAATATGACTATCCAAAAAATCTAGATATATAATATTATGATCATTCATAAATATGATAAATCATTTCATATAAGAACTTGATATTCGTTTTATAAATATGATAAATTAAATACATATCAAATTCATTTGAACTACAAATCTTTCCATATTTTATACAAAACTATATATTAAATACAATAAGACAATCACTACAACAAATTTAGTATTTTGTTAGGAAATTTAATAAGAAAAATTATTTTTAACTAATCCTTCAATAATTTGCTAGAAAATAGTAAGAAAAATTATCTCTAGCTAATCCTTTACTAATTTGCTAGAAAATAATAAAAAAAATTATCTCTAGCTAATCCTTCACTAATTTGCTAGAAAATAGTAAGAAAAATTATCTCTAGCTAATCCTTCACTAATTTGCTAGAAAATAGTAAGAAAAATTATCTCTAGCTAATCCTTCACTAATTTGCTAGAAAATAGTAAGAAAAATTATCTCTAGCTAATCCTTCACTAATTTGCTAGAAAATAGTAAGAAAAATTATCTCTAGCTAATCCTTCACTAATTTGCTAGAAAATAGTAAGAAAAATTATCTCTAGCTAATCCTTCACTAATTTACTAGAAAATAGTAAGAAAAATTATCTCTAACTAAGCCTTCACAAATTTACTAGAAAATAACAAAGAAAATTATCTCTAGCTAATCCTTCACTAATTTACTAGAAAATAACAAGAAAAATTATCTCTAATTAATCTTTCACTAATTTATTAGAAAATAACAACAAAATAATATTTATAACAAATTTAAATCTAAACAACTATAATTTCATAATAAAATATATTTTAAAACAAAACAATTAAATTAATAAAATAAAAATATTAAATATTAATATATATATAATATTTTATTATTTTTATATTATAATTTAAATTTTATTTAAATATATATATAATTAATTATTTAAAACTTTAAATATAAAAATTAAATTTTATCCTGATAAAATATATATATATATATAATTTTTATTTTTTATTATTTTTTTTTAAAATTTATATATATTTTTATTATATAATTAAATTAATTATAAATTTTCTATTTTTTAATAAAATAAAAATATAAATTAAGTGGAGCATGACTTTGTTTGTTTTTAACCAAATGAAAATGTAATAATTAATTTTTTTAAAAATATAATTAATTATAATTCTTTCAATGCTGAAAAAGAAAATCTAAAATTTGTAATTAATATATTATTTAGACGTTAATTTAATATTGTTGAAGAGGTTACCTTAATAAATTATCAAATTGAGGAATATAATTATTCAAAGATTATTTAGTATATTTATAATTTTAACTCTCATCCGATTAGAAATTGTAACGTTTAAAAATACAGTTAAAATTGAATTTAAATTATAAATATATAGAATTAATTATATCTAACTGTAGTAATTAATATATGTAACAATTTTTTATAAAAAAAATGTAATAGTTAATTCAACGTTTTATTTCGAATGGAGAAATTAATGATAATTCATATAGTAGTCCACAAAAAAAAAAATGGAAGCGTCGTCCAATAGATAAGCCCAAACACACATAACTTAAATCAAATTTTCTCGCTAAATCAAACATCTTCTTCCCGTTGGTACCGTTCATCTTCTTCCCGCAGGACTGTTCATCTTCAAAATTTGAGTCTCAATCAACTCAAGATCAAATCCGAATCTCATTTCCATCCACAAGGTACTCTCTCTTTTTCTCTCTTCTCCACGGTATCCATCCTTTACTGATTTCTCATTTGAGGCAGCCGTTGTGTAAGTTTCTCGTTCTTCTCTGATTTCTGATTTCTGATTTCTTAGTCTCATATGAAAATCTTAATGAAAATGTAAGAAACAAAAACTGAAGCAAGGTGCCTAAGCCTTCCAGTTGCGAGGTCTTTTAGAGTTAGATATACTTGTCATCAGTTAGAAGAACTCGGAGTCTAAGATGGTGAATCGCCGGAGACAAGAACGAGTGAATCTAGTTTCGAGAGCATGCCTTACTATATAATATAATATAATATAGGGGGTGTAGAGTTTCTAAGTGAAGGCAAGCGCAACTATCTATTTCATATCCTTCCTGTCAGCAAAGTAGGTCCGCTAGAAAGCCTACCGACCAGAAAGTCCTCTTATCTTAGGAATTTGCAAGAGAGGTATCCTATATTTATAGATATATCGTAAAGGAATCCATTTAGAGAGAGAATGTATAGGTAGCTGAAGCACTAGTTCCTTCTTTTTCCATTTTGTATATAACAGATTGAACATCTAGGGGTGCTGATCTCATAACTGTTTGAAGCTGATTTATAACAACATTAGTCTTATAATCGAACAAAGTTTAGTTAAGAGAGGGGTTGTGAATGTGGTGAGGATTTGTTGGTGTGGATGATCCTACTTCAATTTTGGGGCGCAACAAAGTTTAGTGTTTAATGCAGAGACCGTACAAAGTAGGTTGGGAAGAGAAAGAAGAGAAAGAGAGAGAGAAGATTACTCAGACAAAAAAAAATCCTTAGATGAAAAATTACTTGTTAATTTTTTATAAGGAGTTGAATACTTGTTAAAACTTTTCATTCTCCTTCTCCCCTCTCCCTACACAAGGTAAACAGAAAGATAATTTGTAAACCTTGAAATTCAAATCAGTGTAATCTGAGAGAGAGGATGGGAAGGGAATATACTCCTTCATCCACCATTCAAAGCTGAAACCAAATCCAATATCCCCACTTCCCAAAATCTGAAGAATATGAAAAATAATAATAAGTATAGTTGCCAATTGCCAGAGATGAATTCATTATTGGAATTGAGCTTGGTTATTCCATGTAATCTGTCACATGCACACATGGGAACATGTTCCCTAAGGCAAAGGCTATTTTGATCCAACTTTTCTCTCCAATAATTTGGAAGATTCCACATTTTATGACCGAGGGAATGCCACTCCCTCTGTGTTAGTAACTCCCGAGTCCTCTCTATGCAATGCATGTGCTACAACAGCTCACACAGCAATGCAGTAGGGTCACTGCATAAACTATTTCTCACTGTCTTTTCCCATTTCTAACTTCTTTTATTCCCAATACATTCAATATTACAACTTTTTCATATTTCCCATTATTCTTAAGTGATTATATTATGAAAAGCTGTTGTTTTGTTTGATTATAAGTCCTTACTTTTAAGCACATATATCAACAGACATTTGTTCAGTTAGAGGAATATTGCATTGGCAAGTGTATAAGTTGTCCTAAGTTCTTCAAATGGTAGGGTAGTGGAGTCTTACAACCTGTAATTTACAAATATTTTGTGAATGGAGCAAAACAGCAAACAGTATATTTTTATAATAGTGATATGATGTTTTAATTTATTGTCTTTTATAAGGAAAAACTTAAAATGCCTACTCGAGGAAGAGGAAGAGGAAGAGGTCGATTTCATCCTCCATTGCATCCTACTCAATCTCTCATTAATCTTCCAGAACTAGATCCTTCTTTGAACTCATTAGGTATAATGTATTGCTGGATGAAAGTTCATTTATTAAGTTTTAAATTATTTGAATATAATATATTGTTTCATTGTTCTTGTCTTAGGTGCTACTTCTACCCATGGACTATCACTTGATGCTAGCCAATCAAATGATAATGGTCAAGCAACAGCCACCACTCCACCAATTGATGTTGGCCAATCATGTGAAGTCCCAACATCTAATAACCCACAAGTTGCAGAGGAACCTTCAAGTGCAGATTCTCACCATGAAGTTGATAGAAGACTTCTCATATCTGTACAACAAGTTAGTAACCCGTAAGTAAAACTAAAATTAATCAATTACTCAACTTTATATTAGTAAATTATAATTTTTAAATTGACTATTTGAAATTGTAGGAGGAGGTTTATTCCTGATTCAATAACTCGGGATATTATATCTGAGATTCTTATGAGAATGTCTAATCCTGCACCAAATTGGAAAAATTATTCTGCTGATATGAAAGAAATTTTATTCAATGATTTTATGGTTAGTAATTATTTTATTAATGTAATGAAATACTAGTTATGAATCAAATTTTGTACTAATTAAATAATTTAATTAATTGATATTGCTGTAGAATAAGTATCGGTTTGCCTCAACTTATTTATTTATAATATTATTAAAATATTAATTTGATGTAGGAATCATATGAAAATGCTATGACTGAGAAGTATGGAGGAGATACATCAAAGCATCCTGTAGTTGACTCTGATATTTGGATAAAGATGGGTGGCGAAAATAAGAAAGGTAGAATATATGGCATTGGTCAGAGTTTGAATCTTAGCATTCCACATGCTTCATCTTCAACTGTTGAAGGGCCTTCTCAAAATCCAAATCCTGCACCTTTGAATGAAGAAATATCTACATTGGCAGCACAAATATCTAATTTGAAAGAGCAGGTGGAAACACAGTTACAAGCCCAAACTCAAATGCAAGCTTTAATGCAAGCCCAAATAAAAGCACAATAAGAAATGCAAACACTTATACAGCTACAGATGCAGGAGCAGATGCAATCATTTAAGAAAGATTTATTGTTTGCTTTAAAGAATCAAGAATGAAGATGTACTTCAATGAATTAAGTACTTTGTTTCTATTTTATTCTTTTTGATGACTTTTTAGTTGATGTAGTGTTTTTAAGTTCATATATTACTTTTTAGTTGATGTAATGCTTTTAAGTTCATATACTACTTTTTAGTTGATGTAGTTCTTTTAAGTTGATATACTACTTTTTGGTTGAACATTATTTCAGTTATGTTATAAATGTTTGAATGATTATTGTTATTATGTTTGAACAAATATTTTGCTTATTGAAAGTTGATAAGATTTAGTATTTTTAAAGTATTTTATTATTTCTTTTCCATAAAAATATGCAGGTATTATAATTGTTTTAATAACAAACATGTGATATTAGAATTGTAACAAAACAGTGAAGAATTTGCGACAAATTTGTTAGAAAATACATTCAACAAATTGCTACAGATTAGAGAGGCATTAGCTACCATGTAATGAAGATGGTGAATTACAAAATGAATATTTACGAGGGATTAGCTACATATTAGCTAGGGATAATTTGCGATGAATAATGTTGCGAGGAATTAACTATCAATTAGCGACAGAAAAATTGCGACAGAATAGCTACAAAATAGCGAGGAAAATTTGCGACAGAATAGCTACAAAATAGCGAGGAAAATTTGCGACAGAATAGCTACCAAATAGCGAGGAAAAATTGCGAAAGAATAACTAGCAAATAGTGAGGAAAATTTGCGATAGAATAGCTACCAAATAGCGAGGAAAAATTGCGACAGAATAGCTACCAAATAGCGAGGAAAAATTGCGACTGAATAGCTACCAAATAGCGAGGAAAAAATTGCGACAGAATAGCTACCAAATAGCGAGGAAAAATTGCGACAGAATAGCTACAAAATAGCGAAAAAAAATTGCGACAGAATAGCTACCAAATAGCGAGGAAAATTTGCGACAGAATAACTACAAAATAGCGAGAAAAAATTATAAAAATTTAATTTTAAGATAGCGAGAAATTGGATATCAATTAGCTAGGAAAATATAAAACTTTTTAACAAAAATTAGCGAGATATTAGCGACAGATTGGCGACTAAATTGCTACAGAATAGTTACCAAATATATTCTTAGCTAATTAGCTACCTGTATTTAGCTACGGAAAATTTCCTAGCTAATCTCTCACAACAAATTTTAGCGAAAAATTAGAGAAAATTAGCTAAAAAATTTTCCGTAGCTAATGTATAAATTTCTTGTAGTGAATAAACACGAATTCATGTAAAAATTAATTTTAAAATATTTATTTTAAAAAAATAACAAAACACGTTAACATTCATTTAAAATTTATCCTCCAGATTCAAAATAACTCTTTATTTGTCTCAAGAATCATTGGACTACTTGAACTAATTTACCAATAATATTTGTGTCAAAAAAAAAAAACTTTGATTAAATAAATAAAATAATTCAAAAATATTAGACAAAATTAATATTACTTTATATGAATATAATAATAGAACCTCTTGTTTCTTTATTGATCATTGGCATTTTTCTTCACTTTTTTTTTAATTCTTGATTTTTTTTATGAATGTATAAGCAATTACTTGAAGATGGATTTACTGTTTTAAGTTTTTTTATTTATGTAATTGTTTTTTTTTTACTGTTCTTGATTGAGAATAGTAATATCAATGTGTTGGAATGTAAAGATTCGATGGATTAATTTACAAAGATTTAATGCAAATGATTTTTTATTGAGAACAGTAATAGCAAAGAGTTGGAATGTAAAGTTTTTCTTGATTCATTAATCTAAGTTTTTGGTACTTTCATATAGCTGTTACATTTCCATTTCAGTTCTTTTCTTCTTGCAGCTTAATGTTTTAGTAGGTAAATTATCTATGGCTTCATCTGTTTCAAAAATTAACTACGAAGATTTTATCTACGAATTTTGAGTTCACTACTAGAAAAAACACATTTTACATCGATTATTAGGTAAACCGATGTAAATATGAAAACGGTAACATTTTTGTAAATAAAAAAAAAGCTGATCGCATATTTATATCGGTTCATTTAGGACCGATGTAAATATGTGCACTGATGTAAATATGCACATATTTATATCGATTCTTCAACGAACCGATGTAAATATGCACGGTAAAATGCATTAGAATTAAAAGTAAAAGCACGAAACTAGTATAGTTGTTTTTGTTACGCATCGGTTATTTTGTTTCATTTCACCGCCAAGAAATTGGATCTGACTAACTCATTCTCAATTTCTTCAAATTATTTTCACTTGTAAGAGATACATTCAAACGATTCACACACTTTTTTTTTATTTCGGAATGAAAGCGAAAACCAAACGCACGTTTTCTCACAAGCCTCGCTCTGAATTATTTGCAGATTCTATTCAGCAACTCGCTGAAGCAGTGAAACGAAGCGCCTGGAGAAGCTTCTAGAAGAAGCAAATGGGAAAATCGACGAACGGTAACAGAGACTGGACGCAGATGTACGCGATCTATGGAATGGAGCAGCGCCAAACCCTAATTTTCCTCCTCTGCCAGGCGATGCTCTTCTCTGTCTTGTCTGTTTTGTATCTTCTTTATTTTGATCTCGTTTGCAACTTTTTCGAGCGAATCTTTTCCGGCGCCGACGACACTGCGCGTTTTGCCGCCGGAATCACCGGCTCCGTCACGGCTCTCTCTGCTCTGTGCCTCTTCTTCGCGACGGCGAACTTTTTCTATTCCTCCGTACCGCTGCACTTTGACATGGCGCAGCGCATCGTCTCGGCCGTGCACCATGATGAGAGTGAAGGCGGTGGTTGAAGGAAGCGAGGGTGGGTGGTGGGTGGTGGATGGTGTTGTTCTCTACTGTGGTGTGTAGGGAAAAGCGCCACAAAGAGAGAGAGAATGATGAAAGAGAGAGAAAGAGAGAGACAAAGATTTACATCGGTTGTTTCAGAACCGATGTAAATTTGTTTTTAAAGAAATAATTCTCCCTATAAATGCTGTAACTCTTAAATGATGAAATAAAACCTTATTTTATTTACATTAAATCCTATTATGGGCAGTTAAAATTGGAAGATTATAATTGATATGCACGAATCTCTAATAAATTCTAATTGATATATAATAAATTATGATTGATATGCACTGTTTTTCAACACTTCCCCTCAATCTGGGTGGTAAATGTCTATCATACCTAGATTAGATCTAATGTTTTCATATGTGTTTCTTGGAAGGACCTTTGTCAGGATATCTGTTGTTTGTTTGCATGATGGAACATGGTCAATTTTAGGAATTTTGATTTCATCCAACATCCTCTTAAGCCATATTCCTTTACAGCATTACTCCTTGCTATCACTAACTGCTTCTTACTTCTCCAAGTCACCAAGTTTCCCCAAACAAAGGAGCAGTAACCAGTAGTTGATATTCTGTCAGAGAGGCATCTTGCCCAATATGAATCAATATAGACTTCAATACCTCTATTTGAGTTCTTCTTAAAGTAGAGCCCTTGACTTGGTGTGCCTTTAAGGTATTGGAGAATTCTGTTCACTATTTTCATGTGGGCCTTAATTGGGTTAGATGTATAGTATCTAGTCAAACTCACACCAAACCTAATGTTAGGCCTAGTGTGAGTTAGGTAGATTAGTTCCCAACTAGCCTTTGATATCTATCTTTAGACTTTTTTCTTCACTTCTCTCTTCCAATTCTATGGGAGTATTGATTGCCTTGCACTCAAGCATGTCAGTTTCTTGAAATAAGTCCAAAGTGTATTTCTTTTGTGATACATAAATACAATTTTTGTCTGAGCAATTTCCATCCCTATAAAATATTTGAATTGACCCAAGTGCTTGACTTCAAATTTCTTGGTCAAAAGTCCCTTCAAATGCTTGATTTGATCATAATAATTTCTTGTGATAATTATATCATCGACATAACAATGAATAATGATACCTTTCATTCCATAGAGTGTTTGAGAAACATATTGTGATCTGATTGGCATTGGTTGAACTCATCTTCCTTAACAACTCGAGTTAGACTATTAAACCATGCTCTTGGATATTGCTTTAGGCCGTATAAAGATTTTCAGAACTTACAAACCATGTTTGAAGTTTTGGATAATTTAAGTTTCAATAAAATTTACATATAAATTTCTTTTTCTAGTTTACCATTTAGAATTAAACTTAAAATTCATTTAATTTCTTTTAAATAAGTTATACATAATAAAAATTCTAAGTTTATAGTTAAAATTATATCTTTATGATGAGTTGAAATATATCCAATTTTAAAAAACTTTATTTAATTGCCAATTATTAAAATTTTTAAATAAAATAAATGATATATTATTTAAATTTTTTAATTTTAAAATAAATTTATTAAATAGAAAAATCTTAAGATTTTTCAAAATATGTTATTTACTAACATAATAAAATTAAACTAAATTATACTTGTTTTAATTTTTTGTTAATTTTTAAATTAATTTTACTTAAATAATTTGTTGTAATTGATATTATTATATTATTATTGATGTTTTAAAACTTGAAAATCCTAGAATATATAAGAAAATTTTTAGATACTATTATGTAAGATGGCATATTTAAAATTTTCAAATTAATAAAATATAATTTAATTCTAATTAATACTTTATTATGAAAAGAACATAAATTGTTATGAGTATTTTTGTATGAGAAAAATATAAAATTGATAAAAAATATTAATAAATTTATTATAAATTATAAAAATTATTAATTTTTATAATTTATTAAATGCTATGCCTTAATTATCAAAGTCAGCGGGAAAGTCATGGAGTGTCCCCACTTAACAAAGACCAGGCTAGTGTGTGTTATCATGAAGGAAGGAAGTAAAAAAGCTTGTACCAGTAGCTCTTCTTCCACTCATCTTCTGCTTTTCTACTTCAACTTTTCAATCCAAAACCATGTCCAAACTTCATATTCTGGTATTCCCATACCCAGCACAGGGTCACATTCTTGCACTTCTGGAACTCTCTCACCACCTAGCCCTTGCAGGGATAACAATCACCATCATCATCACCCCCAAAAACCTTCCCATTCTCAACCCACTCTTATCCTCCCATCCAAACACCATCCAAACCCTCCTCCTCCCATTCCCCCCGCACCCCAAAATCCCCGCCCATGCAGAAAACATTCGTGAGGTCGGCAACACCGGAAACTACCCCTTCATCAACGCACTCTCCAAACTCCAACCCCAAATCATCCACTGGTTCACCACCCACCCAAACCCCCCTGTGGCCCTCATCTCCGATTTCTTCCTCGGATGGACTCACCAACTCGCCGCCCAACTCAACATCCCCAGGATCGCGTTTTACTCCGTCGCCGCCTTCTTTATCACCGTCTTCTCTCGCTGCTGGCGCAACTCAAACGGACTCACCAACAATAGTAACATTCAATTCCACGGGGTCCCCGGAACGCCGTCGTTTAAGCGGGACCACCTTCCTTCAGTGTTCCTCCGCTACAGGGAATCAGACCCCGACTCGGAGTTCGTTAAAGAGAGTTTTCTTTCCAACGATGCTGCTTGGGCCTGCGTCATCAACACGTTCCGCGCGTTGGATAGTCCTTATTTGGACCTCATCCGGGCTGAGTTGGGCAACGAACGGGTCTTCACTGTTGGGCCGTTGGGCTCTGGCCGGGCCGACATCTCAAGTACAGGATCCGAGGTTCTGAGTTGGCTGGATGCGTTCGAGGAAGAGGGTTCGGTGCTGTACGTGTGTTTCGGGAGTCAGAAGTTGTTAAAGAAGGAACAAATGGAAGCGTTGGCGTTGGGGTTGGAGAGATCCCAAACGCGATTCGTTTGGGTTGTTAAGACGCCATCCACTAAGGAACAAATGGAAGAGGGGTACGGGTTGGTTCCTGATGGGTTTGTGGATCGGGTTTCCGACCGGGGGTTGGTGGTTACGGGTTGGGCTCCGCAGGTGGCGATACTGAGTCACCGGGTTGTGGGGGGGTTTGTGAGTCACTGCGGGTGGAACTCGACGTTGGAGGCGGTGGTGAGTGGGGTTGCGATTGTGGCGTGGCCAATGGAGGCGGATCAGTTTTTGAACGCGAGGCTGTTGGTGGAGGAGAGAGGGATGGCGGTGCGGGTGTGTGAGGGGGCGGATTCTGTGCCCGACCCGGATGAATTTGGTCGGGTTGTGAAGAGGGTTATGGGTGGGGATAGTCCCGAGAAGCAAAGAGCGAAGTTAATGAGAGAAGAAGGTGTTAGGGCTTTGAGTGAAGGTGGGGACTCTTCCATGGAAGTGAATCGGCTTGTGGAAGCTTTGCTGCAGCTTCGGTTGAACAAGGATGATGAAAACAAATTGTGAACTCACTAGGATGGTTTTTATAGTTTAAGAAATTGAATAAGAGGAATGCATCAGCCTAATAGCAGTGGAGTTATTTTAATTATGGATGTCATAAGTTATTTCTATTTAGAAATCATTATAGTATGTTGAGAAATCAATTGAAAGTCTTACAACAGTAGTGACGGTTGAGATTGATAAAAGAGAGGAAAAATGAATAACGGGAAATAATAATTTTTGTATTGGAAAATAGAATAAAAAAAAAAAATTAAAATATGACTATTACATTTGAATTACACTATTTTTAACATACTACCTTAATTCAAATCTGTCAAATTGTGTATTCCAATTTTGTTTTTCATTTCTACAAGTCTCTTAGGTTTCACTGTTTTAGTTAGCATATTTGCAAACTGCTCCTCAATTCTGCAATGCTCAAGTGATAATCAGTTCTTGTTAACTTGGTCACCAAGAAAATGATATTTGACTTCTATATACTTGCTACGTCCATGAGTTATTGGATGCTTAGCAAGGTCTATGGTTGATCTATTATCAATCCTGAGCTTCATTACATTACTGCACTTGATGTTAAGTTCTTCCAGTAACATTCTTAACCAAAGGGCTTAACTTCCCCCAAAAGCAACTGAGATGTACTCAGCTTCACAACTAGATAGTGTCATCACCTTTTGTTTATTTGAACACCATGATATAGGAGCATTTTAAAGCATGCATATGTACTCAAATGTTTATGTCACCAACATCTCCACTCCAATTTGCATCTGTGTAGCCAATTATTTATATTCAGAGTTTTCTTTTGCTGTAGGAAACAAAATTCCACACTCTAGTGTGCCCTTCACATATATAAGAATTCTCTTAGCCGCAAGTAGATGATCCTTGCAAGATTTTTCCATAAATCTACTAACCAAGCCAACTCCATAAGTAATATTTGGTCTAGAATTACACAAATATCTTAATGAGCCAATGAGTTGCCTATATAGTGTTGAATCAACTAGCCTTGCCTTATTCTTGGCAATTTCACCAGATGGCTTAACTTTGGTTTTGAAAATCCACTTCACTTCTATAGCTTTCTTATTATTAGGTAAATTCATCATTTCCCAAGTGTTGTTCTTCTGAATTGATCTCAATTCTTCTTCCATGGCCTTTTTCCAATGTGGACTAGCTAGTGCATCTTCTAGTGAAATTGGTTCTGCTTCTGCTAAGAGCACTAAGTTCATCAGTTCACCATCACTGTTAATAGCAATATCAGGAAAGACATCATATTCTTGAAATCTCACTGGTGGAGTTCTCTATCTTAGTGACCTTCTCAAAGGTGCAATCTCATTCACATTTGACCCATCATTCACATTTTGTTCATTATTCACATTTTGTTCATCATTCACATTTAACTTTGTCAATATGAATATCTTCTTGTGTTTCTTCTCTTCCCAGTTCAACTTCTACTGTTTCATGAGTTTGTTTTTCCACACCATTTTTCCAATCTCATTCCTTTGTCTCATCTACGATCACATCATTACTTATCATAATTTTCTTGCTCACGGGATCAAAAAGTTTATAGGCACCAGTACTATGATAACCTACAAAAATCATAGTTTGAGCCCTTGAGTCCAATTTTCTTCTGTTTGTTCAGGCACATGTCTGTAACATAGTGAGCCAAATACCTTGAAATGTTTCACACTTGGCTTGAGTCCACTCCAAGCTTCTTCTGTTGTCAAACTATCTAGCCTCTTTGTAGGACATCTATTCAAAATGTGAGTAGCTGTGAATACTGCTTCTGCCCAGAAATCATGTGGAAGATGCTTCTCTCTCAACATGCATCTCACCATATTTAGAATTGTTCTATTCCTTCTCTCAGCAGTTCCATTGTGTTGAGGAGTGTGTGGAGCTATCACCTCATGAGTTATACCTTCCTCCTTGCAGAAATTCTTAAATTCAAGTGATGTATATCCTCCTCCACCATCAGTTATGAGCATCTTAATTGAACAGCCATATTGTTTTTCAACTAGTAATTTGAATTATTTAAATGTTAGAAATACTTCACTCTTTTTTTGTAACAAGTAGACCCACATTTTCTTTGTAAATCATCTATAAAAGAGACAAAATACAAGTTACCTCCATGAGATTTGATTTTAAATGGGCCCCACACATCAGAGTAAATCACAACAAGCTTCTCTTTGCCTCTTGTTGGAACTACAACATTATATGCCTTCCTTGGTTGTTTTCCTTCGCAACATCTACCACACACTTGCCTTGGTACTTCAATTGAAGGTAGTCCCACAACCATGTTCTTCTTCTGCAACTTGTTCAGGCTGTTGAAGTTCAAATGTCCAAATCTTCTATGTTAATTCCATAAACTATCACTGTCATTGATTTGAGCATTCAAACACTTTTTCTCCATGATGCTCACTCCCACCTTGAATGTTCTATTCTTAGACACAGGAACTTTCAAGACACATTTCCCATTGGAATCAGATACTTCCATGTGTTCACCTTCTATATGCATTGAGAATCCTTTCTCTAGCAATTGCCCCAAACTTAGTAGATTGTTATCCATGTCAGGAACATATAACACATCACTGATAGTTACCTTGCCTCCATCTACACTTCTTATGGCTACCTTGCCAGTTCCTTTAGTCATCACTAACCTACCATCACCGAATTTAATGCTTCTTCTTTCTGTTTCATCAATTTCACAGAACCAATCTTTATGTCCTGTCATATGATTTGAACAACCAGTGTCCAAATACCACCATTCCTCAATGCCTGTTTCACTGTTAACTATGACCATTAACATCACTGCTTATTCATTATCAGAGTCACGCGCAAATTGTACTTCTTCACTTTTCTTCCTAGACACTTTAGGATTACTACACTCATCTGCATAATGGCCATACTTTTGACAGTTATAGCACTGAATGTGCTGCTTCGAATTTTTCTTTCCCTTTCCATTATTTTTCCAAGAATCACCACTACAGTTCTTTTGATTTTAAGCAAATAAGGCTTTCTCAAAATCTTTCTCCTCTTTCTTGATATCTTCTCTGTTCTTCATTTTTAACTCGTGTGCTTCTAAAGAACCCAGTAATTGCTCCAATTTCAATGTTTCTAGGTCCTTTGATTGTTCAATTGCAGAAACAACATGATCATATTTTGATGTTAAACCGATGAGTACTTTTTCCACCTTCATCGAATCGGTTACCACCTCACCACAACTCTTCATTTGATTTGCAAGAATCACCAACCTATTCACGAATTGTGGCACCCTCTCATTTGATTCCATCTGAAGCAAACCCAGTTGACGCCTAAGTGCCATCAATCTTACCTTCTTGGTTTGCTTGTCACCGGTGTAAGTTGTAGTCAGCACATCCCATGCTTATTTGGCCGTCTCATAGTCAATAATTTTCTCCAAGACATTTGAGTCCACGCATTGATGAATTAGAAAGATCACTTTATCATCTTTCTTCATCTGTTCACGGTGAGTTGTCCTCTGTGCCTCCGTGGGATTCATATCTAATGGTGTGACACCAGTGAGTATGATATCAAGCACGCCTTAATTTCTCAGTACCACCTTCATTTGCGCCGTCCACCTCTCATAGTTGGTTCCATCAAAGATTGGTAGTTTCGCTGGAATTTGGTCGTTGTTCTTTAACGTCGCCATTGTTTACTGTCGTACACCTCCGTGGATCGTATAGCTCTTGATACCAATTGTTGGAATTGATAAAAGTTTCGTGGTGGTTTTTTGAAAATATTGTACGAGAGAGAAAAAATGAATAATAGAAAATAACAACTTCTTGTATTGAAAAACAGAGTAAAAAAAATTTCATCACGCACACTTATGAACTGGGTTTACATACTATTTATACACTATGTAAGATTTAACCATATTTAGTTAACAACCTAACTATTATGGCTAACCTCTAATACACTTCACAGATTAATAAAATATGACAATTACATTTGAATTACACTATTTTTAATAGTGACTACATTAGCAATGGGCAAGAAGATGATGATCAATGTGGAAGATAATCATAGTGAAACTCCAGAGAACACTAGATTAATAATTGAATGTGCACATATTCCTTTTCCTTCTTTTGATGGCTCAAACTTTAGGGATAAAAAAGGCAAAGCTAAACAATTCTTTGAATTGGAAGGCACACCTAAGGATCAACGGAGCCGATTGATATTACTATTTGTGGATGACAAAGTTTTTGCTTGACAAAGACATTATATACAGAACATCAATAATAAAGGAAATTCTTGGCAACAAATTCTTCTGGACTTCGGTAACAGACTTGACTTAAGTATTTTTTTATGATCTAGTTGCAGACCTTGCTAAATTGAAGTAAGATGGACCTTTACTCGATTTTCTTGAAAATTTTGACACACTATTGGCCAGAATTACAATTATAGAACATCTTACTTTGAGTTTCTTCCTTTCTAGTCTCGATCTTGAGCTGGAAAAATAAGTAAGAATCCACAGACCAACCAAAGTTCAAGAAGTCATTCACATTGCAAGGTTGCAAGAAGAGGTGTTTCATGAAATAACAAAAAAAATTTCACCAGCAAAACCAGTGAATTCAGCATCTCAAATTAGATATACCAGATCATGGTTTACTTCATCTCCCAATGTTAGAAATCATCCAATCACTACATTGCAATAGAATCAATCTCAGCCCAATAGTTTCACAATAAATCCTCTTCAACAAATTTAACCTCAAAGAAACTCATTAGTGAGAGGATTTTCAAGGGACTATTAAGATTTTGTAGAGAGAAATGGGAAAGGGATCATAAACAACAATGTATAGTTTCCGGAAAATTAAATGTTATTTTTAGTGCTTAAGAACATTTAATAGTGACATCAGATTCTAGAGAGAACAATATTCTGATTTAATAGAATATAGTTTTGGCTTAATAAGTGATGCAAATGTCCATATTTCTTTGAATGCATTATAAGGAATAGTTAGTGGAAGCACTCTGTAGATGAAGGGTTTCAGTAAGAAACAGGCAATACCTTTTCTAATGGACACTAGCATACCAAATTTTCCAGTTTTAATTGCATCAAACAAACAAATGGTGATTACCAGAAGTTGTGCTGATGTGGAATGGAGATTCAATTATCATGTTTTTCATGCCGATTTCCTTATTTTTCCTAATAGTACTTTTAGAGTTATCTTTGGAATACAATGGTTCAAAACCTTGGGTGAAATTAACTAGAATTGTGCCCAACTAACCATGAGGTTTCAACACCAAGGTAAACCAATTTGTCTTCAAGGTGAACAACCTTTAACTATAGTCATTGAATTGGGGGTAAAATTAAACATGTTTAGGGTCAAATTATGTTGCTTGTTGTTTAAGGACCAATTTGTTATTCAGATGTGCCAACTAGAGAACTACAACACTTAACTCGACAACAAGATATTGGAGGGTAAAATTAAATTTGTTTAGGGTCAAACTATGTTGCTTGTTGTTCAAGGACCAATTTTTTATTCAGATGTGCCAACTAGAGAACTACAACACTTAACTTGACAACAAGATAGTGAATTGCAACAGCTCATTCACACATATCAACATTTGTTTGAGAAGCCAACCACCTTACCCCCTAAAAGGAGGTATAATCATCACATTCATTTGACTAGTGACAAGCCATTTTGTTTGAAACTGATGAGGTCATGAATAGGAATAACATCCAAGAGGATATAAGGAGAGCTACTAAAAGCATGACACGCCAACATCTCTTGGATTTTATTTCTATTATAAATTTGTTTTCTATTTCCTTGTAATAAATTTTGTATTGCTTGTACTTAATTCTTGGTGTTTAGGAATCATGTTAGAAAGCATCATTTCTTTGTAATTGTTCTAGAAGACTCCCATTTAGGTGCCTAGCTTCTTCCTTCACGTTTTCCACATGTGGCACATGTAGCACATGGCTCCAAAATGCCCACGAGTGCCAAAACGCCCCACATAGGTTGCTGCACATGTGCACTCCCTTTGGCTCTTAAAAAACGTGATAAATGTGACCTCACACCACTCCAAAATGTGCACATGGGACTGCACATGGCCTAGGAGTGACATGGCACAAGGAAGGCTCCTTATTGGTGGATCTAGATCTCAAAATCGTGCACATAGGGCTGCACATGGCCTAGGAGTGACATGGCACAAAGAAGGCTTCTCATTGGTGGATCTAGATCTAATCTAAGTCACACTTTACACATGTGCTACATTTGAATTACATTAGAATAGCATTTGCATTTCATTTGGCAGCTTGGAAACACTTATAAATAGAGATCTCTATCATGTAAGGCACTTTTGATTTGAATAGAATTTGAGAGGTATTTTCAGAATTTTGAGAGCTTTAGTGTTCTCCATTCTTGAGAGGTCTTATCTTCATCCCTTGGATGCAAGTGGCGACCACAAGCTACTCATCTTGGCTTTTTCTCCAAGTGGCGTAGGAACCTCCATAATCTCTTCCTTTCCTTGAAGTCTCATCCTCCATAGTAAATCTACACGGTTTGGTTCTCTTTTAGTCTTTCTTTTCATAGATTGTCGTTTTCTATTTTGCTTAATCACATTTTCAAGCATTTCCGTGGAGATTGAGTGAATTCAATCGGTGGAAACCTCACCAATTCACTTCCAAACAATTCCTAAAGGCCTTATACACAAACAAGGCTTACATCAGAAACCATATAGATATCCAAATGTTCAGAAGGAAGAAATAGAAAGGCAGATTAAAGCTCTACTCCATACTGGATTTATAAGAAGTGGTAGTAATTATGCATCCCCATTGGTGTTAGTGAAAAAGAAAGATGGATCATGAAGGTGTTGCATTGATTTTACCAACCTTAATGCATTGGCAGTAAAGAATAAATTTCCTATGCCATTAATCGACGATCTATTGGATGAACTACATGGTGTCACTTATTTTTCTAAATTGGATTTAAAAAGTGGATACAATCAAGTTAGGATGGCAGAATCATATATTTAGAAGACAACATTTAGGGCACATAGTGGGCACTATGAGTGGGTGGTGTTACCCTTTTTGGCCTTAGTAATGCACCGATTACATTTCAAAATTTGATGAATGATATTTTCAAAGAGCACTTCAGGAAATTCATCTTGGTTTTTTTATGATATATTGGTGTAGACAATGTTAGTTTGATCACATCACATACCTTGTAATTACTTTTCAGATTCTCAATGACCATAGTTTGACACTTAAAAAGTGTAGTTTTGGAAAGACAAGAATTGACTATTTAGGTCACTTGATCTTAGCTTAGGGAGTACATTCTAATCCAGACAAAATTAAAGCCATTCAATAGTGGCCTATTCCTATGACAGTAAAAGAGTTGAGAGGTTTCTTAGACCTTTTAGGGTACTATAGGAGGTTTATTCAGAATTATGGTAAAATTGCTCAACTAATGACTCATTTACTACAAAAAGATGTTTAGTTCATATGGACAGAAGAAGCTAATAATGCATTCAATAGATTGAAGGATGCCTATTCTTTCTTTACCAAACTTTGATGAACAATTTACAAGAAGGAGTAGGCATTGGTGTAGTCCTCACTCAAAAAGGCCATCCCATAGCCTATATCAACAAATCCATGGGGCCAAAATGTCAAATTCTTTCAACTTATGAGAAAGAGTTCTATGTTATCCTATTTGTTGTAAAGAAATGGCAGATGACTTTAAAACATCTTTTAGAGCAATCTCCCACAACATTGATGCAGAATTGGGATCTAGAGAAGTTGATGGGTCTTGACTTCAACATAGAATACAAGAAAGGCAAGGAAAATATAGTAGCTGACGCACTATTAGACGACAACCAGGGAACTTAGCTGTAATCCTACATGTAACTTTTGAACTGCTAATGGCTACTAAGGATTCTTGGAGGAATAATGCCAAACTACAAAAAATAGTGGATAAAGCTAAAATGAATAAGGGAACCTACACATAATATACATTTGATGGCACATTTATAAGAAGACGAGGTAAGGTAGTAATTGGATTAGATACAACTCTCAAGAAGAAAATCCTTCAACACTATCATAATTCTCCAACTGGTGGACATTTAGGTGATAATCTCACTTACAAAAGGATTCAAGAACAACTTTATTGGAAGGGATGACAACAAGAAGTAAAGAAATGGGCGATAGAGTGCTCTATATGTCAGAAAAATAAACCTATACTCAAATTACCTACTGATCTACTTAAGCCACTCTCGATTCTTGAGAGGGTTTGGAAATCCATTTCAATGGATTTTATTGTTGGTCTTCCTAAATCATATGGTATGTCTATTATATTTGTGGTATGTGATAGGTACACTAAGTATAAGCATTTTTTGCCTCTAGCACATCCATTTAGAGTAGCTAAAGTGGGGCATGTGTTCGTAGATAATGTGGTTAAATTGCACAGTTAGCCAACTGAAATCATCTTTGATAGAGAAAGTGTTTTATGAGTAATTTTTGGACTCAATCAATGTAACAACATGAAGTCAAGCTTCTCAAGTCAACAACCTTCCCTCCTTAAACAAATGGACAAATTGAAGTCTTAAATAGTGCAAGACCGGTGATTTACAAAAAAGGTGGAGTGAACACTTACCTTCAGCTGAATATTGGTATAACACCAAAATTCCTATAATCATAAACATGAAGCCTTTTAAAGCCCTATATGGTTATCCTCCACCAATGCTAAATCTCACGATTCAACATGAATCACTAGTGGAAGTTGTGGCCTATACTATCAAAACTAGGCAGTAGATCGCTAAACTCTTACAAGAGAATTTAGCTAAGGAATCATACATAATGAAGAAATATGCAGATCTGAAGAGAATGGACAAAAATTTTCATTGTCGAGACCTAGTGTACCTAAAGATTCATCCTTACAAACAATTTAGTTTATCCAACACAACACTTCACAAATTATCTGCTAGGTATTTTGGTCCTTTTCAAATATTAGAAAAGATTGGTCAGGTTGTTTATAGATGGGAACCTCCACTTGGTACTAAGATACATTGTGTGCTTCATGTATCCTTATTAAAAGCACATCATGGCCTCATCCAGTCTCACAAGAACTACCTCTTCATACCGTTGATGGTGATTTGGTACCACAACCATTAACAGTCTTAGATAGGAGAAGGAAGAAAAAAGGTAATAGAGTTGTCATTGAAGTTTTAGTGCAGAAGTTTACAAATCCGGAAAATACTGTTTAGAAAGAACTTTATTTATTGAAATAACAATATCCAAATTTTGTTTGGTTACAAGAGAGGCCTTAAGGGCAAGTCCTTCTTTATAGGAGAGAAAAATTATAATAAGTCATATTCCTATATTCCTATTTTAGTGAGCATGGTTAGTTTTTATTTTATTTTATGTCAAATATTAGTTGCATGAGGACAAGTCCTTCTTTATAGGAGAAAAAAATTATAATAAGTCATATTCCTATTTCAGTGGGCATGGTTAATTATTTTTCTATTTTAAATCAAATTCTATTTTATATCAAATATTATTTGTTTAGTATATATATATATATATATATATATATATATATATATATATATATATTTATTGATTCATGAATAAAATTCAATTTAATATTCTCTTGTGTTTTTTTTTAGAGTTGAGAGAGTGTAAGGTTCCAATTGAATTAATATTGCTCTATTGTTACACATTCTTAAATACTTAAAAAAAAATTTATTATGATCTTATTTTACTATATTATTGATTTAATGATCCAACAATTCAATATTCTTACTAAATTGTTCATAATTAAAGTTTTAAAACAATGTATAAAAGAATAATATTTTTTCTTGCACATAAAAAACACTTTGTATAAGATGAATATATTTCATTTATTATTGTATAACTTTTTTTTCTCAATTGTTAATAATTGGGTGACTTTTTTTCTTCATATATTCAAACAATTTAGAAGGGAGAAAAAAAAAAGAATTTCATTTGTATAACATGAATATATTTTTTAATGCTTGACATAATGGACATATATACAAATATACTATAAGCATGATTGGTGTAGATAATTTTTTTAAGAAAAATTTTAAAAAGAAAAATATTCTTTTATAATTTAAATAAATTTATGATAAAAATTAATTAAATTTGTAAGTTTATGTTTTATATAAAAATTAATCTGTTTGTAAATTATTTTAAAAATTTACAAAACTAATAATGTTATAAACTCTTATTTAGTATAGTTATTTTAAGCTAATAATGTTTATTGAATGATTATACTATTTAATGAATTTTACCGATTATAATTTTTTTAGAAGTCATTTCAATAAGAAATTCTTTTTGTAATTTTATTATATCGTTGAGAATTATTTTTTTATAAAATCCTTTATAAAATTTTTTTAATAACCGTGAGTAATTTTATGTATTCAATTTTTAAGTTAACAAGAGTTAAATTTTTTTATAAAAATAATTTATTATACTCATCTAAAATAAAAGTGATTAAAATTATTTTTAATTATTTTATTAATTAATAAAAAATTTTAAAAGAAATTAAGACATTACTTAATCTAAAATAAATCTATATAAAATAAGTATTTATTTATTTATTATATATCTATATTAAAATTTTATTAAACTACTTTTAAAATTCTTAAAGGATCAAACTCTTTATTATGAACTATATAACTCTTATATTACTAATTGTTTATTTTTTAAATCGTTTATAAAAATTTAAACTCTGTTCAATCTATTTTTTAGAGTTTTCTTTATAGTTTAAAAATTCTAACTGAAACATAATATTATAATTTCTTTTTTTATTAAAGTGATTAGTAATTATTTTTCAATCACTATAAGAAAAATTGTTTTTTTTTTCAATATACTCTGAGATGAATTCTTATATAATGTAAATTAGAATTTTCATTATTAATATCAACACCATTTTTCAGCTAAACACAATTTTTTTATACCTCCATTATCAATATTTTCAATTAATGTTAATAAAAAAATTATCTATATTGATCAAAATGTAGATTAGAATTATGTTTCGATCGAGATTGATATAATTATTTTTCAATTCATGCTAGATTTTTATTTTTATTGAATTGCATCAATAAAAATATTTTTTTTTTTACAAATATACGTTAAAATATTTTAATCAACATTGATAATCAATTAAATCTTAACGGATTTTGATAAAAAAAATAACCTGAACTTGAAAATATCACTGATTTAATATTTAAACAAGCTTTTTTATATTTGGTAATAATAAAAAACTCTATTAAAAAAATTATTGAATAAAATTGAAAAATTTTACTCAAACAAAATATTTAAAAAATTGTAATTATATGAAAATCACTAAGATGGGTCTGGGAGAAGGAATATGTTGCATTTTGGTGAATTGTTAAAGCAAGTGAGGGGGAAATTACATTAGCTTGGAATTTATTATGGTAAAGTTTACAGAGATTGAAAATGAGAAGTAGGGATGCTAGACGAGTTTGAGGCCGGATGGTTTGCAAATTGATGCCTCATTGAAGCAACGGCTTGCATATATTTGGTTTGTGATCTGGGAAGGGTGCACATCAAAGAAAAGATGATTGTCTCTGTTTGAACAAGCATCTGTACTAGAACGGCATCTCATCTCACCATACATGCTATTCGGGCAGCAAGATTTCCATGTTTCCACAATCCCTACAAACAAAAAACGTACTTTATTTATTCCATTATATCTAACACACTATTTTACTTGTTAAGATAAATTCTGATATTATATCTTAAATGAATTTTAAACCTAATTCATTCTCGTAAAACTGGCTCCATGAAATAAGATTTGCACCACTTTATATATATTAATTTAGTCTAGGTGTGTTAGAAATCACATATCGACTAGAAATAAGACTAAATTAATATATATAAATAGTATAAACCTTACTCATTAAATTGATTTTATGAGGATAAATTAGACTTAAAAGTCCACTTCTATTAATATATCAAAATAAATTTTTTTTTTTCTATTTCAAAATCTCTTTAACTCGAATATAAGATTAGATATTTACGTAAACAATAAAAAAAAATGAGTAGAATTTAGAATTTATTGTATGAAATGATTGAGAGATTATTTTACATCAACAAATTTAAGAATGAAATATGTTAATAGATAAAAGTTCTCTCTCAATCGTATCATACAATGTACAATGTTTATAGGAAAAACTTTTATATGACTATCTGATTAACCATTTGGTTTTTCTCTTACCATAACTCTTTGCATTTTCTCTGAGGTCCATAAGGAATCCGTAGAGATCTGAATGTATGAAGGTGAAGCCAGGAAGCTTGGATTGCAGCTCATGGAGTACTTCGGGCAATCTCGTATTGTAGAAGGTAATTGCCTTGTTTATTTTCTTATTACATGTTCCTTTTGGTCTTGTGCGAACAGCAATTGTTGGAAAGCAACCTGCTGGGGCAATGTTGTTTACGAAAAATTTCCTTGCTCCTAGACTATACATTCTCTGCGAGATCACAAAAGATGAATAAGACATGAAAATATCTCTCAGTTTCATATATTATTGTTGATGAATGTTCTTGATGGACAAATGCAAACATGAATACTAACTAGTATGAATATTTTGAAGAGAAAAAATATGGCCTTTTAACTTTAGCATTTATATGTATGCGTTGAGAAACAATTTCTGAAAATTGACAGATCCAGAATATTTCAGACTAGGATGCAACAAAATGTAGAGATTAACAAATCCAAAAAGTTAAAAAGATGTCAAATAATACTTCAAAATGCGAGAAACTCTATTTTGACCGCATACTAAATTTTAATCACTGCTTACATAAATTTATATAGATTTAGCAGAAGTTTACATTGTGGTTGTACATGGTAACATAGTAAATAAAAGTTAAGGACAAATATGATTTTTAAGGTGCTTCACTAAGAAACCATTAAAACATGTATAACCTCGATTACGAAAATATTAATATTGAAAAGTAAAGAAATTCTTTATATCATTATGCATTGTATACCAAAAAAGTTTATAACAAGTAACAAACATGTTGAAGTATTTAAGCAATACTATTTGACAAAAAAAAGAAAAAAACAAGAATTTGAAAAAAAAAAAAAAAACTTACCACCAAAGAGTAAAGTAGTTAAAGAATAGAAATTAATTTTAAACCTAATTTATTTTTATAAAATTAATTTATAAAATAAAATATATATCATTTAATATATTATAATTTGATTAAGGTAAAATAAAATTTTCAGTATATTTGTTCCAATATCTCTTTAATTTAAAAATGTGATAAAATATTTGTAGATTTATAATATTTGTCGGTAGTCGAATAGTGTTAAATAGTTATTCGATAAAAGATTAAATAGAAGTGAATTTTAAATTTAACTTATTTTTATAAATTGATTTTATAAGATAAATTTATAAGATAAAATTTGTAGTTATTTAATATTATTTAATTTCACTATTTGATTGTAAAATTTATAATAAAAGGTATGATTAATCCAGTTTCAATTTTATGTACCTGGATGCGTTTGGAGAATTCAATTAGCATGTGCGAAGCAAGTTTTCTGTTGCCACGGAAGGTTCCATTATTAAAGTAATCATTGACCCCAGTAGATAAAACAAACAACGAATCAGATATATGCTTCTCCACTTCTTTTTCCTCATTCAACAGCTTTGGCAAATTATGCTTAACAGTACTCTTGAAGAACTTGATTTGATTGTCAAGTGTCAAAGACGTAGTCTACAAAGAGGTTATATACAAAGTAAAAAATAAATACGTAAAATATTCAAAAAAAATATATAGCAGACATGATGAACTGATAAAATATAGGTTAATATTTACGTTAGATGTGTCTGGAAGAATTCCAGAACCCCCAGATGCATAATTAACACCTGTGCTGATTCTGTTCCTTTGCTGATTTGAAAGACCTAAGTAGGAAGGGACAAAGGGTAGTCCTAGATGCATAGCTGCATGGAAACAAATTGGTTAATTTCTGGGACTATAATTGTATCATAATGAATATTAATTTATGGAACAAAGATAGTTGATTACGATACTAGCACAACTCCAACTCCACCCTCACATCGAAATTTCATTAATTCGATAAACATACGTTTAGTGATGAGCGATGATATAATAAGTTTATTTATTTTAATAAGATATATTTTAATATTATAATTCAAATCTATTTTAAATCTAATTTAATCTTATAAAATTAATTATGAGATAAATTTGAACATATATATTAATTTTGTTTGTATTTTTAAATAATTTGAGATTTCTAATATATATCACAAAGTGGAATAAATGTTAGTATTGTTTGGGATAAATATTATTTGTGGTTTAGAATAAATACATGTAAAGCAAATAATCTAAAAATATATTTACTTTAACATTGTTGGATCATTGAAAATAAAAATCTTAAGAGTGTATGGAATATACTCTGGGTTGGAGTGGTGTGGTCTATTTGGCTACATAGAAATAAGGTGGTATTTCGGAATGAAAAGATAAGTGCAGATGAGATTTTTGGTTTAATTCAAGTCAGAACTTGATCATAGATCATTAATAGAGTAAACAATAATTTTGGGACTTTTGTTCAATGGTGTATAAATTCTTTATCTTATGTAGGTTAGGTTAAGTCATTGGATAATAATGGGAGGGATAATTATCTTGTTAATTGCTGAATTTTCAACACATTTTTTTACAATTATGTACTTGTAATTGTTTTTTTATTTCTGGTACCAATTTTATTAATATATTTATTTTTGTTGATGAAAAAAGAATCACAAAGTGAAAAATAATGAAAGTAGATTAAACATGTTACCAAGATGATCAACCACAGTTTTTCCATTAGTGTATCGACCAGTAGATTTGCCACCAAAGTCTATGCCGAAAGGAAGAAAATTTGCTGCACCGTTTAAGCCAAGACGATTGTTGTTTCCAGAATCAACCAAGGAATCGCCAAAAATATACATAGCAGGAATCTGTTTTGAATGATTTGAGTTCATTGCTGAGGAAAAGGGTAAGAACAAAGTTAACACAAAACCAAGGGTGAGAAGACAGTGGGTATTCATTTTTGAGAATATATTCAGAAGCCAACACTTGAAGTTGCTTCGACTTTGAATTTTGAGATTATAAGAATACAATTTCATCACATTAGATGGTAACTACTTTAATTTTTATTAACTACATAATTCAATTCTTTGACTTTCTTAGCACGATTTTAAAATATCTCTATGAACTTCGTAATTCTAAGCTGGCAAAACGAAAGTATATAACTTTGCATTTAAAACCAGACATTTATAATGTTTTGATATTGGTTAATAATTAAAAAAATAGTAAATGATTAATAAAAACATAATTGACCAAAATCTAGCTTTTAAAAAGTCAAACAGCTTTAATTTTTTTTTTTTAAAATAGCTATGAATATTTAATACAAGATATTAAAGGTTTTTTTGTGTATAATGCTGACGAACAAAATTATGGTATACAATATATTCAATGATTTAAATTCTTATATATAGGATTTTATTTGGATTTAGCTTTGATAATTTTTTTCTTACTTTTAAATTTTTCTAGTGTCTTTTTTATCTGTTAATATTAACTCTATTTAATTTAGTACAGATGAAAATTATTAAGATAATTAAGACAATAAAGAATATTTATTAAAGTAAAATTATGTTTTAGGTGCATAATTAATAGGAATGGAAAAATGTGTCACTATGATCCGTTTGAGTTTGACCACTAACCTGAAAAAAAATATATTATATTTACTTTATGTAATTAATTTAAATAGATAAATTCAAATTAATCAAAAGATGTAAAATATATAATAATTTAGTCTACATTTCATTTTAATGATAATTTTTTATCAGTATTAGAAAAACAAAATTAATGAAATAAAGTAACCATAGTAACCAACATACGTTTTGATTTATAAAAATATTAAAATCTTAAAAATTTACATAATAAAAACTTTAGATATAATTTTTTATTATATTTTCTTAATATAAAGAAAAGTTGACCTAGTATAACTCATTCGTTGACAGAACAGAGATGATAATTTAATTAGTTGAAATTTCCACATTACCTTTTTCTATTTGATAGTGAGATTACGGGTTTAATTAATATTGTTATTATTAATAATTTAATGAGTAATATTTTTTATTTTTTAAATAAGAAAATTATTAATAACTTACTTTTATAATTTTATTTACATATAATGTTGTTTATAATTTTTAATTCAATATTCTACTTTTTACAACATTTTGTTGTCCTATACAGGAATAATCATGCTAGCAAAATTTGTGGTATAAAGCAGGTTGTTTTTTAGTTTTCAAATATATAGATGTTCTAAGCCTCTTCTTATATAGATTGATTTTAATAGAAAATTTATTGAAAAATATGATTTGTTGAGCAATTAAGTTACGATAAATTAACAATACTAATCATGATAATAACAAATATTGCATATAATGAAATATATTTTCAATTTTTTCTATCATTTAGTGTTAACTAGCAACGAGATTGTATAAAATAATGATTATGATGATTAGAATTAATAGTAGTTAATATTTTTTTATAATAAATTTATCTTGAGTTTGAAAAAAAATATATTTGACAACATAAAAATAATAATTAAAAAATAGTAAAAATGTAACAAGAATAATAGGCTATAGAAGTGATAGAGGTGAAGATCTTCTTAAAAAAGAAGCAGCATCAATAGCACGTAAAAGAAGATAAATGGACTACTTAAGCTTGAAAATAAATTATTGTAATAAGATTAGACAGGTGGTTATTGAGAAATATAGTGTATCAATTATTGTCACACATTATCACGAGAGAATGATAAAGATAAAAATAAAATAAAATAATTAAAACTGAAGAACATGGTAGATGATTCAAGAATGTACACACTATTTTTGAGTTGACAACTTTATTTTTTTCCTTCTATATTTTCTCTTTCTTATTTTATTATTAATTTTTCTTATCATCTATTATAAGTTCTACTAACGCACAATTAATACAATTATAGTTTCAAATTTCATTCAATTTTTTTCTCTCCTTCTCTTAAATAATTCTATTACATTTTATGTTTCCATTCATTTAACAACTTAAAAATAAGGCAAAAATACCCTTATAAAAATTATATTTAATAATTAAAATAAAATATATCATCTTTAGAGAGAAAAAATTTAGACAATTTTGTCCAATTATAATAAATTATGTTCATACTTAATAAGTTAAAGGAATTAATTAAAAAGGAAACTCCATTCAAAGAATGTCGAATATAAAACCTTTATTGGGCTAAACAACCTTTTTCAAGTAAGGAATGTAAAAGTATAATTTCATAAAGTTAATGGTTTCGAATTTCCTAATTTTTTTTCATTTCTATGATACTTTTCATGATCATAAAATTACTAGAGTTACTATCCATTTGGAAAAGGAAGCGATTCTATGGTTTCAAATTATCACTAAAACACAACAGTTTTAAACATGAAAATCATGTATTAAAGCTATAGAGCAAGAATTTGGACCCTCTCCATTTAATTTTCCTAGATCTACCCTTTTTATACTTAGTCAACAAAATTCAGTAAATGACTACTATGTGAAATTTATGTCCTTGACTAATAAAGTATATGGTGTGAGCTCTTATGCTTTGTTGGATTGTTTCATTAGTGGTTTAAAATAAGATATTAAACAAGATGTCATATACCAAAGTCCATTAACCTTACTAAAAGCAGTTGCACTTGCTAAGTTGTATGAAGAACAATATGTCTACAAACCAAAACTACCTTATAAACCCCCTTTATTTACTTATAGTTATCCAAAAATTCACTTCTCAACCACCTCTTTTACCAAACCCACCAATCAAACCAAATTATCAACCACAACGACATAACCCTATCAGAAAAATGACCCAAACAGAATTGAAAATATGAAGAGAAAAAGGGCTATGTTGCAATAAAGACGTCCTAATAAATATTTCATGATATTGCAAGTTTGATGAAGAACCTGATACACAATTCTACAGTAACTAAAAGTGAAAAAAAATCATTGGCATATGAATTGGACCACCACCTATTCTTTAATGCATTAAAATAAATAACTCGATTGGGTACCATAAAATTTTATGGCAGGATAAAGGTTACACTGTCAAAAACTACTTGAACATAGTAGTTCAGATAATGTTTTGAAACCAAGGATAGATAGTTGACCCAACTCCCAAATTTCAAGTTATGGTTAGAAATGAAATTCCATGGCTGCAAAAGGCATAGTACCAAAATTGACAATTGAGCTACAAGGTTACAAGCTACAATTGCCAACTTTTTTTTGTTGCTAGTAGCATATGTTGATTTAATATTGGGAGCAGCCTAACTACACTGTTTTATAGTTTATGTTTCTACTTAATAGATAATATGTCACAATTCGGGATGATAAATCACATTTGTCTTAGAAACACTCAACTGTTTGGATGAAGTTGGATAAGGACAACATTAAAAGAACGCAACATACTGATAGTGAAGTCGTCAAACAAGACACTCACATGAATGTCCGAAAACAAGCACGCTTACATATAGAAGAAGTCTCAATTAGAGTCTTCCCAGGCATGACAAACGTGGTCGACAGGCCCACATTGGTATGCTATGACCACATTGTCCTTGATACCTTTCGCCAACACATCATGATCACGAACGAAGTTGCGGATCTCCTTTGACCTACCAAACTAAGAAAAGTACTCGGTCATCCCAGAGGAAATTCACTCATAGCCAGGTCGAGGAGGGATATTATGGTGCAACCACTCGGCCCTTTTATTTTCACCAACTGACAAGGGGTCGACAACAACATTAGGTGCCACCTCCCGGACTGTGGCCTCTATGACCATTACACGAGAGAGACTCGACAACGAACCAGCACTCTGCCGAGTACTCTCCCTCGTAGATGAACCTGACGTTTCTCGAAGTTAGAAGAAGAAGACATACCAAATGTAAAATTTTCTAAAGAGAAGAACTGATATTAAAGGCAAGACTCTCACTCTCAAGCCCTCTATTTATAGAGATTGAGAACTGTTACCGAAGCTTCGCCAACTTCTCCTCATTACAAACCTACTCACGCAGCATCATCATTACCTTACACCTCGAGCCATGCACCAACCAATAGCCAGAAACGAAGCGTTTTTTCAGGAAGTACGTGCATTATCGTTCAACTTCCCACGAAACTCTCACGAGCAGACGTTGTTATAATTATTTAAAATCTCTTTGTTCATTTATAGGTTGAGCTTGCACTTAACCGAGAGGTTACCAGACTCAAGAGTCACTCGAGACTTGAGAGGCTAGTTTACGGGAAGCCTATCCGACAGGCTCTCGGCACAACACAACCCCACTTGGACCAAGGGTTACTTAAACACACGCAGATTAGGTAAAGACAATATTAAACCAAAGTAAGGTAATTAGGCTAAGCTAAGTACCTTAACCTAGGCCCATATGAATGAGTCATTTGACAAGGTTATTAATAGGCAATAAATATTGAGATATGACATTTGATTCTTAAGTTTTACTATTATAAATATACTATTTTGGTACACTTTCCGTCATAAGATGAGAAGCTTTCAAATTGATACCAAGACAAGAAGTTCACGGATCTAGGTATAGAAGCGTAACATGGAGCCTATTTGAAGTATTTGGCTTCAATAATAACGTTTCGACAAGAATATAATTTATTATTATAAAACCAACTCATGAGATAAGATTTACCGTTAGTTAATATATTTTAATTTAATTTTATATTTAAATGAAACGAGATTTTCAATCATTTGATATGAAAATATTTTTATTTGATATGTATTTTTCTGTACAATATCTCCTTATACTTTCCATGAGCTAGCAATTACTCTAGCTAAGATTTTGATCGCAATTTGTTACAATAAAGCAATCACACAAGACAGAACTAGATAGGAATGTTGTACTATAACAGTTTGAGGCCCGAGGGCTTGCAAATGATCTCGTAATTGTAGCAGAGCAATGCATATATTTGGTTTGCGATTTGGGAGGGGTGTTGTTCATCAAAGAAAAGATGAGTGTTTCTGTTTGGACAAGGAACAGTGTGGGGATGGCACTTCAGATCACCATAAATGGTATTGGGGCAACAAGGTTTCCATGTTTCCACTATCCCTGCAAAGAAAAGTTTCTGATTAGTTATTCAACTTGTAAAGTAAATAAAATAATTATCTTACAAGTTAAAATTAACTTTAAAACAAGTTAAAAAAGTCAGATTTTATAAATTAACAGAAAATAGTTTCTACGTAAGTATAAGCTAATTTTTAATTATAAAAAAATTGATTTCATTTATATTAAAAATGTTTGTGGAGAATTGTCCAAACTAACTTTAGTTTGATGATCAATGCATTTTGCTTTCTTCTTACCATAATTACTTCCTATTTCCCTCATATTCTTAATGAAGCCATAGAGATCTGAATGTATAAAGGTGAAGCCAGGAAGCAGTGACTGGAGCTCATGGAGTACTTCAGGCAACCTCCTATTGAAGAAGTTGATTGCTTTGTTTATTTCCTCATCACATTTTCCTTTTGGTCTTGTGTGGATAGCTTTTGATGGAAAGCAACCTGCTGGGGGAATGTTGTTTACCAAAAATTTTCTTGCTCCTAGGCTATACATTCTCTGCCGAAAAAACAAAAGATGAAACAAATATAAAGAAATTTATTAGAAATAAACTTTAAATATAATTCATTCTTACAAAATTGATTTAGAAGTGAGATTTATACCCATTTAACTCAATAATAAATGATCCAAAATGTTCAAATCTTATTAAAATATATTTTAATATTATATTAGTAAACTTTAAACTTAATTTATTCCTACAAAACTAATTTGACTTTATTTGGTGATATGAGATCTCCAACAAAATTCTTAATTTTGATATTATTGTTGAGGGATATTCTTTGTGTAAAAACATGAATGGTAGTATGCATATTTGAAAGAGAGAATTCATATGAAACTTGGTGATGATTAGAAATTTTATATAGATTAGAAATAAGATCAAAATTAATATATATAAAATGAGTACAAACCTTACTTTATTAAACTAGTTTTATAAAAATAAATTAAATTTAAAATTCACTTATGTTATAATATCTGAATTTATTCTAACAAATTTGAATAATTAAGATAATATCATGTAAGTTTTTCTATTGTACAATTATAATATGAATTTCCTTTATAACTAAATAATTATGAACGCACACTTACTTCTTTTTCATTCACATTTTTATGCTTAATATTTTTCTCTTTATATAAAATCTAGCCCCATTTTGATAGTATGTTTGTATTTTTCTTTTTTTTTTGCAATTATCTACATGTTTGACAAGTCACCTATTAATAAAAAAAAAGCTCTAGATATTTCAAACTTGACGACAATGAAGGGAAGAAACTATTTCACAGGTAATGAGAAAATTGAATATGATGTCATATCATACAATAATCTATAATTGGAGTAACGTATAAATTCTCTTAAAATTTATTATTATTGTGTTAAAAAAAATTATCATCAAAATAAAAAAATCTTTAATAAATTTTATTATTAAAATAGATAAATTTTTATAATATTACATATTTAAAATATTGTGTTTTATAATAATTTCTTTAAATATATAATATTGTAAAAATTTACCTATTTTAATAAAAAAATAACTATTATCAACATATAAAAAAAAGTTTATTAATGTGCTTAAAAAAACAAATGGATTAGATTAACGTGAGTATATATTATAATGAAAGAGCAATTTTTATTGAAAGTTATAAGAACTACTTTTCAACGCAAAAACAAATAATGCGACAATGATTGTACACCAAAATAATTTTTCTTAGTTCTTTTTTCATAGTTTGTACAGTTTATGGTTTTAAACTATGATTTTAGATAATAATAATAATATTGTAAGAAATTGAGGGTAAATATGGAAAAACCCTGGTCATAATTATGGAAAAATGTGGTTGAGGTAACAGTAGCAGCTAAATGAAGAAAAATGTGTAAGTTATGGAAATAATGAATTGAAAATAGCAAAACAAGTTTACCAGGAGAAAAAGAAAAATTGTCTTTTAAATAGCAACAAGTGAATTTCGTCTATTTTCAGTGAGATAAATTTCCTAGAGTTATCGTTTTCACCAGAAGAGAAACTTTTAAAATACCACTTCCTTGATTGAACAAAAAGGGTCATAGAACGAAAATTAAATTTCAATTTCTATCAGACATAAAATATTTACCATGATGTGCAGGGTGAGTTGATTTAGCAGGAGCCAAGCAAAGTTTCTGTTGCCGCGGAAAGTTCCATTATGGAAGTGATCATTCACCCCCGTAGAGACCAAAAACAAGGATTCAGATATATGCTTCTCCAATTTTTCTTTCTCAGTGAAAATCTTGGGCAAATCATGTTTAACAGTGCTATGGAAGAACTTAATCTGTCTCTCTAGTGTCAAAGACGAGTCCTGCAAGCACAAGGGTAAATCATGTGAAAGACAAAATATCTGCAACTTTCAAATGAAGAAGGTGCGATATTTACTTACGTTGTTGGTGTCTGGCAGGATACCAGACCCACCAGATGCATAGTTAATGCCTGTGCTGACTTTGTTCCTTTGCTGATTTGAAAGACCCAAGTAGGGAGGGGTTAAGGGTAGCCCTAGATGTATAGCTGCATAGAAAGAGATGACTCAGAAGGATTAAAGTTTGTAAATTTAAGTCACCCTTATAGGTATTCTAATTGAAAACCAAATATGTACTTAAGTTGTGGGAAATGAAGAAGCTTGGTACCAATGAACACCAATTTATGGAAGAAAGATAGTTGATTGAGTGATAGAAGCAGTAATGGCAGAAAGTAATGTTACCAAGGAAATCAGCCACGGTTTTTCCATTTGTGGCTCGACCTGTAGGTTTGCCACCCATGAAGTCTATACCATAAGGAGGAAAGGAGGAGGATCCAGCGTTGGGAAGATGGTTGTTGTTTCCACAATCAACCAGAGAGTCACCGAAAACATACAAAGCAGGAATGTGTTTTGTGTGGGATGAGTTCAGTGCTGATGATAAGGGAAAGACTAACACAAAACAAAGGGTGAGATAGCAGGTATTCATTTTCTAAACTGTATTCGCTTTATGAGAAGCCAAAGAGGTGGAATTGTGGTAAACTAAACCAAGCCTTGGTTTTCTCTCATCTTTATAGTGACTGTTAATTCAATTGCTTTGGCTTTCACTGGGAAAATATAATACAATAATTAAAATCCAAAATATGTAAAGAAAATAATTTTCTCAAACTTATAAAAATATGTAAGAAATAATAATAACAAAATAATTTAAAAAAATATAACGTGAAATATTTGTTTATAAAAAGTAAAAATTCATAATTATAAATTAGTCAATTAAATTTTACTAAAATTAAATATAAATACAAAAGAGTCATATCAAATACATAAATAAATATTTATAAATACTTAATACAGTAAAATAATAATACTCTTAAATTTACACAGTAAAATAATAATACCTTTAAATTTGAAAAATAAAGAAAGTAAAATCTAAAATAAAACAAAGCGTTAAACAACTATATCTAAACGTATTCTTCTAGTTGATCAGGTTAAAAAATTAAGTTACATTAATTTACTCTCAAAATTTTAATACCATCAAATGAAGTGAAAATAATAATTTTACCAAAATTATTAAATGTGATAAAAAAATTTCTTTCTTTTTTATCTCTTTTAAAAATTGCAAAAATTAACACTCTCTTTTATGAATTAAAAAGACCTTCCCTCCACTAATTTGAACTTTTTTTTTTTTTAACACATAGTTCCGCCCCCAACAGGTTATTATAGTATCATATATGACCACTCACCATATAAAAAACAAAAAGTAAATTACTGAAAATATAGCTTTAAGGAAGTGTGCATGAAATAAGTAAAATGTCTAATACAAAAAACTCATAAATACATTTTGAAGGAAAATGTTATTTTGAATGCTCGAAAACAATTATTTGTCGCAAAAACTTTTAGATCTATATTTTTTTATAGACTATATTAGCTGTTGTAAATTTTATGTTGATTTACATGTCTTATATGATTTCGAAACAAATTAAATTTCTAAAGTGGGCTATTAGGGAATAAAAATATTAAATATGATACGAACAAAAATAGAGATTTTATATATTTGCTTTATATATGTATATTTTTTTAATTTTGAGATATTGAAATTTATGTTTCATTGGAGGTTTTGCACCAGCAATGATGTCATGGTGTTCTTATCAATAGTGATAGACAGTGTCAGTGATGGTTAATAATTGCTGGGAATACAACAAAATTATGTTTTTTCTTGTTTTTATATAATAAAAATGAAACCTTGCTCCTAATAAAACTACAAAAATATTTAAAGGTGTCGGCACTTAGTAATTTCAGTTACTAACTTTTTAAGATAATTTTTTCCATGCATATCCAAACTGTACACGTTTTGAGCCTAACTCAATCTCATAAAACCAGCTTATGAGGTGAGATTTACCTTCACTTATATATATTAATTTGGTTATATCACTAAGCAATATGGGATTTTTAACACACCTCCTCCATGTCGACAATTGTGTCAAGACAATTGTAGGACGACATATGTGAGAGAGGGGTGGTGTGATAGGCCCAATAACTTTGTTAGGATAGGCTCTGATACCATAATAGAAGTGGACTTTGAACCTAACTCAACCTCATAAAACCGGCTTATGAGGTGAGGTTTGCCCCCATTTATATATATTAATTTGGTCATATCACTAAGCAATGTGGGATCTTTAACAACGAAGATAAATGGCTATGGAAAAATAGTGAGCTGGAAAATTACTCTGTACATTTTACATATAATCTTATTTGGGAAAGTTTTCAACAGGATCAAGACTTGCAAGAGGAGGATAGAAAATTCTTCACAAGGCTATGGAAGATTAAAGCAATTCCTAAAGCAGTACATTTAGTTTGGAGAGCAGTAATTGGAGGAATAACAACAAAGGACAACTTACAGAAAAGAGGAATTCAATTGGCAAATCTCAATTGTGATTTATGTGGACTATAAAGTGAAAACGTTGAACATTTATTCTTTAAATGTAAGGTAGCTAGTGTTGTTGGGGATAAATGTTATTTGTAGTTTGGAATAAATATATCTAGGGCAAGTAATTTAAAAATGCATTTACTTCAACATTGTTGGATAACTGGAAATAAGAGTGCATGAAATATACTCTGGGTTAGAGTGATGTGGTCTATTTGGCTACATAGAAATGAGGTGTTATTTCGGAATGAAAAGGTAAGTGCAGATGATATTTTTTGGTTTAATTTAAGTCAAAACTTGGTCATGGATCATTAATAGAGTAAACAATAATTTTGAAATTTTTCCTTAATGGTGTATAAATCCTTCATCTTATGTAGGGTAGGTTAAGTCATTGAATAGTAATGGGAGGGATAATTATCTTATTAATTGCTGATTTTTTAACACATCTTTTTATAATTATATACTTGTAATTGTTTTTGGTACTTCTGATATCAATTTTATTGATATATTTGTTTTTATCGATAAAAAAATGATATTAATTTTTTTTATATTTCGATATTATTTTTTTTTATTAAAATAGGTAATTTTTATAATATTATATATTTAAATAAATTATGTTATAAAAATATAAGTACATTTGAATTAACAAGTTGTTGTATTTTAAAAGTATAATTTTTATTTTTTTTCTTAAATAATTATTATTAATTTTTTAAAATATTAAAATTATGGTGGATAATTAAATTATTATTATTATTATTATTATTATTATTATTATATTTTAATAAAGATATTTATGATTTGTAAAAAAATAAATTTATAAATAATTATTATTAATTTTTTAAAATATTAAAAATATGACAAGTAATTTAATTATAATTATTATTATTTTAATTGAAATATTTATTATTATTTATAAATAAATAAATTTAAAAATTATTACTATTAATTAGAAAAAATCGTGTTTTAAAAATATGATTTTAGGAACGAAATTATGCTTTTTTATAACATAATTTTTTAAAATATATAATATTTAATAATTTACTTATTTTAATAAAAAATTATCATTAAAATAAAAAACTTTTAATTAGTTCAGATATTGGGTTTATCTTTTACTAAAATGCGTATATTTTAAAGTGAAGAGACAAATCCAAAGAATTGTGGCCCCTCATTTTTTAATTTTGTGTAAGAGACAGTGATGATTATGTACGTTTTTCTTTTTCTTCCTACACGTGTTTCCTGAATACATTTACAAAGTAAACTTCAAACGGTTGGATTAGAATGTGTGAAACAAAAATAATTAATGCAAGGAAACGAATCTCTCACTACCCTACAAACACTAAACTAGTACAAAACATTATCAAGTGAAATTTTAGTAAAACATGGAAAACAGAAAAATATGGTCGACGATCAAATGTTTTGTCTTTTTCATCATATATATATACCATATTTGACCCAGAATGCTGGACGTGGGATCGATTAGGTTTATGTCTAGTGAGAAATATTTAAACAGTTTCAACCAAATAATTAAATGCAAGATATATTTGTGTTTCACTAATAAAAACAAAATCCAGTTTTGAGATGGAAACAATGAAAGCTCTATTATTTATTTAATTCAATTTAGATAATAATAAATAAAATATTTTTATACAATTAAATAAAGATAACTACAGAAAAGATAAAGAGAGAAAATAATTAAAAATAATAAAAAAAGATAAATAGTAAGTATTGAGATTATAAAAATAGAGAGATTTTCATGTTATCTCATTAATGGTTATAAATTTTATAAGGATACGTTAGACATAAAATTCAAAATTCTAGTGTAACATTAATTACAAATTTTACAAGTTCTAAGAATAAAAATTTAAAAATTGAACTTATAAGATATTATGATATAATTAAAAATATATTTGAGTTGGACTATGATGATAACTTTAAGTTTGTATTGTTCAATTGTGATTAGTTTAAAGTTAAAGAAGGTAAATATGGACTTACTTGTGCATATTTTAATAAATGATGTTAGTAGAATATTTTTTTTGTAACTTTTCAAGTTCACTGATGTTTTTATATCCAAGATCCTTTAGAAGAAAATAGACATTATATTTTGTAAAAGATTCCCAAATAGATATTTAAACATGGGTGAGCGATTTGATCAATCAAATGGTGTTGAACTGAATGCTACAAATAATGATGGTGAACTAAATTAGGTTACTGACATGACATGTTTGTCACAATATTTGAGAGACCTTCTAATGTTCAGTAAGAAACTATTTCTGAAGATGATTTTGATGACACTTTATTTGACTTCATGAACTAAGAGTAATATAAATTTAGATCTTATGGTGATTTATCTTTTATTCTTTACTACATATCTTTGTATAAATTTTGCATTTAATCTTTATAAATTTATGATCGTATATTATTTCTTTAAACATTATCCTATATTTCCTGCCAATGGATAAGGAGACAACCTCAAAACTAAAATGAAAGTTATATAAAAAAGGTCAAGGAATGTTAAAAATTTGAACCTACCTGAAGTTAAATCAAATAAATAATTGTTTAGACATATCCAAATCAAGCATAAGAAAATAACAAGTATTGTTGGGCAGGTAAAGAATCTATGGTTGCTTTTAAGGAACAATTCAAATTGTCTAATTTTGAAGTAGGAGGCAACGATAAAAAGAACATTTTTAGTCTTGGTGTGAGACAACCAGAAAAAGACAATCAAAAGAAAATGACAATAGATACATCCATAACTAAAATCAAAGAAAAACTTCAAAAAATAAGATAGCATAGTAGGTCATTAAAGATTTTAAGGTAAAGATACAAGCCGTTAAAAGATCTTTACTTAATGTTCACACCAAACAAAAAATTAGAAAAAAAAAACTAGCAAAAGAAGAAACAATCATATGTGAAGTTGGAAACTCAAATGCCAAACAATAACCACAAAAAAGAGAATAGCAGAATAGCAGAAGAGGTAAGTTCTAAGAGGGTTAAAAATGGGGAAATAGAAAAGATAAAATAAAAATAGAATTTGTAAAGAGGACAAGACTAAAAGAAGCTAAGACAAGGGTAGAAGAAGATGAGACAAGGGGAAAGAAGAAAATAAAAAAAAAAATACTAATTGAAGATGAAAGAGAATGTTGCTAAGAAGGTACAAGCAACTGGATTTTGTAGAACAATGCTAACTAGTCAGTTTCTTAAACAAAAAGGAGAAAAAGTTTAACAAGATGAGGAAGAGGAAAATTTGCATGAAAAGGAACAATTTTAAAATGAAAAAGATGTTGAAGAATATTGAAACCTAGATGAAGACACTCAAATCAATGCTGATGAAGGTAATATTATAGTCTCATCAAGTTTACATGACTTGGAACATCATTAAGGTTTAGATATCCCATGGATATTTTCAAAATTCATACACACTACATATCGATAATCACATACTAATAGACCAATTGTAAAAACCTCCTCTCACTAGGAGTAATATAGATCTCATGCCGTTAAATCACATCATACTTAGATCTTTAGAACTTTCATGCATACATATCATTTTTCATCATTTCAAATCAAACAAAACAAAAAATCAGTGCAAAATTCGCTTAGCATCGGGGCTCTCCGCTCAACGGATTTAAGCCCAAGATCTCCTGGAACAAATTTGCTCAATGTAGGAACCCTACGCTCAACGAATTTTTTGAGACAAGGTTTCTGCAGAATTGCAGAAACGCGAATCCAACACCCAAACAAGCATTTCAGGCGTATTTAAACACAGCAAAAGAAACATACATCATACATTTCAAATATACAATCACAAATTTCACAAAAAGACTAGATCTCTAGCTTCCCTTACCTTGTTCAAAATCCATCTATGGAATCCTTTCCCTACCATACAAATCTACGATCTTGGCTTCCAAATAGCTCCTCAAGTACCTAAACCCCAAGCTTACACACATCAAGAACGACCTTAAACTGACCCAAAACGAAAGAAAGGATGAATCCCACACCCAAACTCAAACCCTAACAAAAAAGAAGAAAACTATATATCGAAACTTACCCAAAATGAACTTTTAATCGTTGAGGATGATTCTCCTCTTCAAGAGCTCATCAAAGATGGTCTTGGGTCTATGAAAAGATGAAGGAATGGTGAGAAATCTTAAAGGAAAGATGAGGAACTAGAGGGAAAAGGGGTTTTAGAAGGAGGAGGGATCTTTCAGAACTTATCCAAATTCTTCATCTCTCACTAATTCAAGTTACTCATCTCACTAAAACTAATTTTTTTCAAAGTCCTTACAAAACTAATTTTTCTCAAAGTTCTTACAGTTCTAATATTACATAAATGGATAGGCTTAAAAAAAAAATTAATCCATCCATAAAAATAACAAAACTTAAACTACTGATGAAATTCTTTTGTTTATAAAAATTTGGTCTGAAGTAAAAAGTTGATGATTAAAGTTTTATAAATATAAAATCTAATTAAAAAAAAATAAGCTTAATAAAATTATTAAAAAAAATTATAAATAAAATAATAAACAAAGATAAGTGTATAATTAATATAAAAGTTAAGCTCAAATATAAAAAATATGTTATATTTAAATCTTAACTTATTACTGAAAAATACTAATATATAAATATGATAAATAAGAAATATAAAAATAATAATAATAGAAATATTTTTTATTCTTATTTAAGGCTTTTTTTTTTAAGATATTATATATATATATATATATATATATATTCGAGAATTTAAAAATATCTCTTACCGAAATGTTTTCTAAATAAATTTCAATAAGAGGTTGTTTCTTAGTTTTTTCTAAACTATAAAAATTAGTTGTTGATGATAACATTTATTATTCACTCTTGTTTGGTTAATGTTAATGAAAAATTTAGTTCATTCATACTTGGTAATTTATACCTTTTAAAAATATTTTAATATAAAATTAATCAATGTACAAAGTTTTTCTAGAAAAAACTATGTTACTCTGATTTCTAAAAAAGAAAAATATGTAACTTTGAACTAACGGAGTACTCTCGCCAAATTAAAAAATAATATTTTTATAATTCTCATTTATTTAAAATTAATACTTTTTTAAAATAAAAAAAAATCTTGTATGATAATTAAAAATATTATAATTTTAAATAATTAAATTTTAAACAATAATACGAAATAATATTATTTTTTTAAAAGATTATTCATGAAAAAAAGCATTTATGTAAATGAAAAAATTATATTGAAACTGTTTTTATGGGAACTAGATACTACAAACTGGTCTCCTCCTAATAACTTTTTCAGTCTCTAACTTTGGCTACTCCTCATACAAGATGGGTTGAAGAAGAACTTCATACATGTCTAATAAAAAAATAGAGATTAACTTTCATTTATTACCAACCCTTATACTGTTCTTTCCTAGACCTGGTTTGTTGGATTGGTTTATGATTTTTATGTTTTCTTATATTTTGTTATTGTGTGGTAATAGTTATGATTATTGTTTGATCTTTATTTATATTTAAGTATGTATTTATAATTTTCCACCTAATGATTTTCCGTCATCATAATCGAATTAATCTTAAAGAATAATCGAGATGTTAAGGTCTAACAGAAATCGGTACATAAACTATATATAAGTATCTTTATTTTAAAATATATATATATATATATATATATATATGTGAAAGAATTATTTTAGAAAAAATTTATATAGTTCTATTTTATTTTATAAATTCAGATGATCTTATTTCGTAAATAATATAATTTTTTTTAATAATTATATATTTTTCTATTTTAAATTTATTTATGTTTATTTAATTATTTGGATATCTTCATGATTTGAAAATTTTTTGTCTCTCTCTATTTTATATTTGTTCAAATTACAAAATAGTAAAGCATTATTAGTTAATCTTGAAAATGGATAGTTACACTCCTTTTATTGGGCCAGGGGTGGGAATTGTCACAGTTCATAGCAAAATACAGTTTTGTTATTCGCACACCAGATCTTGCTATTACCACGCTCTTCCTCAAAAAAAATGTTTACTTATTTATCATCAACCCTCTTATTTAACTCACCTAGATTACTAGTAGATCCAAATTGATTCGTTTATTCACTTTTCTAAATTAAAAAATTCGTTTATTTAAAATATATGTTTCTTATTAATGTTATTTTTTATAAATTTAATATTTCCAATACTAATACAAAATAATATTTAAATAAAATTTAAAATAAATTGTGAATATATTTTATATTTTTAATTAAATTTATAAATTTAAATTAATTTATAAAATAAATAAATTATGGATTTTATTGTCACTAAAATAACATATATAATACAAAAGACTTTATTAGTATCAAAATCGAACATGGTAAAGGTTTCATATTCTTTATGTTTTTGGTAAAAGTTATTTTACTTATTAACGATTTCTAAAGGTTTCTTTTTTAGGTAAGGTGGTATGCATCAAAATCTATTTTAAAGTTTCAAATTTAAATTTTAAAATCACTCATTGTATATATCACGTGTTGTTTTACCTTGATGTCTCAAATCTGCTTCATATATAAACTTAAGTTCTATTTCATTTAATTTACATTTGTTTTATATTGTCATTTGTTTTATATTTACTTAGTTTTGATTATCACTGCTTGGTTGGTAAGTTATAGATATTATACATATTATAGATATATGGGTTATGAAAAATTACTCCATTTTTATTATGCACATATCATTGGACTACTCACAATTGTGGGTACTGAAAGAGAGTTGCAGAAAAATGGTAAAACAATAGGTATTTCTTCATTCAGTACTTATTTTGAAACTTAATTTACAACTAAAATAAAATGTCATTGACACTATAATTTTAAGGTTGAATATTAATGTAACTTATTTTCTTGTTGTAAATAATTACTATAATTAATTTATAAATATTTATAGTATCTTAAATCATTATAATTAAGCATAAAATATATTTTTACAAGTAATTTAAGAAAGATTAAAATATTATCTGTATTTATACAATATATTTCAATTGTTGTCTACACTAAGATGGATTGTTTTGCTTATATATTTTTTCATAGATATCTGATTGAGCTAATTCTTTTTAAATTGGATTTTAGACTTATCAAACTTTAATCTAGAAATTAATCATTAATTTTGAAGTTGAAACTGATTTTTGGTGAAGGTATGAAGTTTCACCACAATAGTTGTTCTTTTAGCTCGAGTACAACATAGAACATGGATTGAATCAATATAGTTTAGGCCCACCCATTAAAGAGATGTTAATGCATTATAAATAGTTTAAAAATTAGTATAATTAGGAAGAATTAGTAAAGAGAAAAAAGAATTTTACACGTTTATATTGTAGCAAAAGCAATTATTATATTCGGTTAGTTAGTAGTTTTTTTGTTTTTCTTGTTAGTTACAGTAGAAGATTTCATTTTCATGGCTATTTAAATTCTCCTTTGTTTTTTTTCTCGTTTTGATTTGCTTTCTTTCATCTTGTTTCATTTTCATTTTGCTTTTTTCATGAATTTTAAGGTTAATCTTTGAATTCTCTTATTCAGTTAAGAATTTTCCCTTGTTAATACATTATGCACTATTTCTTGATTAAGGATAATGAATTATTTTGAATGAGTTTTCGTATACAATTTCAAATTCAGTAAGTTTAGATATTTGAGTTAGCTCAGTTTTCTTTTAGTGAATTAAGGGTAATTGTTGTAAACTTTGTCACTGGATCGTATCTCTTCTTGTTATTTTTTTTTTTTTTTAATCGACAAAAACAAATATATTTATAAAATTGGTACCAGAAGTACCTAAAATAATTACAAGTACATAATTGTAAAAAGATATGCTGAAAATTCAGCAATTAACAAGATAATTATCCCCCTCCCATTACTATCCAATGACTTAACCTACCCAACACAAGATAAAGGATTTATACACCATTGAGCAAAAGTTCCAAAATTCTTGTTAACTCTATTGATGATCCACGACCAAGTTCTGACTTGAATTAAACCAAAAATCTCTTCAGCACTTACCTTTTCATTCCGAAATAACACCTCATTTCTATGTAGCCAAATAGATCATACTACTCCAACCCAGAGTATATTCCATACACTCTTAAGATCTTTATTTCTCGTCATCCAACAATGTTGAAGTAAATGTCTTTTTAGATTACTTTACATTCAAACAGCACTAGCTACCTTACATTCAAAGAATAAATGTTCAACGTTTTCACTTTGCAGTCCACATAAATCACAATTAAGATTTGCCAATTGGATTCCTCTTTTTTGTAAGTTGTCCTTTGTTGCAATTCCTCCAATTGCTGCTCTCCAAACCAAATGTACTATTTTAGGAATTGCTTTAATCTTCCATAGCTTTGTGAAGAATTCTCTATCCTCCTCCTGCAAGTCTTGGTCCTGTTGAAAACTCTCCCATATAAGATTATATGCAGAATGTACAGAGTAACTTCCCAGTTCACCACTCTTCCATAACCATTTATCTTTGTCACCCTCTTTTGACTGCTTAGAATTTATAATATTTATTAATCTTTCCAATAGAAGTTCTTCCCACTGAAACCACCCCCTCCTCCGCCTCATATTCCACTCTCATTCACCTTCCTTCCAGTAACCCATTTCCTCAATAGTCCCATTCTGATTATTAGAATTGAGAAACAACCTATGGAATTTGGATTTAAGTGTTTCATCGCCTACCCATTTGTCATGCCAGAACTTAATCTTCCTACCATTCCCCACCTTCCATTCAATTTCATTTTAAAACCATTCAATCTCTTGCTATTTTAAATTAGATTAGTTCTCGATTAAGACTAATTGCATCCCTGAAATGCTTTCATGGTGAAAATTTACAAGGATTAAACTAATTAGTTGATTCTTGAAGTAGGAAAGGTATAATTATGTGTAGTTTTCAATAATCACTTTGAATCTACACTTAATTTTTAATTCATTAGTATTTTGAGTTCATAGTCAGTGTTGTTAAGAACATAGAAAACAAATTTGTACTAAGAAAACTGTTCATCTTATTGAAATGGAAGAGTTAGCTTTTATAATAACCTTACAGAAAAAATAAGAAACCCAACCGATTAAATAAATATCCCATAAAGATAGAGATTTATTTATTAAACGATAACAAACTCTTCAAATTCTAATTAATAATTCAAACTCTTCAAATTTTATCTAATAATTCTTAACAAGTGCTTTAATCCATATCTACAATTTAAGTTTTGTTTTACTATGCCTATTTTCGAATTCATAATCTTACACGTTTAATTTTGCAATGTAGTTCTCAGTTTACGTGATTTCTACCTACTCAATTTAAGAATTGAATCATTGCTTAGTTTTATCACTTATATTCTAGTTTATATTCTAGTACTGCATTTTAGTTTTATAATTTTGCTTTCAAAATATTCACCCTGACCTCTAAAATATCCATGTCTTCTTCCTTGAAAACCTCCTTAAAATTGAGCATTATTTGTTTACATATTTAAGGATTATTGTTCTTGTTGTTTTTGTCTTTTTAACCTATTCTCCATAATAGTTAACAAAGTTTTTAGTTTCATCACATAATATGGGTTAGTTCTTAAAATCATAAAAGTAACAAAATAATTATACTCACTTGTTAAAAGATAATTTAAATGTGTTTTGTAGAATCAATATGTGAATCAACTTATATCAAGGTATATGAATGCAAAGAATCTAGTTTATTAATTTCTTTAAGCTATCATTTTAATTGAGAAATACAAACTCTTGTTTGTGTTTCAAAGTAATGATGTAGAAATTTTTAAATTTGAAATGCATGATCACAACCATGCATACCACCATCTTTGTGATAATTCACATATTTTTACAACTTCAAGGATTTAATGATACCATTTGCTTGTATTTTCCATATTAGAAAATTGTTATAAAATTGTTATAGTTAAGTTTAATTGAAACTGGTACAAGAGGTTAAATAATTGGAGTAAAAGAAAAAAATTGTGCAGTCATAATTGGATTGCAATCTAATACGATATGAGAGATGATAAAGATAAGAGAAAAAGAGAAATAGAACAAAATATTAAATTTGAATGAAAAAATAAATATATTAAAAAAATAGAGAAAACCTTTTATATATACAAAGAAAAATTAATATAAAAATAAAAAAAATTGTCGTGATTTATTTAATAAGAAACTATTTTTAATAAAAAAAAATAAAGATGTAAAATAAAAATACGTAGTTATCTCTTATACATATCAATTAAGTTTTTATATTTAAAAGTTAAAAAAAAATCATCCACTTTTCTTCTCTATGAAACTTTGAATTATTATTTTTTATTTAAAAATTTAAAAAATTACGATAGATATAAAATATGAAATAACTTCAAAAGTTAGAAGTAAATAATTTAATAATAAAAATAAATAAACTTGAAGGATTTTATTAATAGCAAGATTAGGATTTAAAGAGGGAAAGATCTATTTATTTTTTACTTTGAGTAAAATCCGATGAATTCTACTTAGAAAAGTGTTTAAAACAAATTCACCGATTCAATTTGTGTAGACTATGAATGGAAAATGGTAATGTAAGGTCGTTTTAGAAAGAAGAAGAAAATGATAGAACGGAATATAATTAGCTTTCAATTTTGGGTTAATCAATTAAATAAAATTCAAAAAACTAAATAAAAAATCATAATTAAGAATATTTAATTTAAAATTGTGTCATATCATATAAAAATCGACCTCATACTGTGACATGACCTTAGGATGCAATTATATGATGCAAAAATTTAAATTTTCTTGGCAAATAGCAATATATGCATAAAGTTGTACTACATCCACATTTAAATACTATCATTACTAAATTATCAAAAAAAAAAAAAACCCTTTTACTTTTGAAATAAAATTTATATTTTTTGTGGTAGAACAAGACACATTTGATTACAATTTTCTCTATATAATGAATGAAATATATAGATAGTAGTTGTAGAGTGAATGTCCAAGTAGAATTAAATAAAGAAAAAAAATGAATGAATGAGAGGCACATATAAATGTTTTTGGGTAGGGCCAAGTGGATTGTGTGGCCATTAAGTCCTCTTGTTGCAAGCAAGTGGTATGAATGTAGATTAAAGAAAAGGTAGAATTTTTATGGTGTTGTTGATTCCTTCCATCATAATCACATAGGTAAAGAAAACTACACCTTGAATAGGACAACTTAAATCTTCTAAATCAAGTGTTTTGAAATGATTACAAACAAAGATCATGTCCCAAAAATTAATTACTCATTTACACAACTAATTGGGAAGGCTAAAACCTAAAAGATGCCCAAATAGTCAAAGTGTATCTCTTTTGACATCAAATGAATACCTTTTGACCCAAATGCAAGAGAAATTCACTAAAGAAATAATCACCCTTAAGAGGGTCTCCTTGACTTTTTCTATTATCCCAATTTCACATTATAAAGTATCTTCCATGTTTTTCTTTCTCAAATCAAAGTACATGACCTCTTTTTTAGGTCAAAAGAAGCCAATCTTTGCTGAACTTATACTATGACTTGATTGAATGTTTTTCCTCCAAATAAGCAATTGCTTTTATAGTTTTCAAACATTGATGATTGGATCATTTAGTCCACTTCAATTTTTCATTTTCTTGGACAATTTTTTAACTCTGTTTCAAAGTCAACATATATTAGATGAATGAAATACATCCACATGTCTGATTATGTTAACAACTCTTGGCATGTCTTCGAGACTTGAATTGACATTATTAATATTTTACACAACTAGAGTAAATAGTGTAAATAATTGTTATGCTATCGTCAAACTATAAATGATTATATATTAAAAGTTTGTTAATCAATATGAACTTACTTAACTGAAAACCCATACATAATTTTTTTTTTCACGTCACCATATCACTAGGTTTTAACTAAGTGTACTGGTAAGGGTTCGATTTGGTCCATTCTCCTCAAACGTCACCACAAATTGAAGATTCTTCAGTTTAGGAAGTATGATTCTTCAGTTTAGTTATCAAAATATGATCATTAATGCTTAAGCGTCATATTAAGAAAAATTCAATAGGAGGGTCCGGTCTAACCCAACAGACATATTTATCCAAATAACAGTATAAATAATAGTAATAAATAAAAAGTAACGCATTTTACAATACACATTAATTGTTTGAATTTATTATTGACTTGAGCGTTGGAGTGCCTTCGTAGGTACCCCACCCAATCTAACCGAGAAGTACACGGAATTAAAGACCAATTACCTGACCGAAAACTAACCTTTTTAACAAGAATCATATCTTAAAAGTATCCGGTTTGAGTAAGAATACTAATATCATAATATTTTTTTGTTAATTGATATTGAGATAATTATCTTTGAATCAATGTTCATCACAATTATTTAATTTTGGGAATGTTATATGTTAAAGTTATTTTTTTGAACATAATTAGTTAAAGAGAAAGGTTGTGAAAATAAAGGTGGGCCCAAGAAAAGGAGAAAAGAATGATGAGAATAATGGAATGAAATAAGAGGTTTTTGTCCTTAGTGGGCAATCTCTACCTCTAGCAGCAGCAGTAGATGGCAAAGCTTGTCATGGGGTCGTTTCATGCTTCCTTGTTGCTTTCGTCGTTTCTATGCACTTTAATGCTTTTTTTATTTTTGGACTAACCATTTTTGCTTCCGATTCTTTACTTTCAGTTTCTTAACCCCTTTTTGTCTCATAGGAATAACTGAGACAGACAGCAACATGACCCAGTGTTTCTGGACAAGGTTCCATTTCCTCTACCGCCATCTCACTCTTTTCAATTCTCTTCTCTGCCTCTCAATAATTCAAGAATATTTGCTTCTGACATTCACAATTCAACATTTTCTATGTCCGCGTTCTGTTCGTAATAGGTGAGGTGAACAAACACCCTTGAATCATGGTCGCTTCAATAACAATTTATTCCACAATTATTATTGATCTTTTTATGTGTTTTTTTGGAAAATCAACCATGAGACTGTTGATAAAAGAAAAGGAACCCACAAATCCTTTTGTTGTAGGAGTAACGGATGATTTCATATTGGTATTTACAAAGATCCAATGATTATCTTGAATGTAGTTAATAGATTTATCGATTTGGGCAGGAAGGATATCTTAATTTGAATAATTTTAGAGGAGGATATAAGGAATTAATACTTATTTAGTATAATATTAATTAAATATAAAATCTAATATAATTGAGAAATAAATTTTATAAAATAATTTTAAAGATAAATTAAACTCGTAATTACTTTTTATATAATATTAGTTAATAAAATTATTAAATTTAAACTAAATTATTTATTAATATATTAACTTTAAATAATAAATTGTTGAGTTTAAATTAGGTTATTTATTAATAAATTATTATTATTTTTATATAATTTGAGAAGTTTTAATTATTAACAAAATTAAAAAGAGACTTTTATATAAAATCTTAATTATTAATATAATTGTTAAATCTAAATTATATTGATTAATGTATTATATTTGATTTGTAAAAAATTAATAAATTAATAAAATTTAATTATAATATATAAATGAGAAATAAATATTATTTTTTAAATTAATTTTAAAATACATTTTGAATCATAGATTTTACTAATTCAATATTCATAACTGGATATATTAATTAGTTATATATATAGGTTATAAGTGAGGGAATCCTTATGATCCAAGTTAAGGGTTAGACATAGGAAGCAACCAAAATGTCATTATTGTATGATCATTTTATATTCTTGCTTTTTAATTCCGTAGCATGACTAAACACTTAGATGTGATGTGAATAGTGTTCATAGGTTGGTAGGTTTGAATCGGATTCAAATCAAAATTAGTTTTCGATCTGCTACTTTTATTAATTTAAATTTTTACACAATCTATATTGTGTAAGATGATTTAGTATCAATCAGATTCCTTACTGTGCAAATGAAATCATACATGGGGAGAAAGAAAAAGAAAAAAATAACATTATTTTATAAAAAATTACACATAATTTCGTCATTTAAATATGTCGACAACATAGTTTACAACATTTAACTTATATAAATTTAATATAAAAAAAGAAAGAAGCAAAATACATTATTGTCTCATAAAACTTAATGCATACTAATTAGTAATAGATATTTCCCATAATTGATTTGTTTCGAGTTCATTAAAACTATAAATCTTATATCTAATACTCATATCAATCATCATCAAATTTTATTAAATTTGATTTTTTTTTTTTTGCCAAGTATAACCATTAATTAATAAATTGTTTCTTACTCATGAATTATTTTAAAAAATTCACTTCTAATCTTTAGTTGGTCTTAATCATTTATATTCTTTTATAATAGTTTATTTTAAAAAGATTGAGTACCTTAAAATTATTAGAAAACATTTTGATTTTTATCAGGTCATAACGAATGATTTAGAGCAATTTTGGAAAAATGATATTATATCGATTGTATTATAGTTAATATAAAAAAAATATTTCGTTTAAATATATATTGTGTGACTAATTTATTTAAAATATGTTTTTGTAATCTATATAAAATATGTATAGGGAGATGTTTACATAATAATTCTAACATAGAGTTTTCATGTTTTATTATTGATCCTTTATAAGAGTATTTCAAATATTTTTTAAATTAAATTATTCATGTTTAATATACAATCAACTTACAATATAAAAATATATTAGTAAAAATTTTGCTAACTTTCTTAAAAAATAATAACATAAATTCAAGTTATTTATATGATAATTTTCTGTAATTGTATTATTATTATAGTTTTAAAATAAATAAAAGGGTTGAATTCACATGAATTTAAATAATATTAAGAATATTATTAAATTTCTAGATCATCAATCACCTTTCTACATTTCTACATAAATTTTATAGAGTTCTATTCATCTTCTACCTTAAAAAACCTCACTTTGATTTCTTTGATCAAATTAAAACCAAACACTGTTATATTGCTTTAATAATCAAACCATCCTTTTAAAATATAAAAAATTCACTATAAATAAAGAATTTTTCTTTATCTCACTTTTTAAGTAGCGGTATTTATTGTGTTAAAGTAATTTATTGTCTTAATCTAATATAATCTAATTTAGATTGATAGAGTCAATTTTTTTTTTATGATTAAGTTAAATTCAATCTAATCCAATATAATTCAATCTTTTTTTTATAGATTAGATAACAAATTTTATAATTAAACTCGTAATAAAATTCAATCAAAATTATTAAATAACATTAATATTAATAATAATAATACTATTATTAATATAAATTTTATTTAATTTATTCAATTATGTTATAACCTATTTTTGAAATATTAAATTATTCAAATATTAAATAAAATAATTTATTTTTAATAAAATTGATTTACTTGAATTTTAAATGTATATGTGCTTTTAAAAGGAGACTACAAACTTGTTTTTATAATTACTAATACATTTAATTAATTATTAATAATTAATTATTTTACTCGTTATAAAATTTAAAAATTATTCAAAAATAATTTAATCCATTATCTTTATATTAATTAATTAATTGTATGAATAAAAAATTTAATTTAAAAAAAAATAATTAATTAGTATTTATGATAATAATGGATTATTGTAAATAATAATTTATTATCTAAGAATTTGCAACAATTAAATTTACTATAATTTTAAAATAAATGATTATAAACTTATAATAATCGATTTTTTTTTCAAACTAATAGAAATTCAACTTTAAAAATGCAGAAAACATGTTTTAAATTTCAGGATTGAAGTGCTTTTCATATGTCAATATGGCCTAATAAATAATATAAAATATTTAAAATTAAAATTTATAAATAATAAATAAAAATTAAAATTTTGTGGGATCATAATCTTTGTTAGTATTTATAATTCTACTGGTTTCCTTGACTCTATTTCTGAATGTATTTATAAATTATTGAGTTCATTATATTTGTATTTATTATATATTATATATTATATGAAGAAACGTTATAAATATTTTTTCAAGAAGATTAATATGTTTAACTATTAATAAATATCGTACAGAGTTTCACAAGGTTTAAGGTTTGATGATGTACGGAAAATATTTTTGCTTTTCATATTGTTATTATTTATCATAAGGATTCCATATTTGCACTAAAGATATAGTTGCATGAAAAGTACTGGTTAAGTGATACACTAGCTTTACTTCAACGAATATAAAAATATGAAGACGGTTGAATTATAGCGTATTATAAGCAAATTTTAATCGTAACTTATACCAATTAATAAAGTTTTGACGTGTTTATAACATGTTGCATGCTCGTTCCAAAATATATTTTATGGACACTTTAATTGACCTATTCGACAAAACGTCCACTCTTAGTAAAAGTTATGCTATAAACACAAATTTTATTGAAACATGTGTGAAATTGAGATTTTACAAAATTCAGTTGTTTAGAGTGCATGGTTTTCGCAAATTATTAAGAGATTTAGTTATATCTTCTTTGCAAGTAACATATATAATAAAAATCATCGTCATGAAAAAGAAAAAGAAAACATTAACATAACCCACTCAAATATTTTGATGTTGATATCAATTTATTGCAAATTTTAAATGCTTTGGTTTGAATATGTTAATTTAGAGCAAGCTTCAATAAATTTTAAAATTAATGTTTTTTTTTACAAGATTGAATAATCCTTATAAAATTAAAATATTTTCTTCTTTTTTAAGTTAGAATGTCTAAGTTAGAATGTTTAAGACTATTATGTGAGCACTTGACTGGGATTTGATACTCAAGTTAAATAAGATATAGATGATGTAATATATATATATATATATATATATATATATATATATATAATCTCGAATTTTTTAACGTATTATTCGTATACATAAAATTATATAAAACATTAGTACTTACACGGACGAGTGCCTCTCAGACGCCTTCAGATCTTCTAGTATCCGAGCCGATAGTGAACCAAATGGAAGGGGTACCTGTGATTGCACTCCGACGCTCAAGTCAGTAAGAGATCAACAGGGTTTAGAATAGATAATGAGAATGATGAAAATGTGAGTGTTACCTGGTTACCTGACCCTAATTTATAATAAGAGAAAGTAGTAACAAAATACCTGAGTGGGTAGTAACTGACTACCCACTACGCGAGATCCACGCTTAGTGGGCTTTCATTGGGCTGGGCCAACACCGTATCGGCCTAGGACGATACCCCTTCGGTCTAGTAGCCGATTAAGGGTGAGCCGATACCTATCCGGTACACAAGCCCCCTTAGTCATGAAAACCGAAAGGAGATAACTTGAGCCGGAAGGAGGTAGATATGACTAAACTTTTGACTTTCTGTTGCGTTGATGTTGTTGGGAAGCTTCTGGAAAAAATTTGAGCGGGAAGCCGTTGAGCTCTGAACCGTTTTGGACACGTGGACGTACCTGATTAGCAGGGAAAGAATTCGTAACGTCTGCGCGTGCAGGCTGCGCGCAGGGCTCGAGACAAGTTACTCGAGTGCTCACCCATAATGGCGAGAAGTGATTGGCAACGATTCAACTTCTCAGAGTTCTTATATAAAGGACTTTCCTCAGCATTATTTAACATCTTACTATTGCAATTCTCCGAGATCGTGTCCATTTCTTCTACTTCCAGCTTTCGGTATGTCTTCCTCTTCCTTTTCTTTAGGCTCGGGGACGGCCGAAGGGTCCTCGACAAGGGTAGGTGACGGGGGAAATGAAGTTTCAGTTGAGATGTCAAGCACCTAACGAAGGCCGACCTCCGAGAATATACCGGCTCGTCAAGTGCAAAACGCCGAAGAGTGTTCGACCTCCAACAGTGAGGAAATTTCTTTAAGGGAGAGATGTGCCTCCCTTGAGGGGTACAATTGGGTGGATCCCAAGGTACGAGAGTACAGTTCTCGTTTTGCCCACCAACGAGATGTGATAGACTTCGCTGATGAGCAGACCATCGTGGAGCCGGGATATGATGATGAGATGGTAACTCTTGTCCGATGTCCTCCCGGATAGCATGTATGCCACGGCCGAGAAGGGGCACCCATGGAGTTCTTCTACATGTACGCTTGCTTTTTCACAGATCTCTGGGTAAGGCTTCCCTTCGACAATTTTACAATGGGAGTGCTGGCCAACTTGAACGTTGCTCCTACGCAACTCCATCCCAATAGTTGGGCACTCCTCCAAGCCTTCCGGATACTATGCCGAGCTCTAGATATCGTCCCGACGCCGAGTATCTTTCTGCACTTTTTCTCTACCCGTGGGAGGGACTTGATATCTTGGGTGTCTTTAGTAAGTATAGCTTCGAACGTGCTTTTCAAGGCATATACCGCTAGCTATAAGAATTTCAAGGGGGGCTTCCTGAAGGTGTGTGTATAGGAAGTTGGGAGGCCCTATTTTATGACGACACTCGGCCAAAATTCCCATTTTACTGGACTCGGAATCCTGTGAAATACAGTTTTATTCCGAAGTCCAAATTGTCGAGATATGAACAACGAATTCTGGAGTTGCTTGAACTTATCCCCCGCCAACTACCTAGCCGACCTCTTCTCGGTAGCTTCCTGAAGCCGCATCTGCCCGATGACCCTTCGGGTACGTTTTACGTTTCAATGATTTGGCTGTTGTTTATTTAACAAGGCTAAATTGGTGTTGTTTTGCAGAGGCTTTAGGTGATATTGTAGATATGCCCAGGGACGCATTCTGACAGCTGAGAGACCGAGTGACGGCCGGATCCCGCCAGGCTAGGGCTGAGAATCCTCCGGTTATCGATCCTGAACCCACCGTTGCACAACCACAAGTGATAGTGCTAGAAGAGCAGGGGAGTCCCGTTCAACCCCTTCGCCGCCAACCGAAGTGTACACAACCCCGATCTGAGCCGCCAAGCTCCAAAAGGGCCCGGATGGTTCCCAACTTGACCAAAGGACCTTCGGGTCTATCGGGCCAACTGGCCTTATTATCACCAGACCTATGGATGGCACCCGGTGTGTCGCTGAGCCTCCCCCTCAAAGAAAAAGAAGCCTTGCAACAAGTAGGGGCGTCGGAGTTGCAAGCATCCTGGGTGGAAATGCAAGCTCAGACTACGGCCATCGGCTTTCAGATGTTGGCTGAGTGGAACAAACAGATCACCTCGGTCTGTGAAGTTGCACTCTTCAAAGAGAAATTGTGCAAGGCCGAGAAGGAGGCGGCCGATGTAGCAGGGACTAATACCCTGTTGCTGGGAAAGCTGGAGGAAGTCTCGGCAGCCCGAATGAAGGCCGAATCTGAATTGGTCGGAACTAAGGCCGGGGTGGCCGAGATGGCGGAAAAACACAATAAGGGCGAGCTGGTGTCGGTTGACGACATTCCAAAGGAATCAAGCTCCCCGCCTACCGAGACAACGCCACCTGCCTAGGGGACTTTACCTGTTGATGGGATGCCGCCAGTCGAAGGAACTCCGGAAGCTGAGGATGAAACTACTAATGTAATATATTAGGTTGTTTCTATTGCGGCATCCGGAACAATGTTATGTGTTGTTTGTTTATTTCAACATTCTGAACATCAAATTTTATATTTTGTATTCTGAATTGTGATGATTTATCTTTTGTGTAACTACCTCAAAAATTTTAGCCGACAACCACTCGTTTATGTATCACTTTAATTTGTTAAGCAATTTCTCCTAAGAGTGTAGCCGATGTGAACTCGGTTAGGCCCCACTTAGCTTTTTAAGTGAATTTTCCTAAGAGTAAAAAGATAAACACTCGGTTAGGCCTTCCCTAGCTTTTTAAGGGAGTTTTCCTAAGAGTGAAAAAATAAGTACTCGGTTAGGCCTCCCTTAGCTTTTTAAGGGAGTTTTCCTATGAGTAGAACGATAAATACTCGATTAGGCATCACTTAGCATTTTAAGTGATTTTTCCTAAGAGTAGGACGATAAGTACTCGGTTAAGCATCACTTAACGTTTTAAGTGATTTTTCCTAAGAGTAGGACGATAAGTACTCGATTAGGCATCACTTAGCGTTTTAAGTGATTTTTCTTAAGAGCAGGACGATAAGTACTCGGTTAGGCATCACTTAGTGTTTTAAGTGATTTTTCCTAAGAGTAGGACGATAAGTACTCGGTTAGGCATCACTTAGCGTTTTAAGTGATTTTTCCTAAGAGCAGGACGATAAGTACTCGATTAGGCATCACTTAGCTTTTTAAGTGAATTTTTCTAAGCCTTCGTTTGTTTCCGCGGAATTACTATTCCCAGGCGAAGATGTGCACTGATTTCGTTAATATCAAGAAGAATAACACGAATTCCAAAGCAGATTAAGCCCTCNCTTTCTTCTCAATTTGAGAAGATTTGCAGAGAAAGTGTTATAAATTATTTTATATAAATAAATTATAAATAATTATATATTTTAATATAATAAATTATAATAAAAAATTATTATAATAATAAATAAAATTTAAAATAGTATTTAAAAAATAAATATTAATTAATTATGTATATTAAAATATTAATATATTTTATATATTATTATAATAATTAATATAATATTAAAAATAAATATTAAATAAAATTATTAATAATTATTTACTTTTATTTTAATTAAAAAATTATTAATAATATTAAAATAAAAAAAATTATTAGTAATAAAAAATATTATTTTACTTTCCACTCATTTCCACTCTTTTCTCTTAATCCAAACAACTTCACTTTCTCTTCTCTTTCTCTTCATTTCTTTCCTTTTCTACTCCCTGAAATCCACTCTCTCATCCAAACACATCCTAAGAGTAAAAAGATAAGTACTCGGTTAGGCATCAGTTAGCTTTTTAAGTGATTTTTCCTAAGAGTTGGCCGGTAAGTACTCGGTTTAGGCATCACTTAGCTTTTTAAGTGAACTTTCCTAAGAGTTGGCCGGTAAGTACTCGGTTAGGCATCACTTAGCCTTTTAAGTGATTTTTCCTAAGAGTGTAACGACAAATAATGAACTGAATGACCTCATTTATTGAAAACAGGGAAAACGTTTGTCTGTACAAAAGCAATGAAATAATGCTGAAAATAAAAAGCCTCTAACTGTAGTAAAACTTTAATGAGCTAGCATTCCAAGATCGAGGCAGCATTTTGCCCTCTAAATCTTGTAGTTGATACGCTCCCCTCCCGAGGACTTTGGTAACTTTGTAAGGTCCTTCCCGATTGGAAGCAAACTTGCCTTCACTGGGATCCTTTCGGGCTAGAGTGCGAAGTCTGAGCACTAGATCACCTTCCTGGAAACTTCTCGGCTTGATCTTGGTATTGAATCTTCTTGAAACTCGTAGCCGGCAAGCCTCCTGTTTTATCATTGCCTTGTCACGAAGCTCCTCTAAGAGATCCAATTCAACTTTCATGCTTTTCTCGTTTTCGTCCATGTTTAGTAGCTGTCTCCTCGGGCTAGTTTCACCCAATTCGACTGGTATCATAGCATCCACTTCGAAAAAGTTCATCACCTATTAACAAGAACCGGGATGCTTTCTTCCGGAAAATCACTGCCTCTTTGGGGTCATCACTACATTGCCCAATGGTAAGGTAAGAGATGTATGGGGTCATCCAAGTTACCTTTGCTTCCGTTTGCAAGCATTTGTTTGCCGAGACGGATGGTTGTCGGATAGTGTGTTGAATGATAGTATGATGGTGGCTTGTCCCTTTAGCACTTGCCAGTTTTGAGAGCAGATCTGCTCGACCGTTATTCTCCCGGAGAATGTGTGATACTGAAGCCTGTCGAAAGTGTTTCAGTTTCCTTGGCCTGGAACTCCCCCGTTATCTGCCCGGCAACCAACTGGGAATCTGTAAAACATTTCAAATTATACACATCTAAGTCCATTGCCAAATCTAATCCTGCCACCAGAGCCTCATACTCGGTCTGGTTGTTTGAAGCCTTAAATTGCAACACCAAGGATTGCTCAATCAACATGCCGGATGGTCCCTCCAGTACTACCTCGGCTCCACTTCCTCTTTTGTTGGATGAGCCATCCACGAATAGTTTCCATTTTGGCATGGTGTCGCGTTCCGACTATAAGTCCCCTGCAAAATCAGCAAGATACTGTGCTTTAATGGGTCCTCTTTTCTCGTACGCTATGTCAAATTCTGACAATTCAATCGTCCATGCTACCATTCGCCCTAACAATTCCGGCTTTCGGAGTATCCGAGCAATGGGATAGTCAGTCTTCACCACTACCTTGTGACTTTGGAAATACTGGCACAGCCGTCTTGCCGCCACCACAAGAGCAAGGGCCACTTTTTCCAGCAGCTGGTATCGTGTCTCGGCATCCTGAAGAACTCGACTAACATAGTAAATGGGGCGAACTTCTTCATTCTGCTCTTGAGCTAACATCGAACTTACGGCATTATTGGATACCGATAAGTAAAGTATCAGTTCTTTCCCGGCTGTCAGTTTTTGGAGGATTGGTGGGGTTGTAAGAAATTGTTTCAGACTTTGAAAACTCTCTTCACATTTTTCGTCCCACCTGAAAGCCGTAGACTTCTTTAATAAGCGGACAATAGGCCTGGTCTTCTCGGTCAGGGCTGGTGTGAAACGAGACAAGGCTGTTAGTCGACCTATGAGTTGCTGCACTTCTTTAATGTTGGAAGGACTTCGTAAGCTGGTTATGGCCCGACACTTGTTCGGGTTGGCTTCGATGCCCCTGTTGGTTATCATGAACCCCAAGAATTTACCTCCTTGAACTCCGAACACACACTTCTTGGGGTTTAACCTCATGTTGTACTTTCGTAGGACCGAGAATATTTCGGCCAGATCATCAATGTGCCCTTGACTGGAACTTGACTTTACCACCATGTCATCCACATATACTTCCATTTGCGGCCTATTTGCTGACGAAACATCTTGTCCATCAACCTCTGATACGTGGCTCCTGCATTCTTAAGGCCGAAAGGCATAACTTCATAGAAATAATTCACTTCCTCCGTTATGAAAGCTGTCTTACTAGCATCAGCCGGGTACATCCTTATTTGATTGTAACCCGAATAAGCATCCAGGAAATTGAGCACCTGGTGGCCCGAAGAACCGTCAACTAATCGGTCGATATTCGGCAGGGGGTATGTATCTTTCGGGCATGCTTTGTTCAGATCTGTATAATCGGTACACATTCTCCATTTGTTGTTGGATTTTTTTACAAGGACCACATTCGCAAGTCAAGTGGTATACTTATAGGCTTCGCGAATGAAGCCCGCCTCCAGCAGCTTATTCACTTCCTCCTTCACGGCTTGCCTCCTTTCTTCCCCCATCTTCCTCTTCTTCTGGGAAACCGGCTTGGCTTCACGATATATTGATAACTTGTGGGTGATGACCTTTGGATCTATTCCCGGCATGTTATCGGCTGACCAGGCGAACAAGTCAGCATTTTCCTTCAAAAATTGCACCATTTTGGCTAGTTCTTCCTCCATCATTAGAGAGCTCACATACGTCTCCTACTCATCCCCCTGTATTATGACCGGCATGGTCTCTTCCTCCGGTTCTACTCGGTACCCGTCCTCTACTCGAGAGTCAATATTAGTGAGGGCCATCTCAGCTCTTGCCGCTGGTTTCTCTTTTGCCGGCTCCCGCTGTGGTGTCTCCCTTAGGCTGGCCACATAGCATTCTCTTGTTGCTTTTTGGTCACCATAAAGTGCGATGACCGAGTTGTCGAGTGCTGGGAACTTTATGGCTAGATGCGGGGTGGAGACTATTGCTCCAATCTGGTTCAGTGAAGGCCTGCCAAGAAGCATGTTGTATGAAGAAGAGGCTTCAATAACCAGATACCTTACCATAACAATCCTGTATTGTCGGTCCCCTTCTCCGAACTTGGTGTACAAGTCGATGTAATCCCTAGCATCCACCTTTCGCTAGGAAAACCCACAATCTGATCAGTGTAAGGGCGCAAGGCCGACTCGGCCAGCTCCATTTTCTTAAATGTGTGCCAATACAGTATGTCAACCGAACTTCCCTGGTCTACTAACGTCTTCTGAATGGCAAAGTTAGCCACCTCGACAGTGATAACCATAGGATCATCCTGGTGAGGATATATCCCATGGAAATCATCGTCGGAAAAGGTGATTGGGGGCATCCGAGATCTTATCAGCGTCGAACGATCAGTCAGGTGCACTTGCTACAAACTTCGTAAGTGACGTTTGCGGGTTGAGCTGGATGTGCCTCCTCCTGCGAATCCCCCTATTATGGTGTTAATTACTCCCCGAACAGGTTTCGGACACCTCTCGGGCTCTCTCTTTCTTCTTTCTCCTGCATCCCGTCTGCCGGTATCATCTTCGGCTCGGGTGGAGTATCTTTTTTCCTCCTTTTTTACTAGCTTCCTAAGGTGTCCAGCTTATGAGCTCTTCTATCTTATCCCTTGGGGCTGTGCATTCGTCGGTTGTATACCCATAATTTCGGTGATAGCGGCAGTGCTTCCTGAGATCAGCATCTCTAGGGGAAGGTAGAGTCTTAGTACGCATCAAATCAGCATTCAAGGCCTCGTCTAGTGCTCGGCCCTAATTGACTATTAGAGGTGTGTAATGGGTGTATTTTCCCTCTCGAAGTCTCGGATGACGAGGTATGTTCTCCTGGTTTCTTCTGTTCCTATCGTTATTTCCTTTACTTACCAGATTAGTTGTCGGCTTGACGTGATTAGTCAAGCTGACAACCTCTCGGTAGTTGTTCATTTCCTCTATCTGCATAAATTTGGTTGCTCTTTGACGGGCCTCCTGCATAGTTGCCGGAGGATTTTTGGTGAGGTGATTTAGGAAGGGTCCAGTTTTGAGGGATAGGACCAGATGGTGTATAGCTACATCACCTCCTTGGTTTGGGAGTTTAAGGCATATTTTCGAATATCTATCCATAAACCTCCTTAGCGATTCATCTTCCTGTTACTTGACATCTACTAGTGCCATGGTGGTGATGGGGAGAGATGTGCTAACCTCGAATTTTGCCAGGAAAGCTTGACACAATGCTCCAAAGCAATCTATTGTTTTGGCGGGGAGAGAATAAAACCAGCTCAACGTTGGTCTTTTCAGAGACATAGGGAAGACTCGGCACATGATCTCATCAAGCGACGAATACATGTTCATGTGGGTCATATACGCCTGAAGGTGGTTCTTTGGGCAAGAAGATCTATCATATGTTTCCATATCAAGGGTCTTCCATCCCTTAGGCAAAGGAGCTTCTATTATACCTTCGACAAAGGGATGCTGGTGCTGAGGTGGTAATACCCGAGGAGTTTTCGGGTTGGTTCCGATTTGACCAGCTAGACGACTGCTGGCAGCTCCCGGCCTCGACTCCACTTTGCTGTCGGCAAGAGGTGGCGAAGGCTGGGAAGTTGAAGTTTCTTCAGCAGGTGGTGACTCCTCCTTGTCCTCCTTCTTCCGTCTCATCTTCCGTCTCATCTTGGTATGAGACTCCTGCAACTGTCCCACCTCCTCAGCTGTTCTCTTTTGTCCTTACTTAAGCTCCTGCAGCTCCTTCATTATGGCTTCTACCATATGTGTGACGTGGGGAGGAGGAGGAGCCTCCGCTACTCGACTTCCTTCTTGCTGACTTCTCGTAATCGCCATCGTCTAAGATCTCTCGGCCCCACGATGGGCGCCAAATGTACTTACACGGACCGAGTGCCTCTTAGACGCCTTCAGATCTTCTAGTATTCGAGCCGATAGTGAACTGAATGGAGGGGGTACCTGTGATTGCACTCCGACGCTTAAGTCAGTAAGAGATCAACAGGGTTTAGAATAGATAATGAGAATGATGAAAAGGTGAGTGTTACCTGGTTACCTGACCCTAATTTATAATAAGAGAAAGTAGTAATAGAATACCTGAGTGGGTAGTAATTGACTACCCACTACGCGAGATCCACGCTTAGTGGGCTTTCATTGGGCTGGGCCGATACCATATCGGCCTAGGACGATACCTCTTCGGTCTAGTAGCCGATTAAGGGTGAGCCGATACTTATCCGGTACAACATTCAACACAAAAATTTAGAGTTCTTTCTAAATGAATTTAAATGTTTATAATTTTTAAATATCATGGAATGATATGTATGCATGAAAGTTCTAAAGATCTAAGTATGATGTGATTTAACAGTATGATGTGATTTAACAGTATGAGGTTTGTATTACTCCTAGTGAAAAGAGGTTTTTGCCATTGAGTTATTAATATGTGATTATTGGTACTGTAGTGTGTATGGATTTTGAGAATATCTATGGGGTATCCAGACCTTAATGATGTTCCAAGTCATGTAAACTAGAACTCATGTGGTGAAGGTCGATGGAGGCTCACAAATTGTTCCCAAAGGGACAATAGGTGAAATTATCCTAAGGTGATATTTGATTGTTAGGTGTTAAAGGATGACCGTGAATGAAAAAGTCTTAGAAGGTTAGTTATGGTGAAGGTCCTTACACTACTAGAAAAATATCTTTTTACGTCGGTTATATTGGACATTTAACGTCAGTTAATGCGGCGTCGTTGAATGAGATGTCGTTAAATTTAACGTCGGTTAAGTGGACAACCGACGTAATATACAAAACTTTCAACGTCGATTATTTAAATGAATGACATTGAAAGTACGATTTATTATGTCGGTTATTAACATAACCGACGTGGAAAGTAAGCCTTCTATCAAGTTCTTCAATGGTGGATTCAAATCATTCAGGAGTACCAAAGGATTATTCGAGTTTTAGGAGTTTAGGGTCTCTTGGAACAAGACGCTCAAGAAGATACCTTTTGAGAAAACCCAAAAGATAAGAATCAAGTGGCCTACCTTGGCAAGTAGATCCGTAGGAAGAATAGACCGCAAAAACTGAAGGTCAAACCGACGCCATTTAGCGCTAGGAGCCTTGTTCCAGCGGATCAAAGTTCTATACCCGGCTCCACCAATCCGTAGAAGGAGATGTCAATCTTATACTTCTCCTTCAGGGTATCCAAAAGGATGGTGAAAACAAAGTAAAGCCCTCATGGAAATCAGGGAAAAATCCACCGTTCAATTCCGAATGAGGAAACACTTTGCGAACTCCGCAGCACCAGATGCTAAAATCAAGAGACTTGTGAAAAGAAATCTTTACACCAAGTCGCTGAAGAGCAGACTAGTACACACGAACAACGTCTGGATCGGCGATGAGAACATCATTGCCAAGTACAACATATCTTTCGAGCCTAATCCCAGGCCTAACCTATTCTGCTTACCACCACACCACAGGAAAAAATGATAGAGTAGAAACAAAAATAAATTGAACACAAATCGGAAGATTTTTATTATTACTTTATCAGCTGCAGAGATTCCTAGGTTTATCACAGGCATAGGTTCAGTTAAAATTAAACAACCAAAAGGAAAGTTACCTCCGATTAGAGAGAGAGAGAGAAAGAGAGGGAGAGAGAGAAGAGGGAAACAAGCACTGGCGGCAATGGTGGCGGTGGTCAAAAGTGGTGGCAGTAGAAGTCGCGAGAGAGGGAGATAGGGGGATTGCGCGTTTCAAAATAGCAGAGATCGCATTGGGAGTTCTGAAATAATAACCATCAACGTCGGTTACTAAAAAAACTGACATTAAATCAATATACAACGTCGGTTATAATACCAAACGACGTTGATACTCAACAATTCCACGACGGTTAACCACAAATGACGTTATTTAATGACTATCAACGTCGTTTAAATCAATAACCGACGTTGTTATATTTTCGATGACGGTTGTATTTGTAACCGACGTGGAAAATGTAGTTATATTTACAATTTTGCCACCGCGTATAAAACAACGTCGGTTATATTTATAACCGACGTTGTTTTATGACGTTGATTCGCCTTCTTCTAGTAGTGTTAGTCCTTGGATAAACCTCAAGTATTAGCCCTAGATGTGCGAAATCCTTACAATCTTCCGAGAGTCGTTTGTCTAATTTTGTAATTTGTGCACATGGGTGTAAAACCTAAGGTAAGGCCCTTACACCTATTATACGGTTGGAAATGTTGAATTGATGGTTTGACTGTTAACATGAAAATATTTTACTAACTTATCCTTCTTTGTGTTTTTCATGCTATGATCATGTTCTTTATACAAGAACATATAACAACTATATTGGGAACCATATATAGAAGAGAATAGAAAATAGTGTAAGCCATATGAGTTATAATAATCTTTTGATAAATTATGAATTAGTTATGTATTTTGAATAATACTCTTCGGATTTATAGTTATTAGTACTCATATTTAGAATTATTAAATATATATTTATATTTTAGATATGTTAGAATAAAAAAGAAAATTATAAATAAATAATATAATATATTATTTAAAAGTATTTTGATCTTCAACGAAAAATATTTTTACTACAAAATAGTAATTAATAATATATATAGTCATTTATTTATTATATATTTTTATTTAATTTTCAATATTTATTTTTATATAATCAAATTTTAAAAATATAATATATATATTTAAATATATAAAATTTAAATTAATTTAAATACTAAATTTTAGTTTATTAAAAGGAGATAAAATAATAAAAAATAGAGACACATGAACGTAAAATATTTTATTTCCGCTTGTAATATATAAAGAATTTTTCTTTTCATAACTATTTTTTATATGGTCAGTTAATATATTTTATTATTATTTTTTATCTATCTCTTTTCTCTTTTAATTTTTTAACTTCATTTTTTTACTTTTTCAAATTCTACATTCTTTTTCATCAATTTCTCTATTCCAATTAATTAATTAATTTTTACTTTTTTTTTCTTATTTGAATTTTAAAATAATATTTGATTCATGTGAATCAAAACAAATTCCAAACCTATCTTAAAGTGGTAGCGAAGGGGAAGAACTTGGACCTTGCTGAAAAAGAGCCTTGTAACATTGCGACATTGAAGAATGTGATTGAACACTCTAAGGCAAGGTAGAAATATATCTGGCACATGTAATCCCCTTATGGCGATTTCCATGCCTAGGATTTTACAATTTCAATTCAGGATTTACATTATAGTTCTGTCTATTTAAAAACATACATTCATCAATTTTTTTTACTTTTAAACCATCTTAAAAAAAATTGTTTCATATTTATAACGAAAAAATAATTAATTTGAATATTTAAAAAATATCATAAATACATAACAAACATGCTATTATTATTACTTTAACAATATAATTCTTTATAAAATTATAATAGAAATGAAATATTTAGAATTAATTAAAAAATATTGAGTAAAAATTAAAATTATTGTTTTACTTTATTTATTTATATTATTATTTATTGTTGCGTTATCAATAAAAATTATAAATACAAACAAAAAGGATAAATTAATGTAAAAAAAGAAAAAATTATTAACCAATCATAATAATATATAGTTTGTAATTTTATTATCACAGAAATTTATTCAAGCATATCTAAATATAGTAAAGTTCATACTCAATCACATGCAATCATCAAGTTTACTCATTCACATGCACATAACATTCTAGACAGATTCTTTTGGAAAATTATATAAAATTTTTTACATATGAGGTTAACACCTGGATATGTTTTCTTGGTTACCAAGACATAGACAAACCCTGAGAATCTTTTTTACCTCTAAATTTTCCTATTTATTCCTTTTTTTCTAGTATTGACATGTTAGAGTAAACTCCCACATAAGGGTCTAACCTCACTTACTTAGGAAAGGGAGAGACTATAAGTAATCTATTTAACCCTAATCCTCTCATTTTTATCTTTATTTCTAGAAAATTCTAACTCTCTAAACTCTCTATAAATTTCTCTTAAATCTCTCTCAATTCTTTTGAGGAATTCTCCTTCCACTCTTATTCCTTTGAAAATCTGAAAATACTAAGAGAAGGAGTGTGAAAAATAGATTAATCATATCCGAATAAAATTTCTCGTTTTGAGTAAATTTTATGTTCCCTTAATTTTTAGAGTACTTTTATAAAAAAAAAAATATAAAAATAAAGATGAAAATTAAAGAAAAGTTTGTTTTAGATCTTTAGTAATATAAATAGTTTTGTATTTAAATCTTTTAGAACAAGATAGAGAATTTTTCATCCATCTCAATTTGGGAAAAACTTGATTTGGAGGTAAGGAAACTTAATTAAGCAAAATTTTTCATTATTGATAGGATGATTATGTGTGTTTATGTGTTTTTATGTGAAATTGATGAGAATTATATGATTATTAGATGTGAAAGTATGAATTGAGTTTCGCTCTAAGATTGCGGTCTTATTTTGTCTTGTTTTTATTCCTAATTTCAAAAAGGTGATATTCATAACATTTGTCACCCTAAATGTTATCTAACTCATGACTTTTATTTCAAGTAAAAATTATATGTATAACTCAAGATACAATTTTTTTTAATTAAAGGTCGAACTATCATGAAAATAATTTTCTATCAAATTACGAACCCTTTTTGAAATATTTTTGTTACGAATTTAGAAAAAATGTCTTTCATAAAAGTTTTAGCCATAGATGCTAGCTAATCAATTCTTTTTTATCACGTAAAAATAATATTTAAAACTCAAGATGTGAAAATTTTAGTGAATAAACGTCATGTTGTGAGGATGAGCGAATTCAAATCCGTTGAGCGGACTGGACTTCTATTGAGCGGATTATCCCCCTATAGTTGACTATTTTATCTTGATCGGTTCTGAAATTGAAATATATTCATTTTTTTTATCGAAATTAAAATATATTCATGTGATTATTGAGGATTGATGTATGATGAAATCAAATGGCATTGAGGCTTGTGTTACTCTTATTGAGAGAAGGTTTTGCTATAGTGTTATGAACTGGTTGAATATTGGTTATGTAGTGTGTATAGATTTAAAGATATCTATGAATTATTCAGATCTTAATGATGTTCTTAGTCATGTAACTAGAATATAATGTAGTGAAGGTCGATAAAGACTCACTACTTATTTTGAAAGGGTAATAGGTGAAGTTACCTTAAGGTAATATATTGGTTGTGAAAAGATGAAGGATATCTTAGGGTGAAAAAGACTAAGAAAGTCAGTCATTGAGAAGACCCTTGATCCCTAGATATATCTAAGGTATTAATCCCAAATGTTTGAAATCTATAAAATCTTCTGGAAATCGTTAGTCTGAATTGTGGTTGTAATATGAATTGTGTAAAGTCTAAAATAGACTCTTACACTTATAATATGAATTATATTATTTAAATCATTTATTTGATTAATAACCTAAAAATCTTTTTCGTGTTTTCGAATATTCTTCCTATGATTATATTTTTTACATAAAAATAAACAATAAATTTATTATAAAATGTGTGTAAAAAATAGAGACGATTATATTATTGTGTAATAAACTTAATTGTAATATTAATAAAATTGTATTTTAAGTGTATAGTTTGATAAATTTAACTAGAATTATTGTAATAATAATTATATTTTGATGACGATAAAAAATTGAAATATATATAGCGGATACGTTACAAATAAAATATAAAATAAAAAGACTTTAAATTAATAGATTTTTTAAAAATATCATTTATATGAAATTCTTTTAATATGATAAATTTTAAAATACAATCAGTAAGATTAAATAACATATATAATTTTATGTCTTTTCATGTATCGTTATGTTTATATTAGTTTATATTATTTCATATTTGTTGATCATTACAACTTTCTCACAATTAATATTACTCGGAAACATGAAATGTGAACTGATACTTAAAATAAGATAAATCTTAATTGCTAAATTTAAATGTGATGCTTTTATTTTAAAATTATTAATTATAAATATTTTTAATTTAAATTTTTTTAAATGTTTATTAATTAATTAATTAATTTAATGTATATTTATATAAATAATTTTAATTTTGAAAAAAATGTTTAATCCAAAATTCCTTTCTTGATATATTTATTTATCATTATAAGATTGTAGTTTCAGAATTAATATCACAAGAAGATGAAAGCAATAATATTTAAAATAATTTCTCATAATTCTATGTTCCAAATAATTAAATAGAGCATGTACAATATACCTTAACATTTTTATTTTATTAATGACACGTATACCTTAACTTAAGGAAGCACTCTTGGTCACGTTAAGTTCCATAAATAAATGTGATGGCGGTTCATAATGAAATAGCCGTTGCATTAAAAAAATGGTTACTGAATCATGTAATCCCTACCAAACACGCAAGAGCAAACAAACAACTACTATTACCGCTTCTTCATCATCATCTAATGCCAAATTTTCAACATTTATTTAAGACAAAACTTGCTTTCTGCAGTTTTTTCAAACCAACTATGTTAAATAAGTTAAGTAAAATGAAAGAAAGTGATTTCCCAAAAATTAATCATATGCTAGTAAGAAATTCAAAAATAAGTTAAATTAATGAATTATTTTTTTCTTCAATTCAGTTTTTTAAATTTGTATTTTTCTTTTAATTGTATTTGTATTGTCAACTCTGTTAAGAAAAATTAATTTATTTCTTACTATATGAGAAATTTAAAAGTAAGATTTATTTCCTTTTATAATAGAAAAACTAATTCAAAAATAAATATCTATTTTTTTAAGGCACCAAAATACATATAATTATTTATTTGGAGTATTATATTAATATTTAACAGTATATTATATTTAGTTCAACATATCATATTTATTTAATAAATTGAATTCAGATGTAATGTATTTACGTTTAACAGATAACATTCACGAAAACATGTGCGCATAAATATAGAAATTATAAATATTGTACGAATATCTTAAAAAAAATAATCATGTATATTTTTTTTCAAACCAATTTATTCATTCCATTGAATCTTGTTACTCCGGAGTATGTGTTGTTTCGCCTGTTAAGTTGGTTGAAAGCTTTATAATGTATTATAAAGAGAGAATTTTTAAAGAGAAAATTATTTTTATAACAAAATTAAAATATTTTATGATAAAAATATATTGTTTGATAAAGAAATTTAAAGTTAAAATATTAAAAATTCATTAAATTAATTTATTTATATAAAATTATATAATTTTTAATTTTATTTAAAAAATAAGAATTTAAAAATTTTCATAATCTTTTATTTTTATATTCTCTCTTCAAATTAACTGAAACGTCACTGATTTAATTTTGATCAAGTCGTTCTTAGTTAGACATTTTTTTTATTGATGTAAATGAGAAATTCCTTTCCTGCTGAAGTCAATCGTTAATATTTTTTTTATAAACATAGTTAATATTATTATTTTGGTCAAAACATCAGTATTTCTTTATAAATTTCAATGGTATGTTTTCAGTTTCTTCTTTTAACATTGACCAGATTATTTTTAATTAATATTAATTAGACTTCCTTTTTACTAATGTTGATTAGAATTGTTTTTTATTCTAGTTATTTTTTATTAATATTATTTAAATTTTTCTCTACTAATATTACGAAATTATTTTTTGAGAAATATTAAGTTATATCTTACTTGAGCAAGGATTTTTTTCTATTAACATTACCATTATTATCTCATATGCTCATATTCATATGAAAATCAAAGTTATTATTTATCATAACTATCCATGTCCTTTTTTATTTTAAAATTAAATAAAATTAATTATTTTAAAACTTCTTAATATCAACCACACTTGTTAATAAAAATATTATTTTTACATATAATATTTCAAAGAATATGCTGAAAATACAAAATTATTGTAAAAAAAAGTTCTATATTAATTTAATTTTATATAAAGCAAAATATATATATATATATATATTCGTTTTTTTTTTAAGAGATGGATATTTCAAGAGATTTTCATATCATTATTTTTTTTTCTCCTTAATACTGAGAACTTCTCGTCCGCTGAATGAGAGTGTGTGTTGGTTAATCATACTATGACACTCAAGTAAGTAAATATCCCAAAAATAGTATATTCTCAACCGTAAAACTATTAGAATGAATATTACTTATTTTATCATTTATTTACTTATTTATAACTTGGTGGAATGAGAGAGGTGACTAGACTTATATTAGTAAAATAAGTAGTCTATTCTTTTGACTTAAGTCTAGTTTAGAGATAATCCGAGAGATTTTTGAATAATTCATCATTTATATTTAAATAAATTTTAATTAAAATGAATTTAGAATTATGTGAAAAATTATCAGATAATTTATCCTTATAATATATATATATATATAAATAATTTTTTTTAAATACTCGTTACATCTATTAATTATTGAAAATATTGAATACAAATATAATACATTAATTATTATAACGCATATATTTAATATATATATATATATATATATATATATATATATAAAATTGCTCTCACATTTTATATATATATTATTGGGTTTTTTAACTACAAGTTTAAACTCATTAAACCTTTTAATTTGGTTAAAAAAAAATAAATATGGAGACTAAGTTATATTAATTAGTAACCCTATAGCAGTAAGGGAAATCCCTCCCTCGTAGTCATTGATTGAGCAAAAGAACTTCAGCTCGTTTCTGAGACGTTGTCATCCATAGGTTTGTGACGGTAATGCAAGGTGTGGAACCCTAACTCCTGAAGGTGAGCCTTATGAATTACTAGAGTAGAGTTGTAGTACTACTCTCACATCACATGGCCCCATGCACCATCATTAGACCTTCTCAATCATAATGACATAGTAAACATAGTCCCAACTCCTTATGCCTTCACTTATTTTTGTTCCTCAGACAAAACGAAACACAAGGATAAAACCTGCCTCAAAACAATCACTAGTGAGGACAACTTAACTTGATAAATTAACAAAAGTTACAGAGTTAAGTGTTGTAAGTAGAAAAATACTTTAAAAAGAAAACCTATTAAAAAAGATTAACCAAAGTTATTTGAAAAAGATTAATTAATAATAAAGTTTAGTGTTTTTTTTCACCCAACCAAAAAATTAGTCTCACTTTCAATTATATAATTATTAATAGTCTATCAAATTTTCACACATAATAAATATTCAACATCGATTACATGTTAAATAAATCGTTTCAACAATCTATTAGAAGTGGAATTAAGGATTTCGAGTGATTGTACTAAATTAATATATATATATATATATATTATTGATCAAATTTTATATATATTTAATAAAAATAATTATTTAAATCTGAAGAAAAAAATTCATACTTTAAATTTTATATAAACTCTATAATGTTTATTAATTAATAAAATAATTTTAAATTTATAAACATTTTCAATATACATTATTAAAATATCATGTTAATATTTTTATATTTAACTCTCTTAATTTTGAAAAAAATTATTAAATAATTGATCAATAGATTCTTCAACCATATTTTTAATATTATTTATCGATTAAATTTGATAAATTAAAATTTATTTTTTTAAGTTTTTTTTTATGGAAAATAAATCTATAATTTTCTTTTTAATCTTTAAAGTTGAACTTGAATTTTTTTAATATTTTAACATTAAAATAAAATATTATAAAATATATAATCAAGTAATTAATGGATTAATGGATAGAAAAAAAATTTATTTATATTCATATATTATATATGTTAATATATTATAATAATAAAAAAATAATTTTTATTATTTATTTTTTCATTATAAAAAAATATTATAAATATTTTTTTTATCTTTTAATTTTTAATATTTTATAATATTTTAATATATATAGTTAAATTATTTAGATATAATTTATTAGAAAATTATATATTATAAATACAAAAAATATGTATTCTTATAATAAACAAAATATTCGAATTAAAAGATATTTGATTTATATATTTAATATATATATAATTTTATATAATATTATAAAATAATATATTTGATTATATCGAATTAATATTTAAATAAAGATTTAATTATAATTTTATATTAATTTAAATTTATAATTATTTTTTTATATAATTTTATTATTAATTATATATATTTTTAAAAATAAAAAAACTTAAATATTAGATTTTTTATAAAAAAATTATTATAAATAAGATAAAAATATTTAAAAATTAAAATTTATAAAAATATATGAAACCAATTAATATCTGATTTTTTTATTTATAAATATAAAAAGTTATATTATTATACTCTATGTTATTATTAAATATAAAATAATTATTTTTAAAATATTTTTATTAATCTTTAATTTTTTTCAAATTTATTCTTATTTATTCTATAATTATGAAAAAAATATGTAATAAAATAAAAAAAATTATTAAAAAAATTTCTAGAATATTAGTTTATTTATATTTATTAATAAATAAGATTATAAAAAAAAAGGGAAACATTATAATAATAATAAATAATAAATAAATAAAAGAAAGTTCATGATTACTAAGTCTCCTTGACTCAACTCCTACACATATAGTGTCTAACCATTAAATAGATTGCTATTGAATATTTTATACAAATATTCAATTAAAAGATTGTATCATATAGTAATTAATAAATTAATAAATTCAGGATTTTGTCAAATATTTAGAATTCATCCTCTTTCTATTAGAGCATTTAACGTGTTCACTAAGGGAAATAATTAGTTTAGTTTAAGTTTTCTTTCCTCAAGGAAAAAGCTAGGTGAAATGAAAATCATTATCCATACTTCTCCATCAAGACACATAATTTGTTTTCTTAATATGTTTCATTCTTTTAATTTGGACCTAATTACATACTAATAAGAACCAACTCATTTAGTTTGTTATGAACCCAAAAAATGGCAAAAAAATTTCTTGACCAAACTTACATTTCAAATTTGTATCAATCTTAGATACCCATAATTGCATCTCTATTCTATAAACTTTTATGATATAAGTCAATGTCAAGTCTCATTATTATAAAAACATAAATTTATATTGTAAATATAATACTGATTTATAAAAAATAATATAAAACTATTTGCGGTATAAATATTGAGATTACATTTTATATTTATTGTGCTTTTAATCAATATAAAAATAGATATTATATCTATTGAATAAAGAAATAATATAGTATCTAATTTTTATAAATATATTTTTCTAAGAGATTTTATATTAGTTGATTTTATAACCAACGGTAATATCTCGTAATCATTATGTCTATTGTAGTATTTATAGTAAGTATAATAAAGTTTTCCTCCGTACTAGAAAATTGCAAATTTACATGTTAAATTTATATCGGTTATTAGGTAAACCGATGTAAATATAAACGCAATAGCATTTTTGTAAATAAAAAAAAAAGCTAATTGCATAAATATGTTCATATTTACATTGGTTCTTTTAGGATCTATGTAAATTTTTTGATCTTAACCTTAACTTTTTCCCGTACTGATTTCTCTCATTTCCACTCTCTAACATCTGCATTTCCAAATCACAAATCCTAGAAACCCAAACTCCAAACCCTAGGAGAGAGGCTCCTGATGACGAGATGATGACTCTCGAGAACTTCCTCGCAAAGGCCGGTGCCGTCGACGGAGACGACAACGACGACGTTTTAGGACGGAGTGGAAGGCTCCGTCATAGGGTTCAGGAACGACGTGGAGGTGGTTGAAGGCGGGAGAGGGAAGAGAGCGCACCCCGTTTTGGAACAGCTGGATAAGGCTGCGCAACAGAGACAGAGGAGAATGCATTGAAACGTAAACATGCAAATGTATGGTTTTTAATATACTGCATTTTACAGCATTTTTAATATACTGCATTAAATCTTAACCAACTAGCAATTAGTAACTGCATTTTACAATCCTCCTCTTTCTCTCTTCCACTCTTAGATTATATATACATGTAACGTAAACCTACAAAGGTATCGTTTTTAATATACTCTATTTTATGTTCCTTCCTTTCTCTCTCCTATTCTCTTTCTTCTTCTGTAGTTTCAATCTTTTAAAACATGTATCTATAGCGATGTAGATATGATATCTGTGTGTTTGTTTCAGTGTAGTTGACTTGTCTTTGTTGGTTGTGATGTGAATTTCGCTATTACAGGCTTACCAAGTGGAATTGGAATCCTTGGCGGTGAAACTAGAGGAGGAAAATGACAAGCTCTTGAAGGAAAAGGTGCCTTTGATTTTCATGTGTTTTGAAATTTTGTACCGAGGATATTTTTAGTTTCCATTAGCCATGCTACTTTTTTTTTTTGTAAATAAGCAAATTTACATCGGTTATTGAAACAACCGATGTAAATCTGGAAGCAAATTTACATCGATTATTTTAGAACTTCAAATTTACATCGACCTTATTTACATCAGTTTCATAACCGAGGTAAATAACCTAAAATAACCGATATAAATTATCAATTTTCTAATAGTGCCTATACATTTTTCATTACATTTACAATACACCATGATTCTTATGAATATAATTAAAAAATTATTTACTACTAATATGTAATTTGGTCATCTTTATACAAATAATTTATTTTAGAATATTATGATATTTTTAAAGAAAATTTAATAAATTTGGTCATCTTTATACAAATAATTTATTTTAGAATATTATGATATTTTTAAAGAAAATTTAATAACATAGAAATATAAGAAACAAAATACAAGACTAAATTTTTACTATAATAAACAAAATATTTTTTTTATATACGAGATTAAATATTTAATTATTATAAATTAGAAAAATTTAATTTATATTTAATTTAAATATATTTTTATAAAATTTTATATGAGAACATATATTTAATATATTTGATTATATAAAATTAATTATCGGCAGATAAATTTAATTATAATTTTATATTATTTAAATTTATATTTAATTATTTGGATAATTTTATTACTAATGCAATGTATTTTTAAATAAAAATTTAAATGTTAGATTTTTTTCTATAAGTAAAAATTACTATAAATAACATAAAAATATTTAAAATTAAAATTTATAATAAAATATATGAAATCAATTAATACTTTTGATTTCTTCCTATCAATAAATATAAAATTTATATTTGATTTCTTCTTATCAATAAATATACAAGTTATATTTGATTTCTTTCTATCAATAAATATAAAAGCTATATTAGTATATTTTATTTAATTTTATTATTAATTATAAAATAATTATTTAAAAAATATTTTTATTTCTTAAAAACAATATTCTTATTTATTATTGTTAAAAGAAAATATAGAAATAATTATTTTGCCCAATTAAATAGAAACTTGAAATAGAATAAAAAATTATTAAAAAAATTTTTAAAGAATGAGTTTCATTTATTTTTTTTAATTTAATAAGATCATAATAACTTGATATTTAAGTTTCTGAAATCTAACAACATAGTATTGGTATCTCAATGTTATTAAAACATAATCATTTTACTCATGATGATAAAAATGAGTTACATTAACTAAATCATTATCTAATAAATTCAAAGAATATAAAGATAAATATATGTAGTAATGTTATTTATGTAGACTAGTATGAAAGTGACATTGAAACGATACATTAAAAAGTTTGATTTTAAACATCATTAAGAGCAATGAAAGAACTTGCAAGCAACAACTTAAAATGAGTTCAAGGTTTGATGATAATAAAATGTTGTCGAAATTGGTATTCCATCACCATTTCCTTTTGCTCATAAATTGTCTGTTAGCAATGAAAGAATAGTTCAACCAATGCAACAGAATAGAAGGCTTTAAAATGAGTTAGTTGTGAACACTCGAGTAGTTTGGTCATAAAATTCTCTTTTCTATATAAGTTCATTACTTACCACCACATGTCAACCTTCATCACTTAATACAACTAGTTAATGGATTTGACTTCTTCATTCTCTCATCTCTTCTTACCTTGTTATCAAGGAAAAATAAAAATGAAAACCAAGTATAAAAGATATGTATAAATAAGAATTATAAGCTTTTATATATTTTTCAATTTTATTGTATAAAGATAGATATTATAAAAAAATTCTTATTTTTTATAAAATAAGTCTGTGAATAATACTTAAAATTAATAAAAAATATAATTTTTTTAAAATCTTTTTTACAAACTTCTTACCATCATAAATTTGTAGGTAAAAGATTAATAAAAAATTATTTTTCATAAAAAAATTATAAAAAATTTTTACAAACAGATTCATGGAAATTTTTTTTTCCACAAAAAATTTATGGGAAAATTTTCACAAACAAATTCATAAAAAAATTTTTTTCACAAAAATTTATAAAAAATTTTTCATAAAAATTTTTTTACAAACAAATTAGTGGAAAACTTTTTCACAAATAAATTTATAAAAAAATTTCACAAATATTTATGAATTTTTTTTATAAAAATAAATTTTATAAAAAATAATTAATAAATAATTGATTTTTTTATAAAAATAAATTTATGAAAAATATTTTATAAATAAACAATTTTATTTTTGGTGAAAAATTTAAAATCAGGTTTGTTCTATCCAATTCCAACAAAATGTTATTACTTAACCTTACCTAGAAATATGAGCATGCCTTAAATTTATTTTAAAATATTCAATATATAAGTAAAAAATATAAGATTTTGATTTTATATAAATTATTATTAAACTTTTTTTCGGTCAAAATATTATAAACGTAACAGGTCAATGACTATTTCGGTTTTCATAAAATGTAAATTGGTTTAATTTTAGGTTTTTAAAAATAAAAAATGTAGTCTCATTAAAATTTAATATCAATTTGGTTTAATTTTACGTTTTTGTCACGATATATGATATGCTCTTTATTGTTTATAAATAATATGATTATTTTATATGGTTTAGCTTTTTTTTTTCTAGCATTAAGATCCACTCTTAGGATATTAATCCGATTTGTTTCCTCTATTGTTATTTATTTAAATTCTAAATAATTTATTATAGTTATTAGAGCATCTCTTATATTGTTTTAATATTAATTTATTTCTTAATATATGAGAGACTTTTTTGTTGAATATTAATATTGAAGACTTTTTTTTTCAACAAAGAATCAAACGCACAAGTTCTTACCAATTTATTAAAACAATAAGCAACATCATTAAAGAAATGAAGACATTAATTAATATATTAACGATCAACTTTAATAAAGCTAATTTTGAATTTTTTTTACTGTTATATTAAATGTATTAGTTTGACTTTCATTTGTATTAATTAAATTATTGTCAGTTATTGACTAAATAATTTCAGTTATATATATATATATATTAATTCAATATAACATATGCATTATTTTAATTTAATATTATATTGTAGTTAATTCAAATTATTATTACATTTGATAAATTATTAATTTTTTAATAATTAATTTTAACTTCTAATTAATAGGCATTGTAAAAAATGTAAAAATATATATCAAATTCAATTGATAAAGAAAAATGTTATGACGAGTTAGTCAACTTGACACACTTAACATGTGTTGATAGCCTTTGATATAATCAGCATTTAAGATAGGATTGTGATAAGCGAAGGTGATCGTGCACGCGCACAGGATGGGCGAAATCCGCACCTCAGAGAATCTCCGTGGCGAAATACTAATAATTTTGAAAAGCCAAAGTTGGTTGGCCATTCGTGAGTGGGGAGGATGAAAATTTGAACCTCTTAATTGGGTTGGTGGGACCCAAGCTAAAGGTGGAAAAAACAAAACATAGTCAAAGGAAATAAGAAGAAAAGAAAAAGAAAAAAAAAAAAAAGAGAAAAAGAATGCAGCGTATATATAAAGAGATCGAAAGAGAAGATGAAAACAGAAGCACGTACAGACAGCTCAGTTGGTACGTGAGAGCCAGTTTCACATTTGGGTTACAGCTAAGTTTTATTTCTTTTCTTTCTCTCAAGTGTTAGTTGTTTACATATATCACCAAAATCTGAAGAGGTGCAAGATCCTACGGTGGTCGCGTCACAGGGTAATAATTCTCCATCTGAACATGTTTCATCGGTGAGGTGAGGTGAGGAGGGTGAGAAGAGGTGAGTTTCATTCGCAAACTCTTAGTGGGTAGGTTTTGTTTCTTTGTGTTTGTTTTTGTGTTTTTTTATTTACTTTGATTTTTATTTTATCGTTAAGGTGGAAGTCAAAGGTTTCGTCGTTTAGTATTGTGTTGTGTTCGTTTTTAATTTGGTTCCTTTGGAGTTGAGTCGATGGATCCGAGGCGGCAATGTGGTGGTGTTTTTTCTTCCTTTTTTCTTTTCTGTGGGGTGGAAAATTCTGGGTTGGTGGGGAAATGAGATAGAAAATAAAAGGGGTGATGATGATGATAATGGTGAGTGGGGAAAAGGTAGCGAATCTGATAAAGATGGAGTCTTTAGAGAGAAACTATTGTGGGAAATGAAGGACACTGGGAAAAGTGCGAGGGATAGAGAGAAAGAAAGTAAAGTTGCATATTTTTGGTGTGAAATTAAATTTTGATATGAGAGGAGGGGTAGCGTTAGAGGTGAAAATTTAATGCTACAATATACCCTATTGAATTCGGGTATTGGAGGGTAGGGTCGGGGCTTCGTTTACTGTTTTTAATGCATTAATTGCAGAAGGAGAAGGTGGAGTGTGTGATGTGTGGGGAGGGATTAAGAAGGAGAGAGAAAGAAGAAAGAAAGAGAGAGTAACGGTTGACCATTATGAATGCTATAATTACAACTCATCCATTATCTCTTAGTACTCTGTGGTTGCTTTTATTATTAGTATTAATTAATTAATTGATTAAAATTTTATTACTAGTATATTAGCATATCTCTTCCTTTTTCATCCTAAGCATCCAAGTACGTTTACGGTCATAAGGAAACTCTTCCTCTTCTCCAGTTTTGGACTTTGGTAAATTCTCTTTCTATTCTGATTTCATCTCAGCCCTATGATTGTCTCTCTTCCACACTCTCCCACTTCTTGCTTGGTTTTTGTTCAACCAACCAAAAAATTATGTACCTTCTGATTTCTGAATGTTGCCATTTTATTTTATAACCCTTTAATCTGCTGGTGAAGTTAGAATTTTCTCTGAAATTGTCTCTGTTCTGAAGTTTTTTGTTAAAATATGTTGTTTTTTTTTTGCTGGGAAATCCTTTTACTTTTTAATATGATAATAGCTTTTTAGCCCCTGACTATTTTATGGGGATAGGAAGGTTTTGGGATCTGAGATAGATCTCTATCGTTTTGACCATGTTCCCTGATTTCCTTCATACGATTCCACTGTAAGTTTTCACCTTCTGGTGTTTTTTTTTTTTCACTGTACTTTTATCTGGTTTCCTAAACTTGTTTATTCTGATGAGTCAGATCTTAATCAGAGCTAGAGGACAAAGTATTGGTAGGGATTTAGTAGGGAGTCATCTTGTTGTGTAGGCCTTGTGATTTAAAATTTCGGTTTGTAATTTTGTAGTTGAAAACTTTCGAAAAAGTTTGAGATTTTTAAACTTTTTTCTTGTCCTATTATACCTTCTGTACCTTCCTTGGATTCTACTTAGGCGAAATCTTTTACTTATAAAAAGAAAAGGCAGCAAACTGGTACTTTCTTTTTAGTACTTAAATATTATGATATATGTAATATGTATATGTTGTGCGGATATTAAAAGCTTAATATAGAACATGGTCCCCAGTTTTTTCGGTTTAATATAAACCTTTGTTCTTAGAAATATTGGTAAATTTTTCATTTCCCTTTCTTATTCTCTCTGCTTTATTTTATAATTGGAGTCATGACTAGAGTTGGATTCTGTTAAATTTTCTTCCTTGTATGGGAATCAGGAATATAGGGTAATAGTGACAGAATCCGTTGTTCTTTTCTACTGCAATCCAAATAAATATTTTATGATTTCTTATGATTAGAGAATTGCTCTTTTCTTTCTTTCTCTTTTTTATTTTTTCTTCGTTTTTGTTCTTTAAATTAAGGTTGTCCTTTGGAGCAGTAGAGTAGAATCTTGTTATAGGTGTTTTGGCTTTGAGTGTTTCTATAGATCATTGAGTCCATTATTGTCTCTTATTTTCATCCTATGCAGTTAATTTAGTTACTTGCTAACATCTCATTATTATTGTTTGCTGATTTTCAGATCCCTGAAGAACAGTGTAATCAGACTAGTCTCTGGTTGAACATAGTCGAAGTACCTACCACCTGTGACTGTTGAAGAAAATTTGCCCATGAATTTCTACTTCAGTGCACCATGAAATTAGGTAACATACCGTTTCTTTATGGTCCCTGCAATTGGTTACTGAATTTTTACTTGTTTTTTGCTTTAATACGGGTTAGACAAGTATAGCTTTGGTTGACCAGTTTTAAAAAGATTGTGACCCCTGATGTGAGGCTCACATACATATATTTTTAAATTTGTTAGGCCGTGATTCTGAGTTCTAGTTTTGGGTGTTTTTGTTGATCTGTTTGTTGAATGTGGGTTAAGGATTGTTCTTACTAGTTCTAAGTGCCCTGTTCTCCCTATGATTTACTTAGTTTTAAATGGTATGTGTTTTATGATCAATCTGTTTTCCAAATTTATAAACGGTATGTGTTTATTTATTACCAATTTGCTTACTTAGATTTAAATTCTGGCGCATCTAATTTTTGCCCGTAACTTAATGAATGTGCAGAAGGAAAAGTTGCTTTTCGGCATTCAAATATTGGTCTTGAGCCTGAATCTCAGTCGTTTGTGTTCATTGATGATGATCAAATTTCTGATGGATACAAATTACAAAACCAGAAAGTGAAGGAATATGAGAATGGAGTGCCTGCTTTTTTAGAGAACACCGAACAAGGTTTAGATTCATCACAATATGACATGGAGTCAGTTGATTGTACAAAAAATGAATATGAAGCAAAGGTAAGGGGCTTAGTTGAGCCAGTATCTCATTCTTCCAAGGATATAGAGTCGTTTATGAAGTTTCCAAATGACGTAGAATCAGTTAAGAGATCCCCTACTTCACCAATCTCTAATCCTGGGGAGGGAGGAGACTCAGCTAGGAATTCTGTGGACGTTTACATGGTCAAAACTGTTACAGAATGTGAACCACATCCAGAAGTGTATCTTGAGAGTAATTATCATGTTGTCAAGGATATATGTGTTGATGAAGGAGTCCTGAAAAAGGATAATGTCATGTTTGTTAATGCTGTTGATGAGAAGGCCAACAATTTCTTCCCTTTGGAGAGTTACGAAACTAAAGAAAAGCAGAAAGACAACACCATTATCAATGTGCTAAGCCTAAAACCAAGGGAGGAGTCTGATAAGGTTTCTGCTAATCATAATCTGCACAAAGATTTGATGCTCACTGATGAGTACGCTACTGAAAAAGTTTCTGGTGATGTCAAGAAAGACATGCCATCACTGGGAGACAAAGTTTTGTTGCAAGATTTACTAGCAGAGGATTCTGTATTTTCTGATAATGAGGGTGAACAGGTATTTAATATTTTATCAAACATCTGCATATTCTTGTTTGGAAATATATGTTAATTGTTCTTTTGGAAGGATTAAGTTTGGTATGTTACTTAAGTCTGCAAGATTTCCACTTGTTAGATTAGATACAACATTGAAAACACAATGTGTTCATTATATGAAGTTCCTAGGTTGTTGATTGTTTCCCATATCTATGTTGTGACAAGCAAATCTTTTAGGATATCTGTTTTTTCTTCTAATATTATTAGACAAATTTGATATTTGCTTTTGGAAACTGTGTATTTATGGGGCGATGCTTGAAGGTGTTGGAGAAGATAAATTTCAGAAAATGACATCTGTTATATAAATGTGCAGATCTCGAATGAGCCTGGATTGCCCTCCCTGCTGGAAGAGTCCAAAAATACAGTTGAGGAAGCAATATTTGCTAGCCCTTCTTTGGCATTGGCAGATGATGAATCAAATAATGGCAGCAAACCTCCAGAAAATGCAAGCTTCACTCATCAATCTGATCCTTCAGCTCCTGCAGATTGTGGTAAAGAGGAATGCCGCCAAGCTGGTGGTTGTAAATGTGATGAAATTCAACATACGAGCAGGCCAATAGAATGGAAGAGCGATGATCAGGCTGTAACCAGCCACATTCGTCACAGCTTAGGCGAGTCAAGTTTCTCTGCCATTGGCCCTGTCTCAGGTCGAATAAGTTACTCGGGGCCAGTACCTTATTCCGGCAGCATCTCTCTTCGATCGGATAGCAGCACAACGAGCACAAGATCCTTTGCATTTCCCATGTAAAGTGCCAGAAAACTTACACTTGACACTTTTCCATTGGCCCTTTCCTTTAATACACATCATCAGTCAGATACTAATACACGTGATCTGAAGATTAGAATCTGATTGATCATCTGTATTATCCTTTTGTTAAGTAATGCATGACTAATGACTAATGCTGATTTTTGTTCTGCAGAATTCAATCCGAATGGAATAGCAGCCCTGTTAGGATGGCGAAAGCTGACCGGAGGCTTCACCGGAAGCAATGGTGTTGGAGGGGAGGTTTTCTTTGCTGTAAATTCTGAGAGATTAGTTTCCTTTTTAATAGGTATTAAAGATTCTCATATATCATTTAAATTCTCCCTGAGTTTCATGCTTATACATCATCATCATCATCATCAGAGTAGTGTGCAGTAGGTTTAGAATGGCCAGCCAATGCTCCTGAATGTTTGCAGGCAAAAGTAGTTGTTTTAGCTTAGCTTGCTTATGCTTTTCTCCTTTTTGCTCTTTTCCTATACATGGTTTCATTGATTTTTTTATTTCATTTCGATTACAAACAATTCGCAGTACATATTAGTTTTTCATCTCTATGTATAACCGCAAGCTTTTGAATTAGAAGGTGGTTAGTTTAATCATTGAAGCCTCTTGATTTGGCTATGAATCTAATTTAAAATGTTGTGCCCCCTTTTCTTTATGACAAATGCTATCTAATTAAGGAAGGAATTGAGAATGAAGAATACTTTTACTATGTTTCATTTTTAATGTAAATTCCTACTGAAACTTTATTTTAAATTCCTTCACCAATGTTTCAAGAAACTTGTTGGCAGTATTTCTTTTTACAACCAAAGTGTTGCCAATATACAAGAAAATAGAGGATTGAACCTTAAAGGTACTGTTTTTTGTTTTTTTTAGAAAATCAGGACAATAGAAAAAATAATATATATATATATATATATACATAAAGTTGTGCAAGAAAATTTGAAAGCCAGTTTGAATAGGAGGAACTGCGGAAGCGTTTCGTAGAAGGGAAATTGTAGTTTTTTTGAGAGTATTTTTGGGGATGGTTTTATGATTTTTGTTATTAAAAGGTGATAAATATAACTTTTTTTTGAGTTAAAATAAAAAATTAATATAGAAGTAATGTTATTTTTTTTCAAAAATTTAAATGAATAATCTTAATAATAATTTTTAATAATTAAATATATTTTTATTCTTAGAAGTTATAATTTTTAAGATTTATGGTTTTTAAGAACTATAGTTTGCAAGAAAAAATTCTTGTGATACCAAACATTTATATTAAAATTATTATGTGATTTTTTTAAATAATAATTCTAAAAAAATATTTACTTAAATAACTCTGCAACAAGAATATTTACCGTAAGTGACATATGTTATGAGTATGGGATGGAAACAAAAAATTCAAATATTTAAATCTAAATCAGTTTAGGTGTATTTTAGTGAATTTGTTTCAAATTTTAAATTTATATTTTTAGATTTTAAAATTCAATTAATTAACTGGGAGTGGATTAGAGATATTAAATTAGTTTTTTTATTTTATTTTAAAAATTAAAAATTCAAACTAATGTTTATGATAATTATTTTTTTTGGTTTTGATTGAATTTTATAAGAATTTTTTTTAAAGTTAAAGACTTATTTTTCAAAAGTAAGTTTTAAAAAAATATTTAATTTAAAAAACATGGGTTGGGTGATGTTAAGTGAGTTAGATTAAGTTTAAATCGAATTAGGTTAAATTAGGTTGAGATGAGTGCGAATAGATATAAAGGTCAAATATTAGATAAATTCTAAATTTATTTATTTAGGAAAAGGAAAAATTATAAGTAGTTTATTTAATTTTAATTTTTTTTTATTTTTATATTATTTTTATAAAATCTATCTTTTCTTCTCTTTAATTTATTTTTTTAAATTTCTCTCAAATTTATTTTAATTCTTTCCAAGAATTTTTATTTAATTTTTATCTCTTTAAAAATATAAGAACACTGGAGAAAAATAGTGAAAAATAGATTAATCATATTCAAATAGAATTTAATTTTGAATTCTTTAGAGTAAGATAAAATATCTTTTATTTATCTCAATTTAGGAAAAACTTGATTTAAAGGTAAAAGAAACTAATTAAGTATTTTTCTTGTGTTTGATAAAATAATTATATGTAAAAATATGAATTGAGTGAATTAATGAATTAATTGTGATAATTATATTAAATAGAATTAGAAATTATTTCGCCCTAAGATTGCGATGCCATTTTGGTATGTTTTTATTTTAAATTTCGAAAAGTGATTTTTTATAAAAGTTGTAGTTCTAGATGTTATCTAACTAATGACTTTTATTTCATGTAAAAATAATATGTGTAACTCAAGACATGATTTTCTTTTAGTTATAAAATGGCATGATGTCAAGATAAGCGAAATGCTCTCGAAGTGATTTTTTCTTGAGCAAAAATTTATTATTTATGGATAATTATTTATGTTCTAATTTGTATTGAAAGAGTATATAGATGTGAAATATGATAAAATGTGATGAGATGTTGTATAATTGAACTATTGAGTTATGTAATGTGAGATTTGATGATGTATTATGATTGAAATTAGATTGTGAAATAAAAATTGTGATAATGATGTGAATTATAATTATGAGTTGTGACTGAGGTCACAAGGAATTGTGATGACAATGGTGCCAATGAGTTTGTAATGGCAGTGATACCAATAAGTTTTTAATAGTAGTGATGTCAATGAGTTTGTGATGATAATGATGCTAATGAGATTGAGATGATAGTAGTGCCAATTAAATGAGATCACTCTGTGTTTGAGATGAAAGTGTGTCTATGAGATTGTGATGGATTATGAATTGGATTATGTGTTTGTGAGACTAAAGTGTATGAGTTGTTATGTATGAATAATTATGTGTTGTTTGTGTGTGAGTTAGATAGTTACCACAAGATATTATTTGGTGTAGTTTTATTGTATATATGAAGTTCTAGATGTCTCTGAAGGAGGTATCCAAACTTCAATGATATTCTAGTCACAAAGATAGGGGTACCATGTGATGAAAGTCAATGGAGGTTTCAATTATACTTATCAGTAGGTGGGAGAAGTCATAAGTTCTTTGATATGTGTGTGAGAATCACCTTGATGTGTGGTTGTCAGAATGAGGATAAACATGTATTAATACGGGAGCAAATAACAATGTAGGTAAAAGCTAAACAATAGTTTCAAGTTTGGCTTAGAGGAGAATTAATTTTGTGTTGATGAATAATTCTGTAACTTTTGATTTATTAGGAGTTTTGTAAATATTTTTTATTTTCAAGTGATAAACTTTATTTAGATAAAATGAGTATTTTATGTGTTTAGACATTTCATATTTTATAGTGTTTTAAAATTATTAATAATGTATAAGTAGATTGTTATTTCGTTATAGATGTCAAATATATATATTTTTTATTCGTTATAATAAATAAGATCGATTTAAGTTAGGATGGATTAGACTTGATTGATATAGGACAAATTAATTCAATCAAATCGAATTAGATTAGGTTGAATTAAGTTAAGTTAGATTAAATTTAATTTATATATATATATATATATATATATATCGATTTAATAATTCATCTACAAGTCCATTAATAATTTTAAATGACACCAAACTCTTAATTTTGCATATTTTCTACTATATCTCGATAGTACAACTTCTACTTATAACTTTTTCATTGTATTGTCATCTAAATCTTTATCATACCAAACATCATAACTAATCATCTAATAAATTTTCAACTTACAAATATCAAACATAAGTGAATAATACTCTCTTAAGTGAAAATTAAATAGAGAACATGTTATTCTTCCTAGCCTCCTAGCTTCGCAACCATTACCGCTTAAGTAAAAATAAAGATGGGAGTGTAAATCTTTTGTGACAAAACTCAAATCCCTCAAATTCAGCATTCAGTCTAGTATTTCACCTTTCAGTCAATATTTTGTGACAAACATTTTAAAGTCAATATTTTGCATTACAATGTAAAAGTAAAATATTAGTGCATGAATCAACTCACCTTACCTTAAATGAAGTTTGTACTTACAAGGACCGGATATCCTTCGAGGTGCCTTCTAGGCTCCAAGTCAACACTGAGTATAAGTAGGATGAAATATGATTAAGAGATGAAATTCATGATAACTGTTTAGGTTCTGTTACTACAACTCAGATGGACTCATGGATCAATGGGCTTGAGGATTGACTGAGATCTTGTTAGTCATGATAAATGTATGGTTAATAAAAAAAAATATTATCTTCTTAATTCATGATCCACAATAAATATTAAAGGAAAGAGACATATGATTAATTAGTTATTTTCTAAATTAATTTATATTAAAATTATGAAATCATAACTAAAAAATTAAATATTTTCTTTCCCTTTTTACATGCTTAACTATGAGCTTTTATGTTTCATGGATTTGAGTTTGTTTTCTTTGTTTATAAGTTAATTGAACAATATTTTTGTTTATAAAATAATTTATAATTTAATTTTGCACTTCAAAAAAATTAACTAAAATTATAACTCAAGAAATAATAATATCTTTTGAACTTATTTTCAAAATATTTTAGAGTTCTAGTTAGTAATTAAATTGAAAAATATAGGGAAACAAATATTTTTATTGATAAAAAATTAATACAATAGAAATATATTGTATCATTTTTTATGTAAAATAAAAACTACTTTTCTTTATGTATATTTATACATTATAAAAATCCAATTACATAAAAAAATATAAGAAACAGATAAATCAGAGTAAAAAAAAGAAAAAAAAAAGTTATTTGTAGACAAAAAAAATGAATTAAAAGAGTGAAAAAAATAAAAGGTGTAAAACAAAAAATATATAAAAATCAATAATAATAATATTATTAATTATTATTATTATATAATTTATACCGTATTAATATTTTTTATCAATTATACATAAAAATATATGTTCAAGTCTTAAATAATATTAAAATTTTTAATTATTTTTTAATCTTCCATTTAATAATTTTTATAATATAAAATTAAAAAATAACATAAAAATTTCTAATAAATATTTTATTAAAGTAAAAAAATTATAAACTATTTTATTTTAAAAAAAATTACTATCTCTCTTCAAATTACTCTTCTCCTTCACACACAAAGATTCTCCAAAAATTATAAACCCTAACCCTTACAAACTCATGTTCAGGGAAGAATCCATCAACTGCTTCTTCATCAAGCGCCGTAGAGGCGTCACCAATTTCTCCGATTTTCTTGCTTGGTGTTTGTTGGTGGAAGGGGTAGTGAGTTACTGCAATATTTTCTACAAGAAGGAGGTTTGCGACAGTGATGTGGTAGTTTCGGAGTTTGGTGATTTGGTCAAGTGTGGATGGAGGAGGATGATGATGATGATGGTGGTGAGGTTTTTTGGAGATTGTGCTGTTGAAGGGTTTTTTCGGAAGGGGATTGTGAAGGGTTGTGAGGTTGGAGTCTTGGCGAGGGTTATTATATTCGAAGAGCTTTTGTTGAACCTGTGTTTGGCCTTTTAGAAAGGGTTAGTAGAGCGGAGTTGGAGAAAAATTTGTTCATTCTGCGTCTTAGACCATAACAGAGTTTCCGAATTTTCGCTTTTTGGATTTGAGAGTGGTTACAGGAAGCTTGTGAAGAGGAGTACTTTTACTCGATTAAATTTTCATTTTGGTAAGTTTTCAATGTTTTATTCGACCTTAATGGTTAGATTTTGGATGGCTAGATGGAAATTGGGGATTTCATTGCATGTCCCCCTTTCTCTTTCAGTTTGTTTCCATACTTACTTAGGTCCTTAGAGATATATTTGCTTTGTTGATCAGGTACATATAAAGCTAGTTACAACACTAGGATCTTGGCTCAACATTGTGAGGTAGGAGAAGGACATTTGGATAACCCAAACAGGTAAGAGAAGTTAGTTTTGAATTTGTTCTGCATTACGCATAAAATAGAAAAAAATATTGTACTGTGAGGATGATTGTGTATCTAGGTTTGAGTTTGGGTAAAGTTGACAAATAGGAAATTCAAAATTTGGGGATTTTTGGATGAGATTGAGTACTGAATGAAATGTTGAATGGTTATTGTGATGTTGAAATTGTTAATGTTGAAATGGCTTGTATGGTTGTCTGGACATGTTTGAAATTGCAGAATAGTACAATTTGAGTTGAATGTAGTATTGATATGAAGATTGAACAATAACTGATTGATTTTGTTATGTTGTGAATCTGAGTGGAATTGTGAAATTGTGTAGAAGGATTGCTTTAAGTTACTTGACCCATTATTTGACAAAAAATGTATGAAATAAATCACTTTGAAAATTGAAACAGTTATGTTGAACCCTTAGATAGGAGAAATTAAATTTTTAAGACTAACTTAATTCTGGTTTAATTATCTTTGTATCTGCATTTGATTTGTATTGGAAATGTAGATTGAATAATCTATTTTGATGACTTGTTAGTGGAATTTATTGTGAGTTGTGATTGTGGATAATAATATGTTTGTTTGGTTTACTTGAATATGATTAAATTTTATAGTGGTACAAACTTGATTTTGTTCCACCTTAATTCAAATCTGCCAAATTGTTCATTCCAATTTTGTTCTTCATTTCTACAAGTCTCTTAGGCTTCATAGCTTTAGTTAGCATATCTGCAAACTGCTCCTCAGTTCTGCAATGCTCAAGTGCTAGTTTGTTCTTGTTAACTTGGTCACGAGGGAAATGATATTTGACTTCTATATGCTTGCTACGTCCATGAGCTTTTAGATGCTTAGCAAGGTCTATGGCTGATCTGTTATGAATCCTGAGTTTCATTATATTACTGCACTTGATGTTAAGTTCTTCCAGTGACATTCCTAGCCAAAGGGCTTGGTTTGCCCCAAAAGCAGCTGAGATGTACTCAGCTTCACAACTAGATAATGCCACCACCTCTTGTTTCTTTGAACACCATGATATAGGAGCATTTTCAAGCATGAATATGTACCCAGATGTGCTCTTTCTGTCACCAACATCTCCACTCCAATCTGCATCTGTGTAGCCAACTATTTCTATTTCGGAGTTTTCTTTTGCTGCAGGAAACAAAATTCTACACTCTAGTGTGCCCTTCACATATCTAAGAATTCTCTTAGCCGTAAGTAGATGATCCTTGTAAGATTTTTCCATTAATCTACTAACCAAGCCAACTCCATAAGTGATATCTGGTCTAGAATTACACAGATATCTTAATGAGCCAATGAGTTGCCTATACAGTGTTGAATCAACTAGCCTTGCCTTATACTTGGCAATTTCACCAAATGGCTTACCTTTGGTTTTGAAAATCCACTTCACTTTTATGGCTTTCTTATTACTTGGTAAATTCACCATTTCCCAAGTGTTGTTCTTCTGAATTGATCTCAATTCTTCTTCCATGGCCTTCTTCCAATGTGGACTAGCTAGTGCATTTTCTAGTGAAATTGGTTCTGCTTCTGCTAAGAGCACTAAGTTCATCAGTTCACCATCACTCTTAATAGCAATATCAAGAAAGACATCATAGTCTTGGAAATCTCACTGGTGGAGTTCTCTGTCTTAGTGACCTTCTCAAAGGTGCAATCTCATTCACATTTGGCTCATCATTCACATTTTGTTCATCATTCACATTTAACTCATTGTTAATATGAATATCTTCTTGTGTTTCTTCTCTTCCCAGTTCAACTTTTACTGTTTCATGAGTTTGATTTTCCACACCATTGTTCCAATCCCATTCCTTTGTCTCATCTACGATCACATCATTACTTATCATAATTTTCTTGCTCACGGGATCAAAAAGTTTATAGGCACCAGTACTATGATATCTTACCAAAATCATAGTTTGAGCCCTTGAGTCCAATTTTCTTCTGTTTTGTTCAGGCACATGTCTGTAACATAGTGAGCCAAATACCTTGAAATGTTCCATACTTGGTTTGAGACCATTCCAAGCTTCTTCTGGTGTTAAACTATCTAGCCTCTTTGTAGGACATCTATTCAAAATGTGAGTAGGTGTGAATATTGCTTCTGCCCAGAAATCATGTGGAAGATGCTTCTCTCTCAGCATGCATCTCACCATATTTGGAATTGTTCTATTCCTTCTCTCAGCCGTTCCATTGTGTTGAGGATGTGTGGAGCCATCACCTCATGAGTTATACCTTCCTCCTTGTAGAAATTCTTAAATTCAAGTGATGTATATTATCCTCCACCATCAGTTTTGAGCATCTTAATTGAACAACTAGATTGTTTTTCAACCAGTAACTTGAATGATTTAAATGTTACAAATACTTCACTCTTTCTTTGTAACAAGTAGACCCACATTTTCTTTGTAAAATCATCTATAAAAGAGACAAAATACAGGGTACCTCCATGAGATTTGATTTCAAATGTGCCACACACATTAGAGTGAATCACAACAAGCTTTTATTTGGCCTTAGTTGGAACTGCAGCATTATATGCCTTCCTTGGTTGTTTTCCTTCGCAACATCTACCACACACTTGCCTTGGTAGTTTAATTGAAGGTAGTCCCACAATCATGTTCTTCTTCTACAACATGTTCAGGCTGTTGAAGTTCAAATGTCCAAATCTTCTATGCCAATTCCACACACTGTCACTCTTATTGATTTGAGCATTCAAACACTTCTGCTTCATGGTGCTCACTCCCACCTTGAATGTTCTATTCTTAGACACAGGAACTTTCAAGACACATTTCTCATTGGAATCAGATACTTCCATGTGTTCACCTTTTATATGCATTGAGAATCCTTTATCTAGCAATTGTCCCAAACTTAGCAGATTACTATCCATGTCAGGAACATATAACACATCACTGATAGTTACCTTACTTCCATCTACTCTTCTTATGGCTACCTTGCCAATTCCTTTAGCCATCATTGACCTACCTTCACCAAATTTAATGTTTTTTCTTTCTGTTTGATCAATTTCAAAGAACCAATCTTTATGTCCTGTCATATGATTTGAACAACCAGTATCCAAATACCACCATTCCTCAATGCCTGTTTCACTGTTAACTATGGCCATGAACATCATTGCTTCTTCACTTCTCTTCCTAGACACTTTAGGATTACTACACTCATATGCATAATGGCCATACTTTTGACAGTTATATCACTGAATGTGCTGTTTTGTTTTCTTCTCCTTCTTTCTTTTGATTCTCACTCTTAGAACTACTGCTTTCCTATTTGTTATTCTTCAAAGAATCACCACCACCGTTCTTTCGATTTTGAGCAATTTCTCAAAATCCTTCTCCTCTTTCTTGATATCTTCTCTATACTTTATCTTTAACTCATGTGTTTCCAAAGAACCCAATAATTGTTCCAATTTCAACATTTCTAGGTCCTTTGATTGTTCAATTGCAGAAACAACATGATCATATTTTGATGTTAAACTGTGAGTACTTTTTCCACCTTCATCGAATCGGTCACCACCTCACCACAACTTTTCATTTGATTTGTAAGAATCACCAACCTATTCACGAATTGCGCCACCGTCTCATATGATTCCATCTAAGGTAAACCCAGTTGACGCTTGAGTGCCATCAATCTTACCTTCTTGGTTTGTTTGTCACCGGCGTAAGTTGTAGCCAACACATTCAATGCTTCTTTGGCCGTCTCATAGTCAATAATTTTCTCCAAGATATTTAAGTCCACGCATTGATGAATTAGAAAGATCGCTTTATCATCTTTCTTCATCTGTTCACGATGAGTTGCCCTTTGTGCCTCCTTGGGCTTCGTCTCTAATGCTGTGACGCCAGTGAGTATGATAGCAAGCACGCCTTGATATATGAATAACATACAAGTTATTTTATATATTGCCTTTAATTGCTTTGCAGGATGTGTTCAAGCTTACTTTCTTCCCAAAGATCAAGATAGAACTTGAAATTTGTTGACATTTTAGAGGATCAGGAATCTCTTTTTGCAGATAATAATCATTATTATCAATCTTACTTAATGATTATATATTTGATTTTGATAGCAAGCTTTTTGTGGTTGATATTAGGCTAGTTGTTCTGGCATATACGTACATGATAATGTTTGAAACTTGGTAAGTTACTAACTTCTTTAAAATAGACATAAACCTAAAACATATTTGTTGACGAAATATGTAAACTTTTACCTATATTAGCGTAGAAGTTACTGTCAAAATATATGACTCTGTGATGATCTAGAGTCATAACATTATACCATTATGTAAGATTAACTTTCAAAATCCGATCCTCAAAATTTTCAACAATCTTCTCCTTCTTCTGTCTTGATCTTTGGAAAGAAAGTTAGCCAACTTGAACAGATCCTGCAAACGAATTAAAGACAACACATAAAATAACTCGTATGTTAAACAAACTCTCTATATAACTATAACTTGAAATTTAGATATGAGAACCTATCTTCTTAACTTAGGATCCATTACTTTTTTGTTTCATGTTAGGATCCGTGTTATTGTTTTTCTACATCAATTAGCATGGATTCTTCTTCTTCTTCTATATATAATTGAGGTAGAAAAACATAATACAAATCCTAACACAGAACAAAATGTAATGGATCCTAAGTCAAGGAGGTAGGTTATTTTATCTAAAGTTCAGGTTGTAGTTACATAAAGAGTTTATTTAACATACAAGTTATTTTATATATTGCCTTTAATTGCTTTGCAGGATGTGTTCAAGCTTACTTTCTTCCCAAAGATCAAGATAGAACTTGAAATTTGTTGACATTTTAGAGGATCAGGAATCTCTTTTTGCAGATAATTATCATTACTATCAATCTTACTTAATGATTATATATTTGATTTTGATAGCAAGCTTTTTGTGGTTGATATTGGCTAGTTGTTCTGGCATATACGTACATGATAATGTTTGAAACTTGGTAAGTTACTAACTTCTTTAAAATAGACATAAACCTAAAACATATATGGTGACGAAATATGTAAACTTTTACCTATATTAGCGTAGAAGTTACTGTCAAATATGACTCTGTGATGATCTAGAGTCATAACATTATACCATTATGTAAGATTAACTTTCAAAATCCGATCCTCAAAATTTTCAACAATCTTCTCCTTCTTTTGTCTTGATCTTTCGAAAGAAAGTCAGCCAACTTGAACAGATCCTGCAAAGGAATTAAAGACAACACATAAAATAACTCGTATGTTAAACAAACTCTCTATATAACTATAACTTGAAATTTAGATATGAGAACCTATCTTCTTAACTTAGGATCCATTACTTTTTTGTTTCATTTTAGGATCCGTGTTATTGTTTTTCTACATCAATTAGCATGGATTCTTCTTCTTCTTCTTCTTCTATATATAATTGGGGTAGAAAAACATAGTACAAATCCTAACACAGAACAAAATGTAATGGATCCTAAGTCAAGGAGGTAGGTTATTTTATCTAAAGTTCAGGTTGTAGTTACATAAAGAGTTTATTTAACAAAGAAGTTATTTTATATATTGCTTTTAATTGCTTTGCAGGATGTGTTCAAGCATACTTTCTTCCCAAAGATCAAGATAGAACTTGAAATTTGTTGACATTTTAGAGGATCAGGAATCTCTTTTTGCAGATAATTTTCTACATCAATTAGCATGGATTCTTCTTCTTCTTCTTTTATATATAATTGAGGTAGAAAAACATAATACAAATCCTAACACAGAACAAAATGTAATGGATCCTAAGTCAAGGAGGTAGGTTATTTTATCTAAAGTTCAGGTTTTAGTTACATAAAGAGTTTATTTAACATACAAGTTATTTTATATATTGCCTTTAATTACTTTGCAGGATGTGTTCAAGCTTACTTTCTTCCCAAAGATCAAGATAGAACTTGAAATTTGTTGACATTTTAGAGGATAAGGAATCTCTTTTTGCAGATAATTATCATTATTATCAATCTTACTTAATGATTATATATTTGCTTTTGATAGCAAGCTTTTTGTGATTGATATTAGGCTAGTTGTTCCGACATATACATACATGATAATGTTTGAAACTTGGTAAGTTACTAACTTCTTTAAAATAGACATAAACCTAAAACATATTTGGTGACGAAATATGTAAACTTTTACCTATATTAGTGTAGAAGTTACTGTCAAAATATATGACTCTGTGATGATCAAGAGTCATAACATTATACCATTATGTAAGATTAACTTGCAAAATCCGATCCTCAAAATTTTCAACAATCTTCTCCTTCTTCTGTCTTGATCTTTGGAAAGAAAGTCAGCCAACTTGAACAGATCCTGCAAAGGAATTAAAGACAACACATAAAATAACTCGTATGTTAAATAAACTCTCTAGATAACTATAACTTGAAATTTAGATATGAGAACCTATCTTCTTAACTTAGGATCCATTACTTTTTTGTTTCATGTTAGGATCCGTGTTATTATTTTTCTACATCAATTAGCATGGATTCTTTTTCTTCTTCTTCTATATATAATTGAGGTAGAAAAACATAATACAAATCCTAACACAGAACAAAATGTAATGGATCCTAAGTCAAGGAGGTAGGTTATTTTATCTAAAGTTCAGGTTGTAGTTACATAAAGAGTTTATTTAACAAAGAAGTTATTTTATATATTGCTTTTAATTGCTTTGCAGGATGTGTTCAAGCATACTTTCTTCCCAAAGATCAAGATAGAACTTGAAATTTGTTGATATTTTAGAGGATCAGGAATCTCTTTTTGCAGATAATTATAATTATTATCAATCTTACTTAATGATTATATATTTGATTTTGATAGCAAGCTTTTTGTGGTTGATATTAGGCTAGTTGTTCCGGCACATACGTACATGATAATGTTTGAAACTTTGTAAGTTAGTAACTTCTTTAAGTCATGTAAACTAGGATCTCATGGAGTGAGAGGTCGATGGTGGTTTTGCCAGTTGTCTTGAAAAGACAAATTGGATGGGAATACCCTAATGTGGTGTTGTGTGATTAGTGTGAGGATTACCCTAAAGTTAAACAGACTCAGTAAGACGGTCGTAATGAAGACCCGAGGTCTGTTTTATGATGCACCAGGTGTTAGTGTCACATGTTTGAAATTTATACAACCTTCCGGTCAATCTTATTTGTAATTGTGAACTTGTAATGCTTAAAGCCTTAAATAAGCTCTTACATTTAGTGATACGTTTTGCCTTTAGTGATATGAATGTTTATTGATTTTGCATGTTCTTTTTATCTCTAGTTTACCCTACTTTGTTGTGCTATATATGTTTAGCTGCTACTATGATCGTGTTCCTTACACGGGAACAGATAACAAGTCAGGAGAAAGATTTACTACTTGTGAAGTAGAAGTCGGGATTTTTCGTTGGAAGAATGTAAATAAGTAGTCCAATAGGATGCTTAATTTTGTTTTGTTTTATATTTTTTTGGAACCATCTTGGTCATGCAGATTGAATAATCTGTTTTGAGGACTTGTTAGTGGAATTTTTTGTGAACTGTGATTGTGGATAATAATATGCTTATTTGGTTTACTTAAATATGGTTGAATTCTATAGTGGTACAAACTTGAGTTGACAGGGACTTTGATAGTCTAGTTGAATTGATATTGATTGGTTTAATTGGTTTTGGTGAATCTGGATTTAATTAGAAATTAAATCCATTTTTTATGTAAAAGGTATGACATGAACCATTTTAAAGCATATTGGGTGCGTAAAAATGAGAAATTGGACCAAGGAAGTCAAGAATCCTTATTCTACATAATTTCTGGTTTTGCATAATCTGCTGAGCGAATTTCCTCTATTCTGAGAATGATAGTTCTGTTTAAATTTGAAGTATGATAGCATGTGCGATTGAAAATGATGAACATGAAATTGATAAAAGGCCGTGTAGTTCCTATTAAGAGGAAGTTTTATTATATGAATGGAACATGTTGAATGTAGTAGCTTATTGTGTATGGATTTAGGTATATTGTATGGGATATCCAAACCTTAATGCTAATCTAAGTCAGGTAGACTAGGATTGCATGTGTTGAGAGGTTGATAGAGGTTCCACCAATTGCTCTGAAAAGACAATTGGATGAGACTACCCTGATATGGTTTGGCTATAAGTAGCATGAGAATGACCTTGAGGTGAAACAGACTCAGTAGGTCGGATGTAATGAACACTCGAAGTCCTTTTTAAAATGCATCAGATGTTAGCCTCAGATATCTAAAATCCATACAATCTCTCAGAAGTTGTCAATCTTGTTTGTGAGTGTGAATTTACAATGTAAAGTCTTAGGTAGACCCTTACACTTAGTGATATGTTTTGCCTTAAATGATATGAATAGTTATTGATTTTGTATGTTTTTTTTATCACTAGTTTACCCTACTCTGTTGTGTTATGTATGTTTAATTGTTGAGATCGTGTTCCTTACATGGGAATAGATAATAGTTCGGGAGAAAGATATTCACCAGTTGTAAAGTAGAAGTTAGGATTTTTTTTTTCTTGGAAAGATGTAGATAAGTAACCTAATAAGTTGTTTTTTTTTTAAATCTTTTAGGAACCATCTTAGTCATGTAATAGAAGTAGACTCAAAAACTTTGGAATTGTATAATTAAGGTAGTATATTTTGAGTATGTTACATTACCATCTCTGAATAATTCCTTTTAATTGGAGTAATGTTTATTCTTCCACCGTAATACACTATATTTGATTTTGATAACAAACTTGTTGTGGTTGATATCAAGCTAGTTGTTCTTGCATATAATTATATGAATGTGATAATAACATTTGAAAGACAAAAGACATAAATGTTGTCTTTAGAGAGAAATGAACCAATCATGTCTAGTAATAGTAAATAACTTTAAAACGGGAAAATATTTTTATAATAAAGAAAAAAATATTAAAAACAGTGATTTTAAGTTTTTATCTAATCAAATTATATATTTTCATCAAAACATGTTGGTCATTTAAGTCTAATAAGTTATTTATATATGTATCAGGAAATAACAATGTTGTTTTAACAATTATATAAGCAACAAATATTTTACTATCACTAGTTTTTGTGAATTTAAAATTAAGTGATAATTTATTGTTATGAAATAAACTTGTGTGAGTGATTTCAAACACAAAAATTTACATACACATTCTTACCTTAATATGAGGATGTATTATCTACCACTGCTAAGGAGTTGACCATGCTTAATAACTCAAATATCTTTTAACCTATATTTTTTTTTATTATATTCTTCTCATCTTCAAGTAAAAGATAATACTTTATAGAAATTATCTCTAATATTTTGCCAATCGGCCTAATGAAACAATTATATTTTTGAATATGCAAAATCATACAAACACGTAACATTCCAAAGAAGAAAAAACGTTACCATATATAAGCAATGTCTTTTTTTAAAGATATTATTTTTCATGGAACAAAGTCTTTTCTTTCACCATAATACACTGAATTTGGTTTTGATGACAAACTTGTTGTGGTTAAAGTTGGATTAGTTTATCTACATATACATGAAAATAATTACATAAATGTGATAATAACATAGTAATGTTTGAAACTTGGTTAACTATGTAACTACTCAACATAAATTAGAACATAATTACATTTGAAATATAGAAAGTTTTATCTCCTTAAATATAGAGATTATTATCCAAATTTGATTTATAATGATCTAGTTATAAAATAAGTATTTTACCATTACAGTAAGACTCACCTTATTTGTAAGGACCTAATGTGAGTTAACTCTAGAGAGACAGTGAGTTAAGTGATGCAGAGTGAAATTGTTTAGTAAATTTAGAAAAAAAAAAGACTATAAATAAAAAACTAAACCTTCCAACCTTCATTATTTTAAAACCACTATCTCTCTAAAATTTCTCTCTCTGAATCTTCTACCTTCTCTCTAACATTTCTCCCTCATCCTTCATCCTTTCCAAGATCTAAGAGTACCAAATTGAAGCTTGTGAGGAGTAGATCATTTCTAACCGATTGGAACTTTGATTAGGTAAGTTTTCCTTGCTCTACTCCTCTTTTTGCCCAAACTATTTTGTTGTGCATGTGGACCTTTTCTCATTAATATGACTTTGTGCTACCTTTGGTTCTTAGTGGTGTATTTCGATTGTGAAATAAGTACTTGGATAACTAGTTAGAGCACCGGGAACATTACCCTTTTACAGTTGAGAAAGAGGCGTTTTAGAATAAAAAAATAGGTAAGGGAAGCTAGCTATCCTTTATTTGAAATTGATATGGAATCTAGAATTAGGATTAGATTTTTGGTAGAAAAATGTAATTGATATTATGATATTGCTCAACTGTTAGGTATTGGAATCTATTGAGTAAAACTGTAAATTGGGAGATTCTGTATACTGAATTATTCCTGTTATAGGTGTTGCTGCGAATTAGGCTTTGTTGATTGAAAATTGTATTGATTGAAATATTGTGACTCTGGTTGATTTGTTGTTGTGTTGATAAAGTGTGTTGTACTTCTAAATGATGTGATTCTGGTTTGGTATGTGTGTTGATAATTACTTGAATGCATTGTAGATATATTTTGAATGAGTGAAATGAGACTGTGTTGATTTGGATAATGAAGGGAAAATTAGATTTTTGCTTACATGTAATTGTGATCGTGAATTAAATGACCTTTTGATTTGCTTGGTGAATGAATAAAGAGTATGGATTGTTTGAGGTTGTAATTGTATCATGTGTTGGCTTTACTGTATGCTTAAATTGGGAATGCCATAACATTCAATTTATTGTGTTTTGGATGCATGAGATAAATGGATTGTGGAATGGATTAATGATATTATTTTGGCATGAGGCCTTGGTACTATTGAGGGAAGTTTGATTATATGATTATGATGTTGGTAATGTAGTGTATATGGATTTAGGGATATGTTATAGGGTATCCAGACCTTAATGACTCTCTTAAGTCACGTAGACTAAGATTGTCATGTGGTGAAGGTCAATAGAGGTCTTATCAATTGTCTTTATGATAGTTGGTAAGGCTACCCTGATGTGAGATGGGTGTGGTGATGTTTGTGGATGACCCTGGGGTGAAAAAGACTCAGTGGTCGGCCGATTAGGCCCATGGTTGTAGTGTATACATCAGGTGTTAGCCCTAGATATCCGAAATCCATACAGTCTTCTGGAAGACGTCAGTCTTGATTGTGAATGTGTTTGAATGTGTAAAGCCTTTGGTAGGCCCTTACACACTTGTCTAAAATTTTATGTTTACTATTGAATGATTTTATGAATTCCTTATGATTTATCTTGTTTTCACTAGCTTACCCTTTTCTGTTCTCTTTTATGTGTTTGTGAACATGCTATGATCGTGTTCTTTACACGTAAGCAGATAACAGCAGATAACAGACTAGGTGGTGATTCCTCTTTGGAAAGGAAGTAGATTGGGCATGATGAATATACAAAGCTTAGTATTATAATATTAAATATTTGTATTATTTTTGTTTTTGGAAAACCAAAATGGAAAAATGTAATAGAAATAGTATTTATATTTGTCTTCTTGATGCATGAATTGATTATATTAGAATAAGTAGTTATTTTTGGTATGTTACATTAATGATATTGGAGCGGTAGTTCCTAGAAGATAACAGTGAGTAGTGGGTCTATTTTGCTAGGTCCTATGATGTGTGTTTTGAGCTTCTTTTTTTTTTTAGTTTGTTCTTTCATTAGTTACAATCTGCAACATTTTATTATGTTTGAAATGTGTCTAACTGGCTGAGTAAGGGAAACTAGTTATTTCTATTATTCTGTAAGGTTTCTGAGTTTGTGGTTAAGTTGATGATAAATTTGTTCTTGATTTGGTCATTCCATTCAATGAAGGTTTGATATTTTAGGTACTGATGTATAATTTGGGAGCTTGTTGCATTGAAATGTTCCTTTGAATTAATTATGTTATGATATTGAATTGAATGTTGATTTGTTATAATGTGAAAACTGTAATGTGTGTGATGATTAGGCCTATTGATGTGTATGATATAGTATGTGATAAGATTAAAAATTGAATGCAAACCTATAGAACTACAAATCTGGTTTAAACTGATTTTGTTGTGATGTGATGAACTAGAATGTGATTGGTTAAACCTTGAAAAGAATTCCCAAAAGTGATGATTAAAAATGGTTAGGACTTTGAGTAGGGATGTGTTGGTGCTCAATTGGGGGTTAGATTAATTCTTTGGTTTCTGTGATAATTGTTACTATGTTGAACTGAAATGAATTTTGTTGATGGAATTGGTGTATTGGAATGTATGTTGAATTCTATGTGAATGAGTGCAAGTTAAATGAATTGGTTGTTTTATGTCTGATTTGGTTTATTGAAGGGAAGGATGCATCATATGTGATTTCTGTTATTTTATATGTGTGCTAGCACTGACAAACACACTGTTGCATGTCTCAATACATGTCCAAATAACTTTTGAGTTTCTTTTGTGTTCTTCCTTATAAGACTAATGTCTATGTACAATTTTTTCCACTGTTTGGTTATTGAAAGGGATTTATTTTGGATGGCCTTTTTGTCATTTAATCATTTTATCCAATAGTTTATTGTCTCATAACTTTCTGTTGCCTAACTGCTTCATCATTTTTTTCTTTTGTTGGCTAAACCTTAACTTGAAGTTTGTTTGACTCATATATGTCATTATATACTTTGTAAATATATATATGCTTGAGGATCTGTTGCATAGCTACTTTCTTAGAGTCAATGATCAATATTGTATTAGAATAAGCTTCTCAAAATCTTATATTTTCTATTCTTTCCTCTGTATGGTATAGTTTTGAAAAGTAGGTGTGCTATAGGCTGCAATGCATATAGGAAATCAAAATCCTATTCTTCCTTTTATTTATTAATTGGAATTATATTTTGCTAAGTAAATAATATTGTTTGTCCTTTGTTATGTAGAGATGTCATATTTGGTTATACCTTATGTTGAGAATAAGATATTAAATGTACTATTAGAAGTTGTTAGAATATTCTAGAGATATCTTTGTAATTATTATTAGAAGTGGTTAGAAATTGTTAGAAGATTATAGAGATCTCTTTGTAATTAGAAGTGGTTAGAAGTTGTTAGAAGATTCTAGAGATATTCCTTCAGGGCTAGGATTCTCTATATATATAGATGTTGATGTAGTACTTCAAAAACGAAATAGAAAGTATATCCTCTTTTATTCAAGTTAATTCTTTCAACTTGGTATCAGAGCTCCTAATCTTGGGGGTTCTGCTTTCGCATTCCTTTACCATTTTAGACATAGTTCTTCTTAGGGTTGCCTGAAGTGCACCCATTTCCTTTAATTATAGGGTTAGCCTGAAGTGCACCCAACTTATAGTTTTATCACTGGTGCTGCCACCTCCGGAGCCGAAGCAGTTGCCAAAGTTGTCATCGGAGCTGTTGTTGTCGAATCAGCCATATTTGGAGTCATCACAAGCCTGC
>BDMB01000076.1:593202-685376 GCA_016859785.1 Macrotyloma uniflorum | reverse complement strand
GTCGCCTTAATGGTCGAAATTATCTCCAATGGGCTCAATTTATCAGACGCACGTTGAAAGGTACGGGTAGGCTCAACCACATTGAAGGAGATGCCATAGCTCAAGATAACCCTAATTTCCAAATTTGGGACAATGATGATTCGCGAATTATTACTTGGCTATGGGGATCTATGACTACAGAAATAAGTAGAAATTATATGTTTTACTCTAGTGCCCGTGAAATCTGGGAAGACCTTGCAAATACTTATTCTATGCGACAGGACATTTCCACGTGCTATGAGCTTGAAAGCAAGATTTTTGGTGCCAAGCAAGACACTCTTTCTGTTGCAGAATACTATGGAATGTTAAAGGGACTGTGGATTGAGTTGGACCAATATCAAAATTTAAGGCTAGAAAATAGCCGAGATGTTGCAACTCTTTCTCAGTTTGTTGAAAGATCTCGGATATTTAAGTTCTTATCAGGATTGAATCCTGAATATGACCCTATTAGGGCACAAATTCTTGGGAAGGAAAAACTTCCTTCTCTTTCTGAAGTCTTCTACATTGTCCGAGGTGAAGAAACTCGTCGGATGGTCATGATGAATGAGCCCTCCACTGAAGGAGCTGCCATGTTATCTGGAAAAGCCTCTAAAGTTGGGACTTCAAATCCTGGAAACATAAAACTCAGTTTCAAAGGGAAAGATGATCGTTGGTGCTCTCATTGTAAGAAATCTGGCCATACTAAGGAAACTTGCTTCAAGCTACATGGAAAAGAGAAAGTTCTCAATCGTCTGGCAGAACTAAAAGGACAGCCCACAAGGAAGGCTTATCAGGCAACTTCAGATCCTGAAAATACTAGCAAGATTCCTTCATCTCCTGAAATTGATGAAGGAATGCCTGCACTTCATGCTGAAATTGAACGACTGAAATCTTTGATGGAGTCTATCATTAAGCCATCTTCTGGTACTTGTTCTCTAACCATGACGGGTAAGAACTCCAATTCCTCTTTTAATGTTTCTAAAACTGTATGTAAGGACTCTTGGGTTCTAGACTCTGGTGCGACAGACCATATGACTCCTCATTCATCTTTTTTAACATCATATGTTTCTCTTTCTGGTAACCACATTACTGTTGCAAATGGGACCCATATCCCAATAATTGGACGTGGTAACATATCTCTTTTACCATCCCTCAACCTTAAAAATGTTCTTTATGTTCCAAAACTTTCTAATAACCTTATTTCTGTCAAAAAACTTACTCATGACCTAAACTGTTCTGTAACCTTCTTTCCCACTCATTGTGTTCTTCAGGATCTTGCCACGGGGAGGACGATTGGAACTGTTAAGGAACAGGGAGGGTTGTATTACCTTGACAACTTGGAAACTAAGGATAGTATTAGTAAGAACCCGACTACCTCTTGTCTCCAGTCTTGCACTACTTTTGAGTCCTCTCAAATTTGGCTTCTCCATCGTCGTTTGGGACATCCATCATTTTTTGTTCTAAAGTCTATGTTTCCTTCGTTATTTTCCAAAGAGTCTGTTGAGTCTTTTAAATGTGATGTATGTCAACTTGCAAAGCACCATCGTGCCACATATTCTCCTAGTAATACAAAAAGTGTTCATCCTTTTGATTTGGTTCACTCTGACGTTTGGGGACCTGCATCAAACACCAGTATATCTGGTGCAAAATGGTTTGTCACTTTTATTGATGACTGTACCCGTGTCACATGAATTTTCCTTATGAAAGAAAAATCTGAAGTTTTTACCTTATTTGTCAAATTCTTCCATATGATAAAAACACAATTTGGAAAAATAATTAAACGTCTACGTTCTGATAACGGGAGGGAATATGTAAATCATGACATGTCTAAATTCCTTTCCGACAATGGTATTGTTCATGAATTTACATGACACCACAACAAAATGGCATTGCCGAAAGAAAAAATAAGCATCTTCTTGAGGTAACACGAGCACTTCTCTTCCAAATGTATGTCCCTAAATCTTATTGGAGCGAGGCTGTCCTTATTGCTGCCTATCTTATTAACCGCTTATCCTCCCGAGTTTTAGATGGCCTAAGCCCCATTGAGTCCATGTCTTCCTTCTTTCCATCTGTTACTTTTCTCTCTAGTCTTCATAGTCGAGTATTTGGATGTGTTGCGTTTGTCCATATTCATAGTCAATTTCGTGGGAAGTTAGATCCTAGAGCTGTTAAATGCATATTCATTGGTTATGCTTCGAATAAAAAGGGATATCGGTGTTACCATCCTCCTAGTCGAAAGTTTTTTACCTCAATGGATGTCACTTTTGATGAAACTCAATCCTTTTACTTGCGTCCTCAGCTTCAGGGGGAGAGTTCTATCGAAGCTGAGTCTCTTGAGTCATCTTTTGTCCCAAAACCGTCTCATACTAATACTACACTTGGTATTCTTGATACTTCTCCTAACTCATCTCATATGAATGTCTCTGAAGTTGCTCCTAACGAGAGCAATGTTGTCCTCGAGTCTGGAGCAACTCCAAAAACTAGTCGTCCAGAAAGTTTATTTCGTATACAATATCAAAGGAGACTAAAGCAACCTAAACTGATCCAAGGACAGTTTCAATCGTCTGAGCCAGGGGTAAGTGTTCATTCTTCTGACACCCTTGAACCTTTGGAAAATTCTAAGAATAATAATTGTGAACCTAACCTTGATGACCTGCCCATTGCTTTGAGAAAAGGAACTCGGCCTTGTACCAAGTATCCTATTTCTCATTTTGTGACCACTAAACACCTTTCTATGCAACACCAGAGTTTCCTCTCCGCCATTGATGCAATTAGAGTCCCTACATCAGTTCAAGATGCATTGAAGGATGAGAATTGGGTTCAAGCCATGAATGAAGAGATGAATGCCTTAGAAAAGAACCATACATGGGAAATTGTTGATAGACCATTAAATAAAAAGGTAGTAGGATGCAGATGGGTTTATAATGTAAAGTATAAATCTGATGGCACATTAGAACGTCACAAAGTAAGGTTAGTCGCTAAAGGATATAGTCAAACTTATGGTGTTGATTATGAGGAGACATTTGCTCCAGTGGCAAAGATGAATACTGTTAGAATCATTCTCTCATTGACAGCTTATTTTAGTTGGGAATTGCAACAATTTGATGTGAAAAATGCTTTCTTGCATGGACATTTAGAAGAAGAAGTCTACATGGAAATTCCTCCAGGTTTTAGGTCTATTGAAGAAGGGAATAAAGTGTGCAGGTTGAAGAAAGCCTTGTACGGACTCAAGCAGTCACCTCGTGCTTGGTTTGGTAGACTCACTCATGTTATGATATCCATAGGGTATCAACAAAGTCAAGGTGACCATACCCTGTTCATCAAACATTCCCCAGAAGGTAAACTTACTCTACTCTTGGTCTATGTTGATGATATGATTGTTGTAGGAAATGATCAAAATGAACAAAAAATCTTGAAAGAAAAGCTTGCTGCTCAGTTTGAGATGAAGGATCTAGGAAAATTAAAATACTTCCTTAGGATTGAAGTAGCTTACTCAAAGAAAGGGATTTTTATCTCCCAAAGAAAGTATGTTCTTGATCTTCTCAAAGAAATAGGTAAAATTGATTGCAAGACCACTGGAGTTCCTATAGAACAAAACCATAGAATTGGAAGTGATGAAGACAATTCTACTGTGAACAAGGGTCAATATCAAAGACTTGTGGGGAAGCTCATTTACTTAACCCACACTAGACCTGACATAGCCTATGCTGTAAGTGTAGTTAGTCAGTTCATGCATGATCCAAGGGAGAGACATTTACAAGCAGTGAACAAAATCCTTCAATACTTGAAGACAAGTCCAGGAAGGGGATTATTGTTCAAGAGGAATGAAAAGTTGAAAATGGAAGTTTATACTGATGCATATTATGCAGGGTCTATCACAGATAGGAAATCCACCTCAGGATATTGCATGTTCTTGTGTGGAAATTTGGTGTCTTGGAGAAGTAAGAAACAAAATGTTGTTGCAAGGTCTACTGCAGAGGCTGAATTCCGAGCCATGGCTCATGGGGTGTGTGAATTGTTATGGCTGAGAATTATTCTAAATGATCTTAAAGTGTCATGTGAAGAGCCTATGACTTTGTATTGTGATAACAAATCAGCTATTAGCATTGCTCACAATCCAGTCCAACATGACAGGACCAAACATATAGAGATAGATCGACACTTTATTAAAGAAAAATTGGATAGTGGCCTTATCACTGCTTCTTATGTCCCGTCTGGACTTTAGTTAGCAGATCTCTTTACAAAAGGACTTCCCACTGAACGATTTCATGATCTCACATGCAAGCTGGGAATGATAGATATTCATTCACCAGCTTGAGGGGGAGTGTTGAGAATAAGATATTAAATGTACTATTAGAAGTTGTTAGAATATTCTAGAGATCTCTTTGAAAGTAGAAGTGGTTAGAAATTGTTAGAAGATTCTAGAGATCTCTTTGTAATTAGAAGTGGTTAGAAGTTGTTAGAAGATTCTAGAGATATTCCTTTAGGGCTAGGATTCTCTATATATATAGATGTTGATGTACTACTTCAAAAACGAAATAGAAAGTATATCCTCTTTCATTCAAGTTAATTCTTTCAACTCCTTATTAAGGATAATAATAATGAAGAATTATGTTGTATAACTAAATCTTTTAGCGATAAATTAGTTAAGGTTGTGCAAATTTTTTTTTTTACAAAACCAATTTGAGATTTCTTTTTAACTAAAATGTTTATTTTGACTTTTCCTGTTATGTTTATTCACAGTATGAATGTCTATTTTTTTTTCTCTTTAAATCTTGGGATGTTAATTTTGATGTATCAATTATGTTTTGTTTTATCATATGAAATTAGAAAATGTTAATGCATTAATGTGTCTTTCTGTTACGAATAGAGTATAATTAGATAGAATTGGAGTACATATAATCCTCCCAATTAAAATATAAACTGTAGAATTTGATGATATTATTAATGCTAATAGTTGAGTGTGATTATTGAATTTAGTCTTTGTATAAATAGTTCCTCAAAAGGGTGATTCTGTTGTCCAAATTGTCTGGTCTTGCTAGTTACCAAACCTAATTTATAAGGATATTAAAAGTCTAGCGGAAAGTACTTTTGATATTTCTACACCCATTTACCTTTAGGTAGAATCTTCCTAAATGTATAGGTCATTCTACAAAAGATATTTCTTTCAAATGCGTTCCCCTCAAGTAATATTTTATCAATTGTCCAAACATGCACTTAGCGTTTTAAAATAGATTATAACTTTAGTAGAACTGGTAGTGTGTTTGGTGATTATATACTTATACTCCAATACTATTTATTTCTGTACATTATTTTTTGTTGGTTATTCTGATAGGACTGTTTATAGCACAAATTTCACCGAAAATCTTCCAAGGAATAATCTTTTCTTTTAATTTAGACCATGGCTACAATGTCTCACATTAATCTGGAATTGATTTGATTTTGTCATTATTTAAAGAAAATATTAAAGATGATACAATATACTTTTAAGCATAAGAGAATATTACTTCTTTTGTTCCTAGTTATAAGATCCAATTTAGAAGTAGTTCCTTTTTATAAGATTATCAGTATCTACTTAATTAATCACTTTCTTTACCTCAATGAAATAGGTAATTGAATTTTATAAATAAGAACAAGAGAAGTAATTTTAATTATGTCCTTATTGAGGACCAAATTATCAAATGTCAGGCAGGAAAAATCAAGATGATTAAGTACACTAAATGGTTGGATTGAAGAAGAATATATTCCTTAAAAGTATTTTGAATGGTGCACAGATTTGCACTTGTCTTAATAATAAAATAAAAATTTAAATCTTTTGGACTTTCTCCCTTGTTACATTATCTATAGATGCTCCTAGTAGGGAGGATCTGGTGCTTATGAGGTGTTGACTTTCTTATTCTTAATTGTCCCTTCTATATTTCCTCTATTTAGTCATTTGTTTGAATTATGAGAATGCTTGATGTGTGATAAAATTTATGTGTAATTATGTTCTTGTTGTGTATTGTCGAACTTTTTTGGGGTCTGATCCTTATTTCTTGGAATATAGTTTGAAGATTGTTTTATATTTTTAACTGATTCAGGATTGTAGTTCGCCTATTATCCCTATTTAATTATAAACCGTGTATTTGAGACAAAGGAACTTGATTTCAGGTCATCTACTTGGTTGTTGTTCATCTTTAACTGATATAATAGAATTTAGTATTTTTGTGGTGTGTGTCTACTTCTCTTAAATGCTTAATTCACTCTTGATTTAGTATGGTATTAGTATCTACTCATAATTTTGACATTGATGTCTAAATTTTTATTTATTTATTAGTTTTCTTAAAGTTGAAGGTGACAATGAATTTTGTCCATACAAAGAAATTCTTTCAAAGACAATAATTATGTTCTTATTAAGATGATACTTCTTGATCACATGATAAATGGTTTAAATTAAAATACAAAAGCCAACTAGCTTTATTTGAATAAATTGTGTTAATGGTTTTGAATTTTCTTGGATTTGACCTTATAAGTTAATGGTTCTCTCTTGAATCTACTCATCATAGATTTTTGTTTTATTTTTTTATCGTCCACATCGTTTAGTTCTTTGTTTATAAATTGAGTTTATGTGAGTTAAAGTTAACTTCTTTGTACTTTTATTTACTTTCTTCTGTTGAAATAAAGTAGGGATGGTTCTATTACAAGTTCTTTTGCTACTGTTGATTGAAGTATATATAATAACTAGGTAGAAACATAACCTTTATTTACATGTCTAGGTTTAGTTGTTGGATTTCTAACTCAAACTTATGTATGATGTTGAAATAAAGCTCAAGAATGTGGAGATAATGTAGGTATTGGTGTATTAATAATAACACAAGTCTTAGAGTAAGAATGATACTATGTGTTAGGAGTAGCAACACATGCTTGGATGATGTTAAATGTAAACAATTAGGACATGATTGTATTTGTCAAAGGAAATCAAATAGGGTCTATTGAAGTTGATTTTTTTGTGATCTCCCTATTTTGAACCTTGGCAGTCAAAAAGTGTTGACTTGTAAAATTACACTATTTTAGGCTTTTGCATTCTGGGTGAGTTTGTGTATTAGCAAATCTGCAGAATCATTGTGCAGAATTGTAGACTCAGCGGAATAGTAGAGTATTTATGCTTGGTGTGTTCAGTTCCAAACAATTTTTTTTCTTTCCATTTCGATTTTCTGCAACCCAAACCCATAAACCAAGTCTTACTAACCCTAAATATATGAGAACTAAGAAGTAGCAACTAAGTGAACTGAGAAACGCAACCACTACTTTCCTTCATATTCAATATCTTGCAACCCTTCCCCCCAAATCAAAAGGAGGATAGCATGATGAAGTCTTCTCCCAGTCTTTTTGCTAGTAAGGATCATTTTTTAGGACGAAGATTTTTGCAGTTGGAGGGATTATAAGGACCCAATGTGAGTTAGCTCTAGAGATACAATGAGTTAAGTGATGCAGAGTGAAATTATTTAGTAAATTTAAAAAAAAAAGGACTATAAATATAAAAAACTAAACCTTCCAACCTTCATTATTTTAAAACCACTATCTCTCTAAAACTTCTTTCTCTCTAAATCTTCTACCTTCTCTCTAACATTTCTCCTTCATCCTTTCCAAGATCCAAGGGTACCAAATTGAAGCTTATGAGGAGTAGATCATTTCTAACCGATTGAAATTTTGATTTAGGTAAGTTTTCCTTGCTCTACTCCTCTTTTTGCCCAAACTGTTTTGTTGTGCATATGGGTCCTGCTCCCCTTGCATGTGGACCTTTTCTCATCAATATGACTTTGTGCTACCTTAGGTTCTTAGTGGTGTATTTCGATTGTGAAACAGGTACTTGGATAGCTAGTTAGAGCACCGGGAACATTACCCTTTTGCAGTTGAGAAAGAGGCATCTTAGAATAAAAAAATAGGTAAGGGAAGCTAGTTGTCCTTTATTTGAAATTGATATGGATTCTGGAATTAGGATTAGATTTTTGGTAGAAAAATGTAATTGATATTATGATATTGCTCAACTGTTAGGTATTGGAATCTATTGAATAAAACTGTAAATTGGGAGATTCTGTAAATTATTCCTGTTATAGGTGTTGCTGCGAATTAGGCTTTGTTGATTGAAAACTGTATTGATTGAAATGTTGTGACTCTGGTTGATTTGTTGTTGTGTTGATAAAGTGTGTTGTACTTCTAAATGATGTGATTCTGGTTTGGTATGTGTGTTGATAATTACTTGAATGCATTGTAGATATATTTTGAATGAGTGAAATGAGACTGTGTTGATTTGGATAATGAAGGGAAAAATAGATTTTTGCTTACATGTAATTGTGATCGTGAATTAAATGACTTGCTTGGTGAATGAATAGAGAGTATGGATTGTTTGAGGTTGTAATTGTATCATGTGTTGGCTTTACTGTATGCTTAAATTGGGAATGTCATAACATTCAATTTATTGTGTTTTGGATGCATGAGATAAATGAATTGTGGAATGGATTAATGATATTATTTTGGCATGAGGCCTTGGTTATAGGGTATCCAAACCTTAATGACTCTCTTAAGTCACGTAAACTAAGATTGTCATGTGGTGAAGGTCGATGGAGGTCTTATCAATTGTCTTTATGATAGTTGGTAAGGCTACCCTGATGTGAGATGGGTGTGGTGATGTTTGTGGATGACCCTGGGGTGAAAAAGACTCAGTGGTCGGCCGATTAGGCCCATGATCCTAGTGTATACATCAGGTGCTAATCCTAGATATTCGAAATCCAGACAGTCTTCTGGAAGGCATCAGTCTTGATTATGAATGTGTTTGAATGTGTAAAGCCTTTGGTAGGTCCTTACACTTATCTAAAATTTTATATTTACTATTGAATGATTTTATGGATTCCTTATGATTTATCTTGTTTTCTCTAACTTATCCTTTTCTGTTTTCTTTTATGTGTTTGTGAACCTGATCGTGTTCGTGTTCTTTACACGTGAGCAGATAACATACTAAGTGGTGATTTTTCTTTGAAAAGGAAATAAATTGGACATTATACAAAATTTAATATTATAATATTAAATATTTGTATTATTTTTGTTTTTGGAAAACCAAAAAAGAAAATATAATAAAAATAGTATTTATATTTTCCATCTTAATGCATAAATTGATTATATTTTGTATGTCAACTTATTTAAAAATTAAAATTTAGATAATATTGTCATTTACATTTATTTTTTAACTCATTTAAAAATTAAATTTTAATAATATTGTCTATTACATTTATTTTTTAAAAAAATATTAACAATAATTACCTGCAAATCTTTGATCTATCTTTCAAATTTTCATAAATTTTCTATTCTTTTACTTGATCTTTAAGTCGAAATTTGGTTTGAAAAGATTTAAAAAAAAATTAAAGTACATAAATAATATATATGTTAAACAAACTCCAATGTAACTATAATTAGAAATTCAAATAAAATAACATACCTCTATACTTAGGATTCATTATGTATTATTCTACATTTAGAATTTGAATCATGTTATCTCGAATTGTTCAATATGATTTGAAAAAGAATTTATAGTAGGACATGAAAAATTTTAATTTAATTAAAATGGAGGAGGTAATTTAATGGATTAAAATTTGTGTTCCATCTTAATATTAATCTTGGTTAAATACTAGTGTGAAATAGAAATTAAGAGATTATTTTTAACAAAGACAACAAATTAATGGGCATAGGCCAATATTAACATATATCTCTCATAACATGCACACATGAATAATTCCACTCACATTGAAAGAATTTCCTTATAAGAACATTTTCATCATTAGCATGTGTTGGCCAAATTATGATAACCAAACTTTTTAAACCAGATGCCAATAAAGATAAAATAAGTTGGCTTAAAAAATCTGACACCCTGAATTGTACTAATTTTTTTATATTAACAAGTTTAATATTGAAACAACTTCAATAACATGTGATGATCAAATTATAATACCCAAACTTTTTAAATGAGAGATAAAATGAATTAACTTAAAAAACTTGACACCATGACTTGTACTGATTTTTTAATATTAACAAGTTTATGTAATGATTCTCAATTTCCTAAAAAATTATATATATTTTATAAATTATTTTATGAAATATATAATTTAAAATAATTAAAATTACATAATTTTAAAAATTTTAAAATTAAATTATCAATATAAAAAGTATAATATTAAAGATAAATTAATATATATATATAATATATTCATAATATAAAATACACATTTTTTTTCTATAGTTTAATATTTTAATATATCACAAACAATAAATTTATCTTCATACATAAAAATAATAAAATTATAAAATATATTATTTACATGATAGCCTAAATTTAATAAAATATTCAATAAATACGAGTGAAAACAAATTTAATAATATATTTTTTAAGTAATAAAATCTAAATAAATTTGACTAATATTTTTAGTTATAATGTAAAATTAAGTAATTTTTGTTTATATATTGGGATAAATGTAATGTAGTATATGTTAATGAATTTGATTACTTGTAGTGTAGATATTGAATTAAAGTAATGTGATAGAAGGTATCTTCAGACAAATTTTTTTAAGAAAAAGAATATGAAAAAAAAAATTGAGTTATTTCAAAATTTAAATTAATATAAAAAATTATATTAATTTTTAATTCTTTCTTTTAATTTGTATAAATGTAATTTAGAACAAAAAAAATGAAGTGCTTTTGAAAAAAAATTATCGAAAAATACGAAAGAATATGTTGGCATATTATTAGTGTGGCCCAAACAGCGGAGAAAAAAAAAAGCAAAGTTGTGTTTTTCTGCAGAATTGTTTTGTGTACGTCCTGCTTTTAATACGTTTAGGGAAAATTTTGGACCACAACATGGGCCCATTGCTCTCAACTATTCATTTGACCAACTCATTCAAACTTCAACTTTTTTCTAGATATTTTTATATTATTCATTACTAAAGAGTAATCAAAGAAACAAGTAACATATTTTTATTATGTTATGCAAGCATATAACATTTAGTTATATTCTTCAACAAAAATTAGTTTAATTTCAAAAAAATTTCTTTACAATATATAGAAAATGCAATATTTTAGTTTAATAAATATTTTTAAAAGAGAAAAATAATAAAAATAAAATAAAATGAGTTTTTTTTTTCTAGTTAAAGTTTATGCACAAATTAAAAATGAAAATTTAGAAAAATTATACTAAAGGTTTTCTATAAATTAGATGATTAATTTTTTTGATGAACTTTTCTATAAATATTTATAAGAAATAAATAAATAAATAAAATGGGTTCAATAGGATAAAACTAATTTATGTATAAATAAATTTATAAAATTTTTGTTGTATAATTTTTTAAAATTTTTATTTGAACTTATATAACTAATTTTAGTTTATGAGTAAAGTTCTTTCTTTTTTTTCTTCTTAAAAGTGTTGATGTAGAGAAATTTATATATATATATATATATATAATTTAATTTAATTTGTTTAAAAGTTGTAAATAATGAAGTTTATTATATAGATAGTTGTGTATTCATAGTGGTGAATGGAAAAGTGGCGATTAGAATAGGTAACTCATCGAGTATCACATAATGTTATTTATGTTTGGGAGGCACGTTTGGACAAAAAGCTAACCTCTCTCCTGAAACACTGCGCCCTAATGCTTCATGGAAAACGTTGCATGTGCCCAGCTTCGAAAACCGCAAGTATTTCTAGGTCGATGATGAATATGTGTGCTTTGACTACGACATTGAAGCTTGACGTGCTACCATCACATAAATTTGCATCATTTTTTGATTTGATTTAGTTCGCAGTTCTCACTTGAGTTTCTAAAAAAACCATGAACACTGTAGCATATTTTCTTGACTTTCATGAATGTCGGTCCACTTGGGTGAGTTTCAAGAGCCTAAAATGGTGGTAGTGTAGTTGGGTGAGGAATAATTATACATATACACTTTTTTTTTAATATAATTATATAATTAAAGTTTAAGATAAATTAAAATCTCATATTAAATTAAATAAAAAATAAAGTTGAATAACATATAATTAAAAAAACATATAAATTTTTAATTTTAAAATTTTGCGTAAAAAATTGAGTGATAATTTTTATATAGTTATTGTTTACAAATTATTAGGGAAAATTTCTCAAAATTATCTTTCTCTTGAATTCCTAATAGTAGTATTAAAGTTAGGTTCATCTGACTTATAAGGAATAGGTGAAGAATCATAAATCAAGATAGATCTTTATATCGAAAGTTTTCTTGACTTGTATTTTAGTTAAGTGTCTCCTATCAAGCGACGACAATATAAGTCAAAGTGAATAAAAATTCACCATTCAAGAACTTGTGATATTTCTGCTAGAGGGAAGTGTATGTTAATATAGAAAGAACTCATACTGGAAGGAAAGATTGTTAGAGTTCAACGTGAGTTGAAATCTAATCTTAAATAAAAATCGGAACGTTGAATAAATAAGACACACAAACATTTAACATTAACGTTTTGAATAAAAAATAGAATTATATTTTTTATATTCCTTATAAAATATAATTATTGTTTATTATTTATTCTAAAAAATTTCTCAATATTATCTCCTTTCTTCAAAATTCTTAATAATAATATCATGATTTCTCTCTCATAAGTAAAAATCTACCTATACTAATCTCTCTCCTAATTATATCTAACATATACAACATTCATAATATCATATTTAGGTTTAGCATAGAAAGAAAGCGAATTATAAGTATTGATTGGATTAATGTATTAATAAAGAAGGAGTTTCCATATATTATATTTTTGTGAAACAATATATATAGTAACCACGTACAGTTGTACAACTGTTATGCCATGTGAATCATCATGGAAATTTCAGTTTACTATGATCTTCACTTTCGAGGTACGTAGTCTCCTAGCTAGAAAGTTCCATTCCCTAGCTCTTTCTCACTATCACAACAACGTATTGCTAGATTCAGACTATTTATAGTACGTTGTTATCTCCTTTTTAAATAATTATAGATTAAAAATATAATATTATTTTTTAGATAAAAAATATAAGTTTTCTAATTTTATATTCGTGTATAGTACAGAATCAGAAGAATACCGTCTTAATATTTTAATTTTTATTTATTATTATATATAATTATAATAAATTATAAAATATATTATCATATAAAATTATATAAAAATATTATATATAAATTAAATTTAAATAAAATTTTTTAATTTAAAATAATTATATATAAAAAATATTTTATCTAATTTTAAAAAAATAATTTTTTATATTTATATTATGTATCTTTTTAACAAATATTCTTTAGACAAAAATTAAAATATATTAAGATAATCTTTTATATTTTATATATATATATATATATATAAAAAAAAAAATGAGAAGACGGTTAGGTATTCAAAATTAAAAAATAAAAAATTTTAAAACAAAACAGACACAATACTGATTATATTTTTTTTTTAATAAAGAAATAAGATAAAAAAGAAATTTATTATGTTTGTTCACTATTATAATATATTAGTATGTATAATATAATTTTTTTTATTTGTTATTAATTTTTAAATGTTTTATGAAGCTTTATTTTAATTTGATGTTAAAATATTAAAAATTCAGGTTGAGGTGTAGAAATGTTTAAGAAGAGAACTATAGACTCTTTTTTTAGAAAAGAAAAATTGATAAGATTGATAGAATAATCTCTAATCTATCAAATTTAAATTTAACAAGTAATGTTGAAGAAAATGGTGTTAATTAACAACCCACAATGCAAACAATTAATTAACCTATTCAACAATCTTCTTCTAAAATTATAAGGATACAAGAAAAATTGATATTGATATTTTGATAAGTGATCTTGGAATACGTCCAAAAATTATCTTGTGAGTCAAATAAATGAAATTCATAGAGTTTATATAAAGTTTAGACAGTATCACACTATTTTATGAATGTGTATCCTCTTTCTGACTTAAAATCCTCGTCGATTTTCAAGTTATTTGATTTTTTATTGATTGTTTATATTAAAAAAAAAATGCTATAAAGTTCAATATAAATATAATAATAGATGATTTTTATAACACGTTGAGTATAATTAAAAAAATTAAATATATTATATATGTATTTGACCTTATATATATAATTATTTGTATTAATTTTAAATATATATATATATAAATTATTTATAATATATTAATGATTTATTTATTATATTTATTTTTGCATAATAATTAATTTAATATATATATATTAATTAATTTGGTCTTCCTTACTTAAAATTTTTGACTCCACCTATATTAAGTATTGAAGAATTTTTATAAATAATTTTTTTTTTTATAAACATACTAAAGAGAATTTGATCTAATTCTCTCCATGTATTTAATCCTTCTTTTAATGCAGTCTAATTCTCACTCTCTTATCCTATCTATAAGAAAAATATAGTAAATAGTAAGCAAACACAATTATCACCATTAATTTACATGATTTAAAGTAAAAATACAAATTCTCACTTTATCATTTATCTTAACCATGGTACCTCAATTCACTCAAACATTTCATTCTCAATAAGTACTCATACGTACCACATTTATTTATAAAGGTACCTAACTACATTTCCTTATTTTCAAATACCTATTTGCATCCATTCTCATATTTACACATAATTCAAATCATCAACTATCCTTAAAAAAAATTCTTCATAACTAAATTCAGAAACAACATCACAATCATTCATGTAAAACAATCTCACATTGATAACAATCCTAATTTCAAGTATATATATCATCAATCTAACTCTTCATAATTCCACAAAATTCTTTATAAATTAATGATAATTATATATTACTTAATTTATTTCAACATGTATCAAATTGATGGATTTTTATCATTCATTAATTATTTTAAATTAATAGTTTCATTTTAAAACTTAGAAAATTTCACAAAAATTCAAGTATTTTCGTTCAAATGAGACCCTGCTCGCTCAAGCATAAATGAACCTCAAATCTGAAGTATTCTCGCTCAAACAAATCTTTATTCGCTCAAATGAATCCTTCTTTGCTTAAGCGAAAATCCACTTAAGAATAGTATCTAGGTCTGGGTACTTTCATTCCAACGAAGGGTATCTTGTTTGAGCGAAAATGTATTCGAGAGCAACTTTAAAACTAGTCGCTTGAGCAAAAATCATCCATTCAAATGAAAATTTTACGTACGACATAAACAATCTCAAGAACCAAGATTTAAACCAAATTTCATATCAAATCAAGTGATCCTAATATTCTTAAACATGTTTTCTACAATTTCTATCGACCAATCAATTCAATATATATATATATATATAACATATTATTTATCAATTTCACAAGAATAATTCAACATAATAAATAAATCTCTTATTTTAAAGAGGTTTGATCTAATTAGTTTCTCTTACCTTCAATTTTAATATAATCTTGAAGTTACAAAGAATATCAAGTATTAAGAGTTTTTTCAACGATATAAGAATACAAAATATCCTAATTACTATCATTTTTCAATAAGAATTGGTCAAGATTTCCTAATTTTTCTCAAATTAACCCCTAATCAAGAATCTAACACTTTTTTTTGGGTTGGGACACTTACCTAAACACATAATAAATTGATGCAACATGATCCCTTTCTTGCGATCTTCTTTCCAGTATCCACAGATTCCAAAACAGATAAAAAAATGAAAAAGAAATTAGGAAAAAAGGTTGAGAGGATTAAGAGAGATTAAAAAACACTTAGAGAGACTAAGGGAACTTGAAATACGAAAAAGAAGTGAAAATGAAGGAGATTAGGAAAAATAAACTTAAGTCCCTCCCTTTTCTAAACCATTGAATCCAAGGTCCACTCCAAGCCCAACCTAACCCAAAACATTACACACCATATTATTTTAAGTATAAAAATGTTTTTAGAAGTTATTTTTTTAAAATACTTAATTAGATAATATTTTTTTAATTTTAATTTTTGTTGTATTAGAGCTTAAGTCTATTTTCCTTTTTTTTAATTAAATTTTTAAATATAATTTAAATTTTATTTATATATATATTTCAAATAAATTTTCTTAAATAAATTTGAATTATGTGAATAAAATATTTTAAAAAATTAAAATATTTGAAATATTCAAATTATTTAAATTTCTTACAAAATTATAAAACAGTTAAGTTTTCATTCCAAACAAACTCTTTATCATGTAATATTTTAAATATTTTATTTTGTGAGAGTGAAATAAGTTTGAAGAGATGATGATAAAAGAATATTTGAACAGTATTTAGAGAGATAATTAATTATATTAAAACAATCCTTTAATTAAGTTAATATTAGTTTAAAGAAGATGACACATAATCAATTGATATAATAAAATTTGATAGATATTAATAAAATTTGATAGCTCATATAGAGTTTATCTAGAATTGAACATGGTTTCATTGATGAAAGATTAATTAATATAAAACTTTTTAATTTTTTTTTATCTGTTTTGCTTTTACATTTGTTTTAGAGATAAATTTTCAAACAAATAAATCAAATTATATATTATATTTATAATTTATTAGTATCAAAGTCAAATGTTTGTATATAAAATGCAATTAAGCATAAAAAAGAAGTTTATTTAAATATGTATAATCTTAATAATCATTTTAAATATATTACAAATAAATTTTAAATTTTAATTCATTTAATATTTTATTTTCACAGTTTATAAAATAAAACTTGTAATCATTTTAATATATTTTAATTCAACACTATTTTTAATTATGAAAATCTTCAACAAAATGTGCCTTTTATGTGAATGTAATAATTTGATAAGAATACATTACATTTGATAAGAATAGAATTATGAAATTCTTCCCACATCTCTCATCAAATGTACATTTAGTGTCAAATTTACTCTCCAATTCATTCCCTTTCTAATAAGAATTTTACAATTTCATTCAAGTTTAAGTCATTAACCCTTTCTAATAAATGCACTTGTGACTTGGGAAATAGTCTTTCCTTTTTCACATATTTCATTTACATATCATGAGTTTCATGAGTTGGAACTTTGAAGATAAATAAGAATTAACTTTATTATAAAAAAAAAATATGAATATAATTTCCTTAATGAAGAGATAAGTTTTTTTTGAATTAAAAAAATAAGGTTCACTTTTCTCAACCATAACAGTAAACAATAAAATAAATTTTAAAAAATTTCTCTTAAGTTTTTAATTGAATACAAAGAGCATACTCATCTAGGTGTATGTATTGTGAAATAACATGCAATACTCATTCTTTTACAAGTAGTTAAAAAAAAAAAAAAATTACTCTGAGTAGAGTAGAAGTATTTAAAAAAACAATTAAAAAATAAAATAAAATTTGATCTTAAAAATTAAAAACTAATTCAAATTAAAAAAAAATTAATATTTTTTAAAATTATATTATTTGATTCATATTTTGAATTTAAAAATGAAAAAATTAAATCAAATAATTTATTATATTTAAATATAAAATAAGATATTAAAAATTAAATAATAACAAATCTATAGGTATCTTTTTTAAAAATTATTTTATAAATTGATTATATTATATTTATATTTATTAAGATGTAATAAATGATATAATAATTTTTAAATATAAAATTATATAATTTATTTATAAATATAAAAATAATTAAAATTATGAATAAAATAATAATTATAAAATATTTTTATATTTAAATTTTTTTATTATAAAATATGTAATATAAAATAATATTTAAAAAATTTATAATAATATAAAACTAATCTAAATCAAATGAAAATAATATTTTTTTTAATTTGATTTGAATTTTAAATTAAATTAAAATAATTTAAATTAAATCTTATTTAATTTCAAAAATATTTAATAAAAAAATGAATTAAATTAAGTCGTGAATACCTTTAAAAATTGCTTAGCGTGCTTGATATTATTTGCTTGTAGCCACAAAATGTTCAATTTTTCTAATGCATGTAAATCATGAGGCACTTACAAACTTAGATCAATTGATTGTCTTAATATAATATAATTGATTTTTATAAGTTTTAATATTATCTTTGATATTATTTTAATTACTTCATAGTCTGATTAATTATGACTTATTTGATGAATACTTATTAGGGGTGTTCGCGGTGCAGTTTGATTCGATTTTTGGTTAAAATATATCTGAACCAAATATAAAAATTATTTGCGGTTCAGTTTAGTTCGGTTTGAAATAATCTGAACCAATCCAAACCAATTTTAGCAGTTTGGTTTGGATCGGCTTTTGCGGTTTTTTTTATTTATTAATAATTAAGTATTTTTAGTCTTTAAAACCCTGAACTTGATCCACAATCAAGTGCTCAATTGAGTTAAAACAAAATAAAATTACAGTAATAGAGTTTTTCAAGTAAAGAGACACTAAGATGCGTTTAACAAAATATAAGCTGCAATAGATGAATATTGTTAAAAATAATAATAATTCTAGTAAAAACGAAATTAATTGAAATAAGAACCCTAAACCTAAAACCGAGAATTCTAAACCCTAAACCCTAAAATGAAATCGGGAAATAATAGAACATTTATTCAATGAAAATCGAAAATGAATCATAAGACAAATTTAATGTGGAATTAAAATTAAAATATGAAAAATGAAAGAGGAAAGAATAAGAAAGGAAACACATTAATGAGTGAATGAAATAAAAAAAAACTTACCGCTTGGAATAAAAAGAATGATTAGATAGAGGGTGAAATGGTGTGGTGAAGATGGATTTGAATAAGAGTTAATGATGAAATAATGAAATCAGAGTAAGGGAGTTTCAAGTAAGGAACCCTAAGATATGTCTAACAAAATGAAAATGAAAGTTGTAATAAACAACACTAGGTTTTCTTTGCAAAATAAAATTAAAAATAAGTATAATATTATTTCATAATTGCGGTTTGGTTTGGTTCGGTTTGATTTTGAAATACCAAACTGTTATCAAGTGGCATCAAGAGGGGGGGGGGGGAATTGATGTTAAAGTTAAACTCTTTTAAAAATTTTCCTTAAAAAAAATTTATTCCTCTTGATATTAATTTGTCTTAGCAGATAAATAAGAACGCAACGGAAAATTAAAGAGGATAAGGGAAAGAAGAAATACACCCAGAAATTTATACTGGTTCGGGTTAACACTTTTAACCCTACATCCAGTTCCCAAATCACCTCAACCCGAGATGATCTCCCACTCTTATATTTTAATTTTTCACAGATTACAACCACCAATTACCAATGAAACATGTAAAAAGAAAAATTAAAATTCTGACAATCTCTTGAACCCACAAGAGAATTTTCCACCCTTCCTTGAGTCCCACAAGGAAGCGCAAACCTTCCTTGAATCACACAAGGAAGAGAACCTTACCTCCTCTGAACAGCCTCAGAGGAAGATCAGAAATTAAAAATAAATATCACCTGTACTGTCAAGATATCAAAGCGTAGCACTGCTCTGCTCAGGGTTTCTCAAAATCCTTCAAAGATGATTTTCTCTGAACACAATATTCTCCCTTTTTAAAAATAATAATTTCGTGGGCTCAATTCAAGAGAAAAAGAATAAGTGAGAGTTGTGTTTTTGATGTATTCTCAAAAGCTTATTAAATAAGAAAGGATTCTATATAAAATATTTTTTGTTGTTTTAATTCGAAACTAGATACACAGAATCACTCCCAACGTTTAGAAAATCATATTAAAGATACTCAGGATTCTGTGTAACGTTCATAATTTTCAAAAATCTACGAACATAATCGATTATCTTAAGTACATAATCGATTATCCCCGCGTTGAAAAACTTTTTAAAAACACAGATCATCGATTATATAATTGATTATCACCGAAAGACATATTTTCTGAAAAGACCATAATCGATTGCCTAATCGATTATCACCGCAAGTAATATTTTCTGAAAAAGCTCATAATCGATTATCTAATCGATTATCACCGAAAGGAATATTTTCTATTTTCAAAAATATAATCGATTATCTAATCGATTATTGCCGAGACAAATTCTTTTTCATTTTCACAAAGCATAATCGATTATCTAATCGATTATTGCCGTATCAAAACTTTATTTTTCAAAAATCCTGTCTCATAATCGATTACTTCATATACATAATCGATTATAGTGTCTTAAAAAAAAATTTATAATAAATAATTTTCTTTTGAGAAGCTTCTGAGCAGAGTGATGTTTCTTTTTTTATTCTCACTTCTAAATCTAGTCTAAGATCTTCTGTGATCATTTGCTTCCTTCTAGTCTTGATATCTTGAACACTTTTGCATATGCTTGATAGTCTTGATCATTATAAAAATTCTTGAACAGAATGACAGCAATCTCCTTCTGTGATAACACAAACTACAAACCGAATCGAATTGCGCGGTTCTGAAAAAAAAAATCCAAAGTGATCCAAAAATTTGCGGTTTTAATCAGTTTACGATTTTTTGGATCGGTTTTCGGTTATTTTTTTGGATCGGTTCGGTTCTGAACACCCCTAATACTTACTAGTAGTTTTAAACATTCTGATATTCTTCTGCATTACATGATTCTGTTGTAAAATCATATTTAAGATTTATATTTTTTTTATGATGTCTTGTTATGTGAATATATTTTTCATTTAAATTATTAATACAAGAATTTAATTATATTTATTAGTATCAAAAGATAAGCGTATGGATTGTCTAATATATTAAAGACAGAGATTAAGTTATCTATACTATTCGAATCTAACAATAGAATTTAAATTTAAATTAATTTATTTAGATTCAACTGCTAAATAAAATAAATTAATAAGTTAATGATATAATTAAAATTTAATAAGAAAAAAATTATTAATTATAATTATTTATATAAGAAGTGATTTCCTGAAACCCCATCCTAATATTTTACATATAGTATTCTATTACATCTTTCCGTTACATTTTTCCAATCTATTTATCAGTCGTTCAATAACTTCATCTTAGAGTTTTATTATTTTTATATTTTTTAATATACATACATATATATATATATATATATTTACAATCTTAAATTGATGAATAAATGTAGAGTACTGTAGTAGTTCTTTAAAATATGATGCTTGAACATTAAAAAAATTATTTTATTACTTATGAATCTAATACACTTTCTAAAAATTTTATATTATATATATATATATATATAAATTTTATTATATATATATATATATATATAAATTTTATTATATATATATATATATATATATAGTTAATAGCTGAATGATTATAATAGTTATGGGTAACATTCCACTTTCAATAATATTAATCTCTAACCCACTTTTACATGCATTTGAGTATGTCATATCATTAAAATGTTACTATCACGTAATCACAATATCAACATGTGTATTATATAATATGAGCTTTCTCGTTAATATCATATCAACAAAATTGATTAAATTCTTAATTTAAAACGAAAATATAAATTTTTTATATATTATATTTAACTTTTTAAGAAGGTTTCTAATTGTGGAGACTTAATTAAAATTTCAATAAAATTATAGAACCTACAAATTAATTTAATTACGATAATATGTTTCATATTTGATAAAAAAAATTATATTTCATTTAATTTATATACATTTAATGTATAAATTAGAAATAAATAAATAAATAAATATGTAAAGTTAGCATGATATAAATAATGATAAACTTAAATAAAATATTGTATGACTATAATAGCATATTAAATATTATTATTATCTTATATCTCACTGTTATCATATATTTTATGATTTATTTTTTAAAATTATTATAGGTTAATTATTTAATTTTTTGATTTTTTTCGTTTTTTACTATACAATTATAGATTTTGTGATATATAAAATTTTATAAATATCATAAGTTTTAAGATTATTAAATCTTTTTTTTTTATTTTTAATATCCCATATTATCTGAGAGAATTTGAGAGAATTAGAGTTTGGAAATACATGTTTAAAATTTTTTATCTAAAATAATAATTGAAAATTAATTTTAACTTTTATGCTTCTACTTTATTTAAAAGGTTTTATACAGGAGTCAAGAATTTAAACCACATGTTATTATTATAAGTAAGGATTAAAGAGAGAAAGCTTCCATAGTCTCTTACACAATAAAAAGGATATGAAGTGACATCATTGAAGGGGAACTGCAACTGCCTATCTCATTAAGAAATAGTTCCAAATATCTTTAATTCCTCTAGTAGAAACATCAGATCAAACTATGATGATGATGAAATCATCATGTCAAATAACTATGTTCTTTCTTTATACATGCTACAAAAGATGGAACTGGTTTTGAATCTAGAATGAGGCATGTCTGATTGAGGTAGCTATGCACTGAGATAAAGCAAAGTTATATCAGGAAATAAGAAACCAAGGGCCCTACAACATTAGGTAAAAAAATCAACAACCTGAAGTGCGTGATGTCTCCCAAAAAAGTAAAAAGTAAGTAATGAATATTTAAGATTTTCCTGTGCTTGTTTCGGAACTATGCATTTTGTGCTTTGTGTTTGTTTTCTCTCTCTCTCTCGTGCCCTTCTCAGTGGGTGAGGTTTCCTTCTTGGGTTTGTATATATAAGACAAACCTACCTGCTGAAGAAAGTACCATTGTGCATCCTCTGAAGAAAAGAAATGGAGCTGATAATCATCATAACTCTTCTTACCTTTTCCTTCTCTTATCTTCTACCAACTTGTTCTTCTTCCCATATTCAATTGCAACCTTCACTCCAGCTTCAAGGTGAGAACTAACCAACCTTCTCTCTTCCCTCTCTTTATCTTCTTCTTCTTCATGAACTTACTATAAGTGAAAGAATTTCCAAGTTCTTGTTTAGTCCTTATTATCATTTTTTATGTATCAAACAAAGTCTTTATTATAACTCTTCATATTCTTCCTCACAGATGATAATATAGGAGCAGTCAATACAAACCTGCAGCTTTCTCTCCCAGCGGTTCCTAGAAAGCTAAGATTCACTGAGAAAGTACTGCATGAATCTAAAGAAGCTTCTTTTTAGTCCTCTTAATTTTTTTTTCAACAATATTTATGTTCTTTGTTCCTTATAATTTTCCAATAAATAGGTTAAAGAAGACGAAGAATCCAGAGATCTTGGCTCAAACAAGCAGGATAATTCCTTTGCTGCAGGTAATGATCAACAAAAATTGTTACTAATTATTACTCAAAAGAAATCATTGAACTGCATGAATGCGAAGAACTTCCTTGTTAATACTAGTTTGTTGATGCAATCTCTCATATCTCAAATGATTTTCATGAACACTAGGTAAGCCGCAATCTAGCTATATTTACTTTCCAAGGTTCATGCATCAAATCAAGTGGTTAATTTCATCATGGTAGGGGTAAACAAAACGTGAAAAATGGAAAGTAGTGAAAAGAGTTGCATTTGTGGACTTTAGTGTTTAACATATCCACCTTTTCTCTTGTATGTTTGCTATCACACTTCTATAAAATATTTCATCCACTACTACTCAAAAATCTCATTCCTCTCCAAGTCAATTATCACTCTACACTATCTTATCAGTATTCATTGTTTGACATGAATATGCATGTCTTTATGTGCATATTTTACCTATGATTCCTGTTCTAAACTTTCCTTCATAAGGAAAAGCTCTACAAGCCACATATTATCGGGTACATCTTCACTTAAATTTACCATATTCCCTTTTCTTACAAACATTATTTGGTTGATATAAGTATTGCTTGGTTGATGATGTAAAATTTTAGAAATGAAATAAATTATATTAGAAAATAAAAAATATCCATATTTTCTTATCAATAATCCTCACAGTATTAATTATTATTTTTGACCATGAATAATTGTACGAATAACATAATTAAAAAAAGCACCTTCCTCAATTTTCTTTTTCTGCCTTGTTTTCAATAAATGAATATAGTTGATGAAATACGGAATACAAGATTCAGCCTCCTTTAATTAATAATTATGGATAACTCTTGTAAGTCTATATAAAAAGATAATTTTCTTTTTTAATAAAAATGAAAATTTCGAAGTAAAATATAAGAGAGATTCTACTTTCAAATGATGATCTTCTAAATTAATTTTAAGAATGATAAACACGATTCTATATATGAAATCGAAAAAGGAATAGCATTATATTTAATTTGATTAGAATCCTGCAGTATATTAATTTAATTGAAAATAGAAGATTCAATAGTTCAACATGTTTATGAAATCATGCAACTTTTACAGGGAAGCAATACCATAGAAAGCAAAACATGGTGCTTGGGAAAAAGGGGACAAGACAAGGATGGATGGAGGTTGATGACCCTTCACAATACTTAACCATCGATTATTCCCGAGTAAGAAGACGACGTCCCATACACAACAAGAAATTGCCGGTTGCTCCATAAACACGATGAAGAGAAGATATCATCTTAGGAGGCCTTTTAGGTTACAATTTTGCAAACAAAAATTATATATGGATACCAACGTTTTTCTAAGATATCTATGCAATACAGTTGAACACATCATATCTTGAAAAACAGATGTTTATGTATTATTATTGTTTAGGAAAATATGTATGTAATTAGGAACTTGTGGAGTGTGTCTGGTGTCTTCAGTTTTGCTTCTAATGACCAGCATTGGGGAGAAAGACCCTAAACCTTGTATGAAAACTAGAACTTCACTTAACTAATTATTACTCTCAATTAATTATTATTCTCAATGAATTTGTATTTCTTTTCCTTGGTGTTAGTAGTCAAAGGGGATTGCCATGGCCAACATTTCGTAAAACATGGTATCGGAAAGTCAAATTTTGATTTGTATATTAGGTGGAACCCAACGTAATGTGCTTGATTATCGTAAACAAATGTTTTTAACGTGTATCATCGTGATTTAGACGCGGCATTGACATGCAAGTGGAACCCACAATACACATTTGCTAATAAAAATATATATTTTTTCTAACCCTCTTGCTTGGAGAAAAAAAGAAGAGAGTATTAAATTTTAATATTATTTTTTAAATTCTTGATAGTGTTTTATTTAATTAATTAAAATATAAATGTAATATATTTTATTTAAAATATTATTATAAAAAATAATTATCTTTAAAACAATTTGGAAAATAAAGTTTAAAAAATATATTTTTAAATTTAAATTTTATTTGTTAATAAGTGATTTAATTTATTCATGTGATTCAATTTAGATTTTAATATTATATAAAGTGATTAAAAATTTAATTTATTTTTAAAAATAATTTAAGAGTTTACTTTTTATTTATATATTATAATTAATTATTTTTAATTGATGTAAGATTTTTTCAATAATTATTAAAATATAACTTAATTATATATATATATATATAAATATACGCAAAATTAAAAATTAGAAAAAAAAATTTATAACTAAAATCGTAAAAAAAAATCAAAATCGTAAATAAAATATAATTGGAGTCAAAAGATGCAATTTATTCTTGAGGTAAGGAAAAGAATGTAAAGTATGAAAAAAAAATGAGTGTGAAAAGAAATTAAGATTATTTTCTTATTTATGGGGTTTGTTTTATCATCCATATTTTGGGAAAATCTATTGGGAAATATTTATCTTTAACCAAAACTTAACTATTTTAACCGGATACATTATTTTCTTACACTATTCATATATATATCTTCAGATAGACTTCTACTAGAAAAAAAATATTTATAAGTTAAAATTATTTTATATATAAATTAAAACTAAAAATTTAGAAAAATTATATAAAATGCTTTCGACAAATTGATTTATGTATAAAGTTAATTTTAATTTATGAAAAAATAATTTTTTTTCCTTTAGGTAAATTGGTCCAAAATTTTAGATTTTTCAGTTTTGTTTACATATTATTCGAATTCTACTTATACTTACCCATTTAAGTGATAAAATAATGCATATCTTCATCCATTCAAAAAGAACCTCATCCATTAAAAAAAATCCATCTATTTAATTTTATGCATAATTTTCACTATAAGAAAAGTTGTTTTTAGAAATGAAATTATTTTTATCTAAAATAATAAAATTAGTCATTAATTTAGAACCTAATTTTAGTAAATAGTTAAAACCTTGGTAATTAATGTTGGAGATGAATTTAGATTCTTAGAAACTAATTTAATGATCAATTGAATGAAATTAATTTAGTGACTAATTATATAAAAATAATAATTAACCTTATTATATAGAAATCAACTTATTACCAATTATTTAAAAATCAATTAAGAGGCCAGTTATATATAAATTAATTTAATGACCACTTATATAAAAACTAGTTGAATACGGACATGGTATAAAAACACAAAAAGTTGGTGGTTAAATTGGTTTCTAAATAATGAATATTTATCATCCGAATAATTTTCACGTCTTTATTATTTACTTAATTTTTCATATTTAACATTAATAAATAACATAAAATAATTAATATGCTAAAATCAATTAAGAGGATTCTATGTACAAAATTACAAAAACTAAAACATGATCCAATTATATATATATATATATATATATATATATATATATATATTATGAAATAGAATCCAACCAGACATAATAGATGATTACAAAATTATTTCAATATTTTCTTTTGTATGATAAGGTGTTTCATTTTCTTTGTTGAAATCATAAAAAAATATTTATCTACACAAAAATTAAATTTGTGAATAATTATTAAGATTAGAAATAAATATAATTTTTTTAACGACTTCCTAACATCATTATAAATTTAATAATAAAAAATTAATAAGAAATTATTTTTTATAATTTTTTAGTAAAAAATATTTATAAAATTTTTTTTATAAATTTATTTATGAAAAATTTTTCGTAGTTAATATATTAAAAAAAATTTATAAACAAATTAATGAAATTTCTTAAAAAAAAATTCTTCAAAAATTTTCTATAGAAAAATCAATAAAAAAAATTAATAAATAAATTTATGAAATTTTTTTTACAAATAAATTAATAAAAAATTTCCTACAAATAAATTTATAAAAAAATTTATAAATATATTTTATAAAAAAAATATGTAAAATTTTTTCAATAATTCAAAATTATAATTTATTTCTTAATATTTTTTATTAAATTTATTATAGTTCCAATAGTAAAACTTATTAAATATTTAAAATTAAAGAAATTACACACCTCAACCTTATTTAATATTTTTAATAAAATATTTAATAAATTTAATATCTATCTAATTCAATATTTTACAACTTCAACTTTCGCATGTTTCTAAAAAAGAAAGAAAAAAAATCAGTCAAGACATTATATTCCTTTTACATTTAATCTTTTATTTAATATTTTTTATATTTTTTAGTTTAATTTTTAATGTTAATTTAATTTATTTAATTTAGGATTGCCGAAATTATAAATAGGCTTTGTTTTTTGCACCACACTTTAAATGAGTTCACCCATCTTATTTTGGGTCTTGGAAGGCACACTGCCCCTCTCTCCCTCCTTGTGGGAACATTTTTGGACCTCCTTTGGAGTTACATCCAGCCCATGTTTTACCAGAGGGCAACACACATGAGATTCTCTTTGAGGGAAGCAACTACCCTAACTTCTAGACCTTTCTTTAGGATGAATTGACATATAATTTCAACTCAATTTGATTGTCATTTGGGATCATCCAAAATTTACCTTGTAGAGGACATTTGACTATCAATAATATTGAGAGAATTTCCAGCTTGTGTTTGAGAGTATGGAGAGCTTGTGTTTGAAAGTGTTCTCCACCCTCTCTCTAGCCTCATCTTGAGTAATCATCAAGTGGCGGCACCACCACTCGTCTTGGGTCTCCAGCACCCAAGTGGCATGGCTTTTCCCTTCTATTTGAACACCTTTCACTTCTTTCTTTCACTTTACTTTTGTGCACCATTTCTTTGTCTTTCATATGTTTATTTTATTTTCCAGCACTTTTTATTCTTCATATTATCTTCATTTCCTCTCCTATTTTAAACACTTTGAAATGAACTTTCACATCTAGATAACTCTTTATTATCTTAATGTCCAGTGGATCTTCCTTAAAGTTTTCTCTAATCAATCAATTTAATCTTCCATCAAAATCCTAAAATCTAAAATGAACCTATATCATATTATCCCACCTTACATTAGGTGTGCGCAGGAACACAAGCAGTCTATCAGTCTCAAAATCATGACCTCCACATTCACAAAATAGATGGTGAAATTCCAACTATGACTCCCAAACCAGCCATTGTGTCAATTACAATGGGAAACTTATTTTATTTTAGACAGTAGGGTGAAGTGGCTGAGTATAATGGCTACAAGACCAGAGTTACCTTATTGCACTTGTAGGCACAATGCTGAATGTTTCTCTCATTTCTTTGTTTTTATAATACAACTTAGTATTCATCCCTTGTTCTTTGAATTGAGTGATAATCTAGCAATGAAACAGAACAAAATTAGGGTTCCAATCAATAACAATAGCCTGGTACAACTCACTAAGAAAAAAAAAATATTTTGTTACCTGAGTGAGCTTCATATTGAACTCATTTTGAACCTCCTTAGTCTGCTGCTTCATTGCTTTGACAATTGGAGAATTGCGACATGTTTTCCATCCATAAAGCCTATCAACCTGCAAAGTGTCAAGACAGTGCAATAAACATTAGCATCACCTATTAAAAAAAACTCAAATAAGTATTAAGGCAGAAATACTCACCTTATTTAAGGCAACAATGAATTCTGTATTCCTCATTTTTAATAGATTTAGCAATTCTATTGTTTGTTGCCCCAACCCATGCATAATGTCAACAACCAAAATTGCAATATCACATAGACCTGAACCTCGGGGCCTCAAGTTAGTAAATGACTCATGTGCCAGGGTATCAATAACCAGTAAATCGGGAACTTTCAGCTTTTTTGCATCAGCTTTCAGTTCCTTCTTTCTTTCACGTATGTTTTCAGCAGGAAAGTATGTTGCACCAATCTGTTGTGTGATACCTCCAGCCTCACCCTCTTGAACATTAGTACCTTAAATGATAATTTGATTCTTACCAGGGAATTTGTGAAACTCATCATATGATTACATTTCCTAATATATGGGAAGGGAAAGTAAAATAGGATACCCTATTCGCTGCATGTAAATTATGGTCAAAATCAAACAAACAAAGAAGAAACCCTGTATCTTTGGATGGATAAGTAGTGAGGCAAGGTAGCACCTATCTAGAAGTTATATATAGCAACAAAATGTTAGAAAGCGGAAAGAAGAAGTCTGTATATTTTATTAATTGAGAAATCTAATAAATAAACAACATACACATCTCTGCAAACGATTCACTATTGTAACATATACTCAACAATATCGTAACTTACTCAACAATATTGTAACAGACATTTAATAATAATCAATAAGAATAAATAATTATTTTTAACACTCTCCCTTAAACTGAAAGTTTGCAAACTATCAGTTTAATGAATCTTGAAAAATGCAAACTCCAAGTAAATTTCTTATCTTCTGAAATGCTGACAACTTCAATGGTTTAGTCATGATATCAGCAATTTGGTCTTCACTCTTGCAGTAGAGAAGATTAATAACTCCTTAATTTGATAAGTCTCTTAGAAAATGAAATCTCACATCTATATATTTGCTTCTTCCATGCATGATAGGATTCTTAGACAATTTTATAGTTGAGCTATTATCACAATAAATGAGAGTTGGATCTTGTTGCTTGAAATGAACTTCTTCAAGAATATTTCTTAACCAAATTGCTTGGCTAGCACATGCTAAAGCTGCTACAAACTCCGCTTCTGTTGTGGATAAAGTAACAATGGGCTGCTTTGTGATGCCCAAGAGATAGCAGTTGACCCCATCATAAAAACATAACCAGATGTACATTTTTTGTCATCTGGATCCCCTACATAGTCACTATCAGTGAATCCCAATAAGTTCATCTTTTTCCCATTCTCATAAAATAATCCAAAATCTTTCGTTTCTTGCAAGTAACGAACGATTCTCTTAGCAGCTAATAAATGCATTTCTTTTGGTTTTTCCATGTATCTGCTAATGAGGCTAACATAATACATTATGTCTGGTCTTGTAGCAGTTAGATACATCAAACATCAAACTACCCACAATTTGCTTGAAAAATGTGCTATCCACCTACTTCCCTTCATGGTCTTTATTGAGTTTCATGCCAATCTTAATTGGCTTATATCCTTTTGGAAGATCACTAAGCTCCCAAGTATTGTTCTTTTCAATAGATGCAATTTCTACATCCATAACTTCTCTCCACTTTGAGTCTTGGACAACATCCTTAAAAAACACAGGATCACAATTTGCAAAAAGAGCAAAATGTACCAATTGATCTTCATTTTGATCAATTCCTGGAACATGATAATCAGCCATCCAAGTAGGTCTCCTTCTACTTCTTGGTGATCTCAACTTTGTAGTAGGAACGTTCAAGTCTTGAACTGCAACATGCTCATCTTGAGTAATAGCTGGTGGTTGATGTTCTGATTCATCATTATCATCAAGATCTGGAAAAATAAGTTGTTGACCTGCAACTTCATTATAATTCCAAAGACTTTCTTCATCAAATATAACATCTCGGCTTATGACAATTTTCTTAGTGTTAGGATTATACAATTTATAAGCTTTTGAAATATCACTAACACTAAGAAAAATATATTTATCTCCTTTGTTGTCCAATTTGCTCCTTTGCTGATCTGGAATGTGAGCATATGCAATACACCCAAAGATTTTAAAGTGACTAACATCTGGTTTCCTACCACTCCATGCTTCTTCTGGTGTCTTATTTTTTACTATCAATGTTGGACTTCTATTCAGAATGTAAGTACTCCAATTGACTGCTTCAGGCCAAAAGTTTTTAGAGATATTAATCATTGTCAAAATACTTCTCACCATGTTGAGAATGATCTTGTTTTTCCTTTCTGATGCACCATTTTGTTGTGGTGTATATGCTGCTGTCAACTCCCTTCGAATTCCATGTTCTTCAAAAAATTCTACAAACTCATTAGAGTAATATTCTCCACCACGCGGAGAGTCTTAATAAGACTTCCTGATTCATTTTCAACTCGAGCCTTGAAGCTTTTAAATGTAGAAAAAGCTTCTGACTTTTCCTGTAAAAAAATATACCCAAACTTTTCTAAAAAAATCGTTAGTGAAAGTAATTATATACCTTCTACCTCCATTGGATGTAGGTTTGATTGGACTACATAAATCTGAATGTACTAGCTCCAAAACACCCTTTGCTCTCCATGATTTGCCACTAGGAAATGGAGAACGATGTTGTTTGCTAATAACACATTCTTCACAAACTTGGGAGGGAGCAGTAATTTGTGGAAGGCCTGTCACCATGTTCTTTTGTTGGAGGGTCCTCAATCCTCCAAAGTTCAAGTGACCATAACGATAATGCCACAGCCATGAATGATCCTTTACATTAGCCATCAAACCGGATTGAATGCTTTCAATCTTAAGTGAAAACAACCTGTTTGAACTCATTTGTACAATTGTAATAGAACCTCTAACCGGATCATAAATTTCACACAAGCCCCTTTACTAATGGTGATAACATACCCTTTTTGTTGTAACTGTCCAGCACATAACAAGTTACTTTTTAAATCAGGAACATACAACACATTAGAAAAATTTTCAACAAAACTATTTTTTGTTCTTATATTAATATCACCTTTTCCCATCACTTGCACACTAGAGCAATCACCAAAGCTTACAGTGGAGTGAAAATTTTCATTTAAATAAGAAAAAGAGGACTTGTTACCCGTCATGTGGTTGCTGTAGCCTATATCCACATACCAAATATTTGGCTTAATATTCTTTGTTTCAAAGTCTCATCTTCCCTTATCTCGACAAGATTTGAATTTTCCCTTTTCTCTTTATTGTCACAAGGCAACCTGGTATAACATTCAGAAGCATAATGCCCAAATTTATGACATCTAAAACATTCTACCTTGAACTTGTCGTATTCCTTTCCTCTACCTTTGTATGAAATTGATCATTATTGTCTCTGTAATTCCTACTGAAATCTCTGTTTCCTTGACCTCCTTATCCTTTGCCTCTACTTCTACCTCTTCCTCTAAAGTTATTGGAATGAGTATTGGTAGAAGCATTCAAAGCTTGCTCCTTAACGTTTGGTTGTTTGAACTTCTGTTCATGCACCACCAATGAGCTTTGCAATTCATTAAGGGAGAGCTCATCAATATCTTTAGACTCCTCTATGACACATACAACATAATTGAATTTTGGTGACAAAGACCGAAAATTTTTTTTCAATGACTATGATCTCTTCAGTTTTGTCTTCATGTATGCGCATTTGGTTGACAATTGCCATCACACAAGAGAAGTAATCTGAAATTGATTCTCCAGACTTCATTCGGGTTGTTTCAAACTCTGCACGTAGAGTTTGTAATTTCTGTCTTTTTGCTCTTGTAGACCCTTCATACTTCTTCTTCATTGAATCCCAAATATCCTTGGAGGTTGTCAGTAATCCTTAGACCTCAGGAAATTCTCCATTAACATGCTCCAATGATCATAATGACCATCAAAGCGAGGAATTGCAAACTGAACAAAACTATCAGAAGCCATTGCAAGTAATGTGGTGTTAAAAAAATAAAAAAACTTCGACTTTTTTAATTTTCAAGAACCTGAGCTCGAATACCACTGTTAGAAAGCTGAAGAAAGAAGTCTTTATATTTTATTAATTGAAAAACCTAATAAATAGACAACATGCACATCTCTGCAAACGACTTATTATTGCAACAAACATTTAATTCTCTTAAAAGTTGAGTAACAGATACTCAGACATTTAATAATAATCAATAAAAATAAATATTTATTTAAAAAAAAATATTCTTTTTTGTTAGCAATCTCTTTCCAAATGTTATCGTCATAATTGTTAAAATTACTTTATGAACTAAGCCAAATATATTTTGTATATGATGAACTTAGATATCGTATGATGCACACACATAGTAGGAACTAAAGTTATAGAATTTGATTTTTGTTTTTTAATAATTGGGGAAGACTGAGGAAGAAAAGAGGGACAGAAAAATAGATTTAAAAAAGGTGTGTGCTTTGGATATATTGTTCTGAAAGCAATCTTAATGTAAACACTTTTTTCAATTCAAATTTAAATCTTGCTTTACTTTGGAAAACAGTGGCATCCACAAAATGCAGCTCCCATTTGTGTTTAATTCTTACATTTTTCCATGGAAATAGGTTGTTCTGGTGGGTGGGTCAGTGGTGCAATCAATTTATATATTGTAATAGTGCAATATCTTGCAATCAATTTCCATGAAAAAAATTAATGACAGGAAGGGACATAATGAGATGGGACAGAACTGCATCAACTGAGCAAGAAGAATTTAGTAGAAGATTAAAAGTCACCCCGCAATTATTATGAGTCAAAAAGAAAATCAACAATGGCATAGATACTCGTTTCTTTTCTTTTCAAGCTATGAACAATGGTTGGTAGAGAAGAGAAAACTAACAAGTAGAAGTACTTGTGCAGAAGTGTTTAGCCATCGAAATCCCGAATCTAGCTAGTTTGAAATTTAGAAGATCATGTCCTTGTTAAACAAGAAGATATAGTGGAAGGAATTGCATGCTTTATGGCTGCATATTTGTTGTCCCTCAAGCAAACCAAGGTTTGTTATCTGTGTATTCTTTTGTAATTCAGATGCTCTACCATACCATCTATTTAGGGTCTAAGTATATGTTACACTAAATTGTGTTACTCTTCTGCTATAATCTGAAAAATGTGAAAGTCTTGACGTAAATGCTCCTTCTGAGTTCTGATATGCCTATGTGAACGGTCACTGCATATGCTTCTCAGTTAGATGCAAATTCCTCACACAGAAAAAGGGTTTGTTCCCCAACCATTTGTGAAGTGATCTTATTGTTTACTACCATGCTGTTTAAGCTAAGATGACTATTTGGTGCTGTAAAATGTTTTTCTTCCATGTTTTATGATGAATTTTAAGTTTATAATGGTTATTTTCCATAGGAAGATGTACAATTTGTAGCTGTCAATGCTTGAATATCAGAAAAGAAGTGTACAAAATGAGTATTGCATTACCAACTACCTCCAAATAACAGAGAGGGAAGGAGGGGAGAGGGAGTGCAAACATATATTGTTTTCGATATATTGTTTTCAATTTCAATTTGTCTCTTGATTTTGAAGTTGAAATTCTTAGAATTTAAAGTAAATTAAAATTTTAATGGAAATTGTAAATAATATATAAGATAAAAACACACACATCCATAATTTTAATATATAAAAGAAAAAAACACACAAACTCATAGCGTTATTGTTGAAAATGAAAATTGTAAATAATATATAAGGTAGAAATACACACGCACCCATAATCTTAATATATAAAAAAAAAAAAACACATAGCGTTATTGTTGAAAATCTTCGCGGTTAAGCTTCCATTGCATAGCTAATAGAAATTTCTATTCACAATTAGGCGACTCACTATTATATGTGCCCTGTTTGATTATTTAAATGTTTTATGTTCATTCTTATGAATCACACTTCCACTTTCTCTGCAATGTATTTGGCTACTGTTGCTCTATTCCAGTCTTTAGATATTTTGCCTTCACACCTACTTGATAGTTTTGTCACTTTTTTATTTATTTAATCTCCTGTTTCATGTGTCATAATTAATATAATATATTTAAGATCCTATACATATCTTGGAAACTACTTAAGTATAGATAAAAAAAACTTAATAGCATTTTTAAAGTGAGTAAAATAAATGAAAGGAGTTTTAATTGTTTTCTAGTGTTAATTTAAAACTTTTTCTTTTAAAACACATAAAAAATCATATGACCTTAACAAATGATTAAAACAAAATAGACTTATAGTCTAACTAAAAGAGTAGCAGATAAACATTTTCAAATGATAATTTTGACAAGCAATTTCACAACTTAAGGTTAGAAAAACTAGATCAAAATTATAAAGAAAAAGAATAAAAGAACACAAATATTGTTATACTAGTTGGAGGTTACTCACCTTAATAATAAGAGCATTCTTTTGACTAGTTTTTTCTACTACTGTATAAATATTTTTTTTATAAGTTTCTCCAAATTTTTACACCATGATATTTTTTCAAAAGTCATTTTTAATTTACACACAACAAAAATGTATGAGTAAAAAAAGGTGTTTAAACATTCCATTTTTTTTCTTTAGTCTTAACTATAACATCTTAAAAGATGAATATAAAAGACTTAATATACTATAATTATAATTAAATAATTTTAAGAATATCCAACATTGATATAAAGCTAAAGATTTAAGAACATTAAAATTTAAAATAATAGACTTTTTTAAACAAAAAATATTTTTATGAAAAAGAATTCAACAATTCTATCTTCTTTCTTTCTTCTACTCTATTTATACTTTATTTAAAGAATTAAATATTATCTTACAATTTGACTTAAGGAATTGAGAAATTTTTTTTTTTAAAATAATTTCTTAAAAATTATCTTTAAAGCACACTAATTTAAATTTATAATACAAATATAAATAAATAAAATGAGATGATAAGATTATTGAACTGATTAAATATATTAAGATAAATTTATTTATAAGTATCTTTAAAAATAAAAATAAAAATATTTTTTCATAATTTAAAATAAGTTTATATAAAAAATAATTTGTAATTTTTTATAGTTTTTTTTCAATATTGTTAAATTATACATTAATTAATTTTATCTTGTATAGAAAACTATTTAATTTTTCTTTGTTATATTTTTAAAATATGTATTTAAATGTTTATACAATTAGATTCCATAATGTTTGTAATAAAATATTTTAGATGGTATATATAATTAAATTTCATTGAATATCTAAACGAGAATAATAAGTGGCGATAAAGTAAAAAAAGAGATCCATGCAGCTCACTCTATACGTTGTCGTATCCCTATCAAACAAATCCACCAATCTTCTTCTTCTCCCATAGTCTTCGTTCTTCGTCTTCTTCTTCTCTTCGCCCTTTCCAATCTCTCTCTTCACCGAGAGACCAATGGAGGACCTGTGGAAGCGCGCCAAGACCTTCGCCGAAGAGGCTGCGAAAAAGTCCCAATCCCTCACCCCTTCCTCCTCCCGGATCGCCGATCTTGTCTCCGAAACCGCCAAGAAATCCAAAGAACTTGCAGCCGAAGCCTCCAAGAAGGCGGACATCCTCAAATCCGCGGCGCTCCGCCAGGCCGACCAGATCAAGTCCTTCTCCGACACCATCGCCATCCCTCCGCAGTTTGCCGCCATTGCCTCTGCCGCCACCGCCGCCTCACCGGCTGCCGCGACGCCGGAGGACCTCGAGAAGTTCGGCGTCTCCGACGACCTCAGATCCTTCGTCAAGGGCCTCACTTCCACCACCTTCCAGAACTTTCCTATCAGTTTTGGTAATTTTAGAAACCTCTTTGCGTATATCTATTTTATCTTATTTTTATGATTTTGAACGGTTAGAGTGAGTGAGGTTGAAAATGTAGATGAACCTGAAGGCTCCGATGTGGCTACTGCGGGATCGAATGTTCGGAAGGATCTCAATGAGTTTCAGGAGAAGCATGCCACTCTCGTTTTAACTACTGTTAGGGTAAATTCACCTTTTTTAATTTTAAATATTTGTTTTATGTTGGATTCCTTGTGCGGGAAAATTGCATTGTTTTAATTTTAGTGCACGTTTGTTGAGTTTAATAGACATGAATTACCAGTGTATGAGTTATACGATGAATCAATCAGAAATCAATTTCGATATGACCTCTGTGGCAGTTATCTTAAAAGTTAACAAACTTATCTTACGATGTTAGGGACAACATCTCAGTGTATGTACTATATATATTCATATTTGTTTGTTTTTTGTTGTTATTATTAGGCTTTTTGGTTAGTGTGATTGTTATTCCTTTTGAACTAAAAAGATGGACATAGGAGCAAGATAGAAGAATCCTCTTTTAAGAATAGTGTGTAAAGTGATTGCTTTGTAATGCATTTAACTTCAGATGTTTGTTTTGGTAATGTGGCAATGGCAAGAGAAGAAAAAATATTCGTCTTTTAAATAGTAGTGTGGCTTTTTTTATTTCTTTATAATGCATTCATTTTCACATGTTTACTTTAGAAAGGTGCTAAAGGGAGGTGTAAGTGTGAATCTTGCAGTCTAAACTTTGTTTTCCAGGAAAAAATAAGGATGCGTGATTGACAGGTGAATGATTGAATGTATTTCCCTGGTCATTTTGGTGATTACTTTTACATCATGTTTTTTAATTATTTATTTATGGTTTAACAAACCATTTAGTCTCTATACTTGTGCACAAATTTTTGTTTGGCTCCCTACACATAAAACTGCTACAAACAATTTTTGGTGGTTGTTAGATCAACAAAAATTTGCAAACCAAGTGGATTCCTCTATGTGTCAAAGGTGATTTTTGGCAAACTAGCCTTTGCCCCTCTGTTGTTTTTTTAACTCTTAGGCTTATCTTTTCCTTTCTTTCTCTTCCCCTATCTTCTTCCTCTCTTCTTTACAGAAACAATCAAAACAATGATAAAGTTAAACTAAATATATCCTAAAATTGTCTATAAAGCCATAATATTTCAAATCCTGAGAAAATCTGCAGCTGTGTGCACAGATCTGACTACAATTGAATTTGAAGATATTCAATATGTATGGCATCAAAAATTGCCTTTTGCAACAGTGCATGTCAAACATCTTTGGTTTTAATTTTTTGTCAATTTAACAACCTCAATCTTTTTTGGTGATTTAACAAAACTGCCAAAATTTTATAGCAAATTTACTTCATTCGTTTTAGTTTTGTGCTAGTGGTTTAGAGTTTCCAGGTACAGGGACTACAACACGATTTTGTCAAGTATAAGGACCAAAAGATATGTGAAGGGACTAAGACAAAAAGTATGTGAAGTATAGGAATTCAATGGTTAATCAAAACTTTATTTATTGGTTTGCTTGTAGTGGCTAACAATGAGGCAAGACAACCTTGGTTTAGCTCAACTTGATAAGAATTGATTCAACTCACCTCAACTGTTTGATATGAACCTCTTTTATAGCTCAAACTTGATTCTAATCGCAGTTGTCTCGATTCAAATCTTTAGCTTGAGTCATATTAATATTATAAGCATTTTGACTCTTTTAATGTAAAATTTGTTTCATAGTTTATGTATTTATTTCATACAGAAATATTATGAAATTAATCATACAGGTTTTAATATATACGTGTGTAGCTCAAGTTCAACACATTTGGTTCATGAACCAAATTCAATGAATTATTGTCTAATTGTCTCTCAAACTAATTTCAAGTTTTTTTTCATTGCTAGTCTTAGTAGTGGTGGTGGTGTCTTGTTGGCAAGCATTGTATATTCATTTGTTTTCTACCAGTACTAGTATAGAGACTTGTCTGTTGTGCCCTTTGCCATGTTACCATTTGATGAATAATTGAGTTTTATTTCTTTATGATAGTTTTTTGTGATCAAGCTAATTCATTAAAGGTATCACCTACCTCTATATTTGCAATAGTGTGTTATCATTTACCACCAACCAGTAATGCTATTATAATTCAAGGACTGAAATATTTGAGTTTGAAAATGCTAGTTATCACAAACTTGCTATTTTATTAGTATTTATGTATTTTAATTACACCATCGCAGGAGATTTCAAGATTGAGATATGAACTATGTCCACGCATCATGAAAGAAAGACACTTTTGGAGGATATATTTCACACTTGTTAATACTCACGTGGCTCCGTAAGTAACATTAACTATTCACATACAAGTTAGATTTGTCAATGAAGATGGGAAATATTTCAATTTTGTGAAATATCTTTGTTAACTTCACTCTAATTGTTTCATTTTTCCTCAAAGAATAAATATTACATGAATAAATGGGTTAACAAAAATAAAAATAGATAATACAGTAGTGATCTGATAGAAAATACTTGATTTTTGTAAAGATGAATGATAAAGAGATATAGGTTGAATCCCTAATGTGTAGAGTACATATATACATATATAAATAGGAGAAAAAATATAAAGAGATGGGCCTAAGCCCATTACATCTAACATTCTCCCTCAAGCTAGTGCATAAAAATCGCATACACCAAGCCTGTTACAAATATAACCAATTCTAGGTCCCCTCAATGATTTGGTGAAAACATCTACCAATTGATCTTTAGGGTTAACAAACTTAGTTTTGATGTCTCCTCATAAAATTCTCAATATGTTTGGTCCTTTCATAAAATATAGGATTTGGGGCAATATGAAGGGTAGCTTGATTGTCACATATAAGCATCATTTGAGTGACCTTTCCAAATCTCAATTCTTTCAGCAATTGTTTGAGTCAAATAAGCTCACATGTAATAGAGGCCATAGCTCTATATTTTGCTTCTACACTAAATCTTACTACATCGTTTTGCTTCTTGCTTTTGTAAGAGATAAGTTTCACCAATAAAGACAATATATAGAGGTGGATCTCCTATTAGAAAGGTGGCCTACCGAATCTGCATTCAAGTAACCTATAACTTTAGTGTGATTATTGTGTCCATATAGCAAACCTTTTCCAATGGAACCTTTAATGTACTTTAGTATATGAATGACAACATTTCAATGACCTATATATCGAGAACCAAGAAATTGACTTACTACACTAAATGCAAAGGAGATATCAGGGCGAGTAATTGTGAGATAGTAAAATTTTTCAACTAATCGTTTGTACTTTCCAGGACCTAAGAGTGACTTCCCTTAATTAGGTAGGAGTTTGACATTGGGATCCATGGGTGTGTCAATGGAATTTGAAATCATTAGTCTAGATTCCTCCAAAATGTCCAATGCATATTTCCTTTAAGAATAACAATTCCATTGTTGGATTATGCTACCTCAATCCCCAAGAAATGTTTAAGTTTGACAAGGTCTTTGGTCTGAAAATGATGACAAAGGTGTTGTTTTACTTGTGAAATCTCACTGTGATCACTGCCTATAAGTACAATATATATTACCAAATGGATACACCTAGAGTGACTGTAAAATATGGAATGATCTACCTTACTTTGAGTCATACCAAATTGTTCAACAATTGTACTAAATTTTCCAAACAATGCCTTAGGAGATTGCTTGAGACCGTATAAAGATTTGTGGAGATGGTATACCAATTCAAAAGACTCTCCCTAAGCAACAAAACGTAAAGGTTGTTCCATATAAATTTCCTCCTCCAAATCAGCACTAAGAAAGGCATTTTTGATATCTAATTGATAAAGAAGCTAGTGTTGAAGAGCAGCCACGACTATGAATAAGCAAACATATGTCATCTTTGCAATTGGAGAAAAAGTGTCATCATAGTCCTATCCAAAAATTTGAGTATAACCCTAGGCCACTAAGTGAGCTTTGAGATGAAATAAGAGTGCCATCAAGGCCAACTTTGACAAGAAAAATCTATTGACAACAATAGATTTCCTAAAGGGCAGAGGAATGAGGTCCCAAGTTTCACTATTCTGAAGAGCACTCTATTCATCAAGAATGGCTTGACGCTAACTAGGATGGGCTAAGGCATCACCTACAATTTTAAGAATTGACACAGGAAATAGAAGGGAGACATGTATAAAGCAATGGAGATAACCTATGATAGCTCAAAACAATATAATGAAGAGAAGGATTACGGGTGGAGCGTATATCTTTACAAAAAGCAATGGGAAGATCAGACTCAATTGACGGAGTTAGAAGGGATGGAGAAGCTGGCACCGGAGAAGAGTCATGAGGTGGATGTGGGGGATTTTGTCGATGGTGGTACACACATAGAGGTGGGGGATTTGTAGGGACGTTAGATACAACAGGGAGATCATAGACAATTGGAATGGTGACTTTGTTAGATAGAGACGTAGAAGGCCAATGATTGGACTTAAAGTAGAGGGAAGATTCAAGGAAGGTGACATCTGCTGAAATGAAATAGTAGTGAAGAGATGGGGAGAAACACTTATACCCTTTTTGGGGTTGAGGAAAATCTAAAAAGACATATTTGTGAGACCTAGCAAAAAATTTATCAAAACCAAGACTCAAAATATGAATAAAGCATGTGAACCTTAAAGACTCTAGGGGGTAAGGAGTGGAGGTGTTGGTGAGAAAATAAAATAGAATAAGGAATTTGATTGTCTAAAACTAAAGATGACATATAATTGATGAGATAACACGCACTAATAACTGCATCACCGTAGAAATGTTGAGGAACCTGATCATGAAGTAAAATTGTGCGAGTTATTTCTATCTATACTTGCACTCAATCATCCCATTTTGTTGAGATAAGTACAATAGGTTTGATGAAGAATGCCTTGAGAAGCCATAAAATTTTGAAAGGAATGAGAAAGATACTCACGAATAGTATCCCTATGAAAAGTACGAATAGAAATACCAAATTAAGTTTTAATTTCATTATAGAAAGATTGAAAAATAGAAAGCAACCCAGAACAATTTTTCATAAAAATCATCTTGAATAATCATTCATAAAAGTGAAAAAATACTGAAATCTTAAATTAGATTAACATGACTTGGTCCCCAAATTTTAGAGTGAACTAAGGCAAAAGGAGACAAAGGTTGTTGGGAGACACTCTTAGGGAAAAAACTATGATTGTGTTTTCTTAATTGACATGACTCACAAGACAAAGTTGACAACTTAGACAGATTTGGAACAAGTTGTTGCATCTTGGTAAGGTTAGGATGACCTAGTTGAGCATGAATGAGAGGGAAAATCTATCACTAAGCTAACATCCAAGGATGATAAAGACCATGAGACTCAATCTGACTCCAATCATCTGTCCTGAACTCTGGTACTGTAAATAAACAGAATATTTGATAATAGAGATAATACAATCAAGGGAATGAGTGAGACAACTAAGGAATAATAAATTAAAGGGAGACCGAAGGACATAAAGAACATTACCAATAGAGAGAAGGGAGAAGACAAATAATACTAACCACATGAGAGTGGGCGCGAGAGCCATTAGTCATATTGCACCTAAGTCTAAAACTCAAGGGCCAGGAGAGTTGGAGTGAGTGAGGCTAGCAAATGAAGTAATTGTGTGCACAGTAGAAGTAGTGAAACTAGAGTCCTGACGATCCTTAAACACTATAAAGACATTGAGAATCATTTGTGTACAGCAATATGGCTTGTTCCCAAACTCCCAAATAGGTCTCATGAGCACGAAATATTTGTTTCAGTGATGGATGAATTGTAAACTTAATTATATTACATATTTGAGCATCAATTTGGGACGAATGACGACGATCATTTTCATCAATAGTAGTTGTTGTCTGAGTAAGATGATCAACATAATCTTGAACTTTAAGCCAAAGCTTTAAGTTAGATGCCTAAGTATCATAATTTGTTTCATTTAACTTATCAATGGATAGAGGCACATTAACATAATTGATAAAGATAGATAGATAACAGAGAAGGCCATGGATGATTGTAAAGAGAGAAAATAGTCACTAGAATAGAGAAAAAAGAGACCCAAGAGAGAGAAATAACCCTAAAAAAGATGAAAAGTTCAAAATAGGTTCGATTGAGATGGAATTCACAGATTTGAAAAGATGGTGACAAGATGATTAGGGCGATGGTGATCGTAGTTGGAAAGGTGGTTAGATGTGTTATCACAACAATGGGGGACAATGTATTAGTGCATGAGTGCTCATTCGAGCTCCGATTGGAGCTATTATGGCGATGCGATGGTTGCCTAGCCAAGATGAGTTGAACAATTGTGTCGTCTGATCGAAAGGTGACAGTGGTAGATAATGGTGAACAATGGTGGCATAGGCTGAAATTGTATGAAAAACAGTCAGAAAAGGAGATCTAATGAAGAGGGATGCCGAAAAATATAATGAGACACAATTTTTGGAAAAGAATTGCACTAGTGAACAATGAGTTTTTTGAGAAGGCAAGAATTTTACCTAAACTCTAGATACCATGTAAAGATAAATGATTAAGAGGCATAGCTTGAATCCCTTATGTGTAGAACACATAGGGATATACATATATAAATAGGAGAAAAAATATAACGAGATGGACCAAAGCCCGTTACATCTAAAAATTTTATTATGTAAAGAGTGAAAATATAAAAAGATACTAACACTCTATTTACAGAAACTATATTTATAGGTTACTAGAGTTAGTTATAGCTGTCTAACTAAAAAGTTACACTAACCAAAGAAGAAGAAACAAACTATGGTAACTTCCTCACAAACAGTTATGCTAAACAGAATAGAAAACAATAGTTGTAACAAACTAACGAACACTATAACACCATGAAACTAAATTAGGTCCCAAACAAACGATAGCCCATGAGGTAGACCTCATGTGTCATCAAGATCCATTGCCCAATCTGCATCATAGAAAGCTCTAATAGCTAGAGGTTGATGAGGAACAATGAGGCCATAGTGTAAGGCCCCTTTGAGATATCTCAATATTCTTTTAATTGCAAACCAATGAGATTCTAGAGGAGAAGCCAAAATCTAGCATACCTTGTTGTCAACAAAAATTAATTCTCGATGAGTAATAGTAACATATTGAAGTGCACGAATAATAGACTTTTACAAAGAAGGATCTTGTAACATATCTGAACTATGTTTAGGCAATTTATAATTAGATACCATAGAAGGCAAAATATGCTTGGATTCAAGCATATTAGTCTTCATTAGTAAGAAAATAATCCAAGAAATCAGGTTGTTTTAGAGAGAAATTGGAATTCATGTGGGTAATGATTTGTTGTATGAGGGAATGTGGACAGTCAGTGATGATAATATTATCAACATACACAAATAAGTAGATGGTAGCAGAGAACACGACTATATATAAACAATGAAGAATTGCGTTTGCTGTTAGTAAAGTCAAAAGAAGAGCTTGTTTAAGACCATATATTGCTTTATTAAACTTACAAACTAGTTATCTTCAACTTTAAACCCCTAAGGTGGAGACATGCCAACTTCCTTTTAAAGAAAGCCATTTAGGAAATAGTTGTTTACTATAATTTGGTCATATTTTTAGTCGATATGAAATTTCCAATACTATAAATAGGAGGACATTAAGGTAAAGGGGAGACATTCAGCTTAGTAAACCTTTGTGGGAAACCCTTGAAATAGAAAGTATATCCTTTTTTATCCTTTCTCTGAATCTGAAGGTGGGAATGAAATAGTTCCATGTTTTGCTCAAGTTCCTTTTTTTTTTCAATATCCCTAGAAATCAATTGGTTCAAGGATAGTGACATGCCCATCTTTTGGTCCTTCTTCATTCCCATAAAGGGGTTCGGCATTTTTATTCCCTAGACAAGGACAATATAACGCAAAAATACAAAATAACCATCTCTTTTGTCACCATTAGCTTAAGCAGCAGCAACTGCTGCAACATTCACCTTCAACTTCCACTTCATTCATTCATTCATCGAGAGCCCTGAAAGCTTAAAACACTGATTCCAACTCTCTCACTTCTTGTTCTGGTTTTTTCTCCCATATTTCTCTTATAATCTCAAACTTCTTTTTCTAAATGATAAAAAGAAAGAAGCAGACTGAATTTGAAATAGTTTGGATATAATAATCTTCTAACTCTTTTTTTTGCTATTTTCCTATCAATTCCACTTAATAAAAGAATAACGATTTTACATAGTAAGGTAATTTCAAGATTTATCTCACATATTCCTATCTAGAAATAAGAACAATATGCATTGAGAGCTAAACAACTTTTTAAGCTATTCCCAAGAATTTCAAAATCAATTCCTGAGAATTTTATATGCTAAATGTTCATGTAAGACCAGAATAGTTAATTACATGCAATAATGCTGCTACAGTGGAAATGCATTCACACCCCTGGCTATGTTCATAGCAAATAGTGGCCATCTTGTCCATGTCAAAAATTTTGGCCGATTAAAAGCATCATTTTGAGCTTCATTAGGGGGACAATCTTGAGATTTTGCCCCCCTTCCCCCTTCATTTATCAGAAACAGAACCCTATTCTTCCCCCCTTCTCTCCATTTTGCACACCTCATACAAGGTTGGGCCTTATCCTTCTCTCCAGTAAGGACCCTTGTTTTACAGCAAAATTTTTTATGTCCCTGCACTTTTTTGCTATTTTCCTGCAGTGCAATGTCCTGTACCACATCGAATACATAGTAACAAACACCAGCCTTCTCTCCAATTAAGACCTACTTTCTCCAAAACATTTCGTGCATCCTTCAGCAGCTGGCAGGCTCAACCTGTTGAACTATGGCACACTGTTTGGTGGTCTCTACTCACTGGGCTCTGTTCTGTTCTAGTCACAGAGGGACCTATGTCCTGTTTTATTCTTTATTGTCTTGTTTGTTTCCTCTCTTTTTTGGGCTCTGTCATGTTCTGTTCTAGTCACGAGGAATCTATGTTCTGCTTTATTGTTGTGTTCAGATAGGTAACCTTACCTATCTTGCTATACTTTCTAATATTCCTTTTATATTACTGTTATTAACTTCAGTGTTTGATTTAAAATTATGAGCATTTGTATATATGTAATATGATATGAATTTTTAATTTCTATCTATAAATTTCATAATAGTGGTCATCCCACAATATGCTATCCTGCTATGACAGTTTAGACATTAGAGTCTTCTAAGAAACCTAGATCTTAAAAGACTCAGATTTATAATCCGTGAAGAGATCTTCTATCTGAGAATCCAAATGATAAGTTTGTGTAAATCCAGGTGTTGCTAGGCAATTAGTTTTACTACTTGAACAAAAACGCTTGAAAAATGTGCTAAAATTTTGCTGGAAATCAAACAAACTGCAACTGAGGTCAATTCAGCTAAGCAGTGCAAATTATTTACTTCTCTAAAGCATACTATTTTACAAGAGTGTTATCCAATTACACACTATATTGAATAGGGAGTGGAGAGGCCTAAGTAGCTAGAGAGTGTGCAGCACAGAACTTTTTTGCATCACACTCACAATCACAGCCTCTATAGCAGCTGAATATCTTTTCTGGAACAGTTTTGTGCTTTTCCCCCTCCATGTGTAACTGTTTTATATACATATAGTTTCCATCGTATTACTTGTTTTCATGGAATTTAATTCATAGCTTTGCGACTTTTGCGTCCTGGCTCCATGAAGTAAATTGTAGCTGAGCTTTAGGCCCTTCTAAAGCTTGGCTTTAGGCTCCATGAAGTACACTGTAGTAAATATAGACTTCCATCTTTATTCATGTACGAGGAAGCTTGGCTTAGCATGCTTATATTGTACTTTTGGAAGAACTTTGAATGTAGCAGATAAATCAATGTAGTAGAAGATCAATTCAATTGAAAGTAAAACTTTAAAAACCAAAAAAGTGATGGTATTCTAATATTTTGCCAGAATTCTTACTGTTCTTGTTTTTTTATGTTATGAGTGCAGTTTTTAACATTTTTAAGTAAGCCCCATTCAATAATTATAATGTTACAATCAGGTATGAAAAGAAATATATGGAGGGGGATCAGCTTAGAGCCGCAGCAGCAGAGCAGAATGTTGATAACAAGGTAGAACAAACTGCTGTTACGGGAGGAATTGGAAAGGCAGAAGCAACGGGGAAGAATGTGAAGGGTAGATCTTCTAACTCATCCTCTAATGAGCAAGACCTGGATACATTTCTTCTTGGAGATCTTGAAGACAGTGATGAAGCTCCAGGTATATTACAAAGTTTATTCAGATTTTGTTACAGAAAACATTCAGTCTAATGTGAGATTTGGAAATTTGCACCTCGGATCAGTGTCTCAAATTTTGGTACATTATGTTAGAATTTACGTGCTAATGTGCAAAAGCACGAGCCATTCACTGTCAAATATCATTCTTAAAATTCTTGAGAATTTACTTGATTTTGAAAATTTTGGGTAGTGAAGATTTGTCTGTCATTATCTTCTATGAAACTGACATTCTGTCTATGTTCATAATGATTACCATTTCCATCTTTCAGATGATGCTGAGGGAAGTTTTGATGATGATTTTGACAAGATTGGCAATTCTGTAAGTGTTTTCTGCAGGATCCACCTTTTATGTTTTTCTTTTCATTTAATATACTCCAGCTGCCTTAATATTGTTTGGGAATACGCAAACTGAACTTTCCCCATGTCTTTGTTAAAATAAATTACAAACTAAATAAAAATAGCGTAATTTAGATATTATTTTGTGTAAAAATGATTTTGTTTGTTGATAAATAGAAGGGTCATTGAGATTACAAAATTGAGCGAAACTAGGCAGCAAGTGCGCGCGCACATGTAGTTTAAAATAGAATCCAAAAATGGAAGAAAGCATATACTTGTGATTGAGGTGTTCCTCAAATATTTAAGAAATATTATAATTGCATAATTGTCCTCTTTCGGCATTGCTGGAAAATTTTAGGTGCATGCAGTTTTTCTGGATAATATGATTTTGATTTATCACGTTATGAAACCTCAGGATGTTGAAGATGAGAAGCATGTGACGAAAACTGCTGCAACAGTTTAGGATTTTGGTTGAGACTGGAGTAGAAGTGAACTTTGCTGCTTGCAACTACCTGAGATATCAGTGAACCCTAAAGGCATATGGTTGTAGCTGCCTGGAATTAAAGAATGGTGGCTGTAGAAGTATGTAGATTTGGTGAATGAACTGGTCGGAAAAAGAAAAGTGAAGTAATTCGTCATTGTTTATTTGTTTACCTTAATACCCTATATAGTGGCAGATGAATTCTGGACAAAATGGTAGTGTTGTGCCCTGTTTCCTTGTACAGTAGACCTTATTCGTTACTAAAGTGTTCTTATTTGTTGTTACTTTTAGTATATAACATGTGCATATTATTTTCCGGCATAATACTGTTCAATTTGTAAACTGTTTTAGAAATATTCAAACATATTATCGTTTCTTTTTCATTCACTCGAAGTGTTAACATCACATTTTTTTTTACCTTAGGTAACCTCAACTATTGCAATCAACAGTAGCTGCCACCACTGCAATATGTCCACTGCTTGTCTTGACTAGTTGATTTGATTTTAGATTAGGACAAAATATAATTTAGGTTATATTCTGTTAGATTTTTTTTGCAGTCAGTTTGAATCAAATTAATTTAATTAAAATTGTGTTGATCTGGTTCTGGTTATCGAATTAAGTTAAAAATAATATTATATTTTTAAGCCTTTCTATACGTATTATCTCATCTATTAATTCTCATATTGCTATAAATTTTAAAGTTTCTCTATTTTCCAATTTTATGTTTGATTTCCAGTTTGAGGTGTTTCAAACAGTTTGAGGTTTCAAACTCAAGTGTGGAGAACAAGCTTACTTACGCAACAAAGATGAAAAAATAAAGACATGACACAAAAGGTAAGACACGATTTAAATTATGCTAAAATCACAGCGAGCTGCATCCTCGACATGATTTACAATTAATTTCTTGTATAGAAAATTGAAAATTTAATATTATATGAAAGAATATGTACGATTAATAATAAAATTATATAAAATATTATACATAGATTTAAATTATAATCTATAAAATGAATTTTGTAATTTGATGTAAAATTATATAAATAATTATATATAAATTAATTTCAAACTAAATTTATTATTTAATAGATAATTCAATATAAATAAATATATTATTTTATATATAATAGAAAATATATTATTTATTATAAAAAATATATATTCTGTATTTATATTTAATAGTGATAAAAAATATCATAATAAATTCATCTATTAAAATTATAATTAAATATAAAGAAATAATCATATATTTGAAATCTTAAAAAGAAAAAAGTATATGAACAAAATAATATATAATTTTATAAAAATAAATATTTAATTTATATTTATACTATATATTTTTTTAATAGGTATCATTATATAAATTTTTTCGAAGAAGAATTATTAAAAAAAAAAATCATAATAATATAGATATTAGAATATTATTATTAAAATATTTAAAAAATATTAAAATAGAAGATTTTTTTATAATGATCATATTTTAAAGAATTTAATTGTTATATCATTCTTTATAATGAAGTTATGATCTTAGTTATGAGTATCTTATTGTATACCCTCTTTATGAGAGTTTTCTTATAATATTTTCATAAACACTTTTTTTTTTATATTCAGGAGTGACAATTAAGAATACTTGTAATTCTTAGTCATAGGAAGAAATTAGAATGGGATAGACAATGACTTAGTATACTAGTCGAAGCTAAGAGTGACATATTGTAATCGTTGTAGTTAGAAGTAATATGGTATATTCGTTGTAGCCAATATTAGTAGTGATTTGAGAATAGTGGAACCTTTTAAATGTTTCTTAGAGGAGAATTAGACGTAACCCAAGAGTTTAAGGTTGAATCAGTATAACTTGAACTCTCTTAATCTACCTTTCTCTTCTTGCATTATTGTTTATACTTTACAATACCTACTTAGTATCCATTAAAAAAAGTGTCTTGACTCTATTCAACCTCCCCCTTTCCTTCTAGAGTCAACATGATTCTTCAATTTTTACTCTTCCAAATTTAGTATTTAAAGATTAAAAATATATTTTACTAAATTTGAGAGACTAATTTTTTCTTTTAATTTGAGGGACTAAAAAATAATTTACCTCAAATGTTAACGGCTAAAATCGTAATTAACTATGATAAGTAATATGTAATTGAAGTTTAATAAGTATTGGGAGAGTGATAAGATTAAGTCTCTTATTTTTTTTGTTGCATTTCTTGATTTATGTTTTAAAATTTGAGTATATTTAGTTTTATTTCAAGAAAACGTATGATGCTGATAAAAGTAAAGTGATTGTGAAAAAATTGGATGATCTCATTAGAAAAATGCTTATTGAGTATCAATAAAACATTCTCTTTTTGTTGAAATAGAAAACAATGGTGATGATGATGAGGATTGAGATGGTCAATTTAGAATGAAAATGAAGAAAAACCAAAATGATGAACAAAGGAATGAATTGTATAGATATTTAGAAGATGATATTTAATATGTTAGTCTTGGATTTGACCTTATAACATGGTGGAGGATAAAAACAACTTTGTATCATATTTTCTCTTCCGTGAATAGAAATATATTGATATTTTTATGGTTATTATATCATTTGAATTTGAATCTACCTTTAATAGGAGAGGTTTATTTATTAATCTTAATAATCATAAATTCAAATTTTTATCTAAGTTTTAAATGAACTAATATTTTTATAAGTTTAACTTAATATAAATCACAACATACAAGACACATTAGAGCTTTATACAAAGTTATGCATTTATTCACTTAAAGAGTTCTTATTCAAGCATAACATATATAGCCTTTGAAATATTTTTGTCAACTTATATTTTTCCCATCATTTGGTGTGGAAATTTGAGTTTTGTTTGAATACATAAAGTTCAGCATAGTATTGGGTGATCCACCTTTTGATTATCATTACCTCTTTCTTACGCTGTTCCACCAACCATTCTGGATCACTTTGATTTGCTCGCAGAAGATCGAGACAATGAGACCCTGAAAAATTAATTAATATTCATTGCACATGCTGTCATTTTTTTTTTTCATCATAAAAAAATTAAATTTTTCCTAAATATGATATAAGAAATATTAAATCACTTCACAATAAAAAATAATATACATTTCAAAACATTCTTTTTTATTTTTATTATTATATCATAATATATAAATTAACTAAAAATTAGGCAAAAGATAAAGACATAAATAAAAAAAATAACTAATATTATCTTAAAATTTAAAAATAAATTTTATAAAAATAATTTTAAAAAATACGATAAAAAAAAGAGAGTAAGACATTATATTATTTTAATTTCATTCAATTGGGTACCTAATGAAAATGTTTAAGAGTAAAATCAATTTATTTTTCATACTTTTAATATTTTATTCCCATCAAAATTGCTTTTCTAACACATAAATGAAAGATAATTATTACTTTCAAATTATTAATTTATAATTGAATATTATGTTTAGAAAATGTTTCGTAAACACCTATATTCTTAGGGACACTAACAGTTAAATATAATGTATTTGTGTTTAATGAATATTGTTTAGCGTTAATATTTTTCTGAAAATAATATTTTGACATTAATGATGTCCGTTGAATTTAAATACGAAGAGCTCAACGAAATTGTAAATATTATATGGATTTATTTATAAGCACTCTTTTAAATTTTATCATAATTTAATTTGCATATGAAACATTCTTGATGAACTATTATTGTACATTAGTGAATTGGTAATTGTGCTATTATTAATTAAATAAACCATGTTATATAATGTTTGGCATTTTTTTATATTTCTTTCATGTTTTTATTAAATTAATTTTACTAGAAACTGTGCTTAGTGGTATCCTCATTGTACATATTGGCTTGAGATTCCAAAATAAATAGACAATTAACATATTTTATATATATAAAAAAAGTAGATAATTAGTAAAATATAGTTATAGAGAGACAGGTAACATACCATTTACTGTATGAACGGCAACAATGTTGTCGGATATGTTTTCCAGAACCCTGAAATATACACGATTCATATTAAAATATTTTCCCAAAGCATATTAAGCAGATACAAGAAATTATTTTAAAAAAAAAAACAATTGAAACAAGAAATTCAAATAAATACCGATTTGTTCCTAAAATGCTATGTAATTCCTAAAATAATAAAACTATATAAATAATATCGAAATATTGAATATGCATTATAGCTTAGTATCTAAATTATACTATATATACTTTACGGTAGAAGTGATTTTACTAATATTTTGGGTGGGACCAATTTGAAATTTTTTCCCATACTTCAAGAACTACTTACTATGATTTCAATTACCTAATAACTTTTATATAATTTATGTTTTTTTTTTCTAAAGATTACTTTTAATCTTGTCATGATAATCTCCCATTCGATAGACTATATTTTAGAGATAATGTAAGAAAAAAGTCAATAACAAAAATGGTGGTTTATTTTGAGAAATTTTAAAACATTAAGATATTTGAGGCTTATTTTTGTTTCCATCTTTTACATTTTAATTATAAAACGATGAATTTGTTTTTAATTTTTTTTCTCTTCTTAAATATTTGTACAAGAAATTTTGAATTATTTTTTTCTTTATTTTCTGTCTATAATTTTATAATTAAAAGATAAAAATATACAAAATAAAAAATATTTATTTTTTTAAAGACTTATATGATATTTATAAAATATTAAATGTATCATATCTGTACTCACATATTTGTATTTAGTAGTATAAATATGTTGCATTAAGCAAAATACTATATTTACACTGAATACAATATATTTGAATAATATACACTATATACAAATATAATACACTCAATAATTACGTTTAATAATTTATGAATATCATCTACGTATTAAAAAAATTATGAATATCAGGTGTTGAAAAAAAAAAAGATGTAGATGAAATATTTTTAACAGAATAAAACAAAAGTTAACAGAGCCATGTTTTGTATTTTAGGTTGCTTACCCGCCAATACTATATGGGTCCTTTAACCCATTGGAGAAAATAATGTTGCTTCCAAATCTTCTAAGCACCGATTTAATATTCTGCATTAGCAAGAACAAATCGAAGTTTTTCAATTGTGAATAAAGACATTTATTGCGAAAGTTACAGCATAGAAAACTGTGAACACAATTGAAGACAAATTTCTTGTAAAAGTTATAACATAAAATAGATATCATTTCCATCAAGAATGAATTCATTCATATATGAGTTAGAAGGAAAATATTAACATATTAAAAATTAATTAGTTTCTTATAAAAATAAAATAAAAGGAAGTAAAGAGTAATTACATAGCCACCATAGTATGCAGTGACCCAATGAGGACGAGGAGGAACACCAAATATTTTGTTGCACATTTCCACATAGCTCATTAGGTTGAAAGGATGAGCTTCAAACATTGTATCGTTTCCTATGTCGATGGGTATTACCATTTCACTGCATGTCTGAATTAATATACACACCACATTATTATTAAAAAAGTCAAATCAAATAATTTAAAAATTTACATTATTATTTTAATTATAAAATATTCACAAACTTTGAATAACGAGTTTGTTAGATATCCAAAAAAAAGTTTAATATTAAAAAATTTTCATAAATAAATAATAAATTATAATTATATAAGAAAATATGATTTAATTTTCTTATTCAAAAAAATTTTAGAGTTAAAAAATTTTATATTTTTTAGTTATATATTATTTAACATTCTCATCTTTAATACAACTTTTATGAAAAAACTTAACTCATTATATTTAATATAATATTTTCTTCCTAACATATTTTATTCTTCTATTTAGATAATAATAAAAATTTCATTTGGATTTGTAAATATTTTAAATACATATAAAAGTATTTTATTAACCTTAGTAATAATTTTATTAATTATTGAAATTTAAATTTGATTATTCATTCTATAATGATATTTTATGAAAGTATTTAATATTCGATATATTTAACATGAGTCATGAAATTAAACTATTTACTATTAGTATAATTTGTTATACATGTCTCTAATAGGAATTCATTTTCACATCATAGAATAGAATAATTTTCCCCTAACATCTTATGAAAATAATTTTTTTGCCATGTATCTTATTGAATAAAGTTTCCCCAAACATCGGCAATTGGTTTTCCCCATATATTTTGTGGAATTAATCTTCTCCATACATTTTGTGAAAATATTTTTTTACTATGTATCTTATGGAATTAAGTTTTCCCATACATCTTGTGAAAATTATTTTTCTCCATATATCTTTTGAAATTAAGTTTTCGTATACATTAATAATAAGTTTTTTCCCATGTATTTTGTGTACTTAACTTTCCCTATACATTTCATGAAAATAATTTTTCATTGTATATATTGTGAAATTAAGTTTTCTCATACATCATTAATCTATTTTCCCAAACATATTATGGAAAATTAGTTAAATTATATCTCGATTATACTTGATCATTTGTCTACCAAGTAGTTAATTATTGTAATAATTTAACTAGATTTAGATTAAATTTTATATCACAATCTTAAAATATCCATTACTAAGATATTAGATATTTGTTTAACAAATTTAAGCAAAATTAGTTCAAGTCGACATTTAAATTAATCAAATAAAAATATACTTTAAAAGTAGTTATTCATAATACAAATTCTAAAACAATAAAATAAAATAAAAATGAAAAAAAAGGTTTTCATTCTTCATCTACAATATTGTCATCCACCACAATCTCGAAGGATCTATGGTTAGGAGATCGGCGTTAGAGTAGAGCACTTTAACTTGATCAACAACACAGCGAAAGTTTGCTTCAAATGTCTTTGCCATTTCATCCTTCAACGTTTCCTCCATTTTCAACAAACATGTTCTTTGTTTCTCCCAATTGCCCTTCTTGCAATTGAATTCTTACCTTTTTCCTCTTATGATTTATGGATATCAACTAGCTTAGAATATGCATCTTTTCACTTATTGGTTTCCTCATCAATTTGTGCTTTCAAATCTTAAATTTCTTTATTTAAAAGGGTGACTCCTCTTCATTTTTTCAAATGAGCAATTTCATCTTTGTCTTTCTCCATAGCCTGAGTATGCTTCTTCTTAGCTCTTTGTGCTTCCTTCTCCTTCATCTTCACTATAATTGTTAAAGCAATAACTTTACTAAAAAGGATTTGGATCCCTAAAAAGCTTTTCATAAGACTGAATTTGCTCAATACCTCTTCATTGACCAATGGCAAATTATGTGCTTGGTTGAATGGGAAAGGATGAATCCTAGAAAGAACTCCCATCCCTATAATGATTCCCCTATTGAATTGAATTGAATTCTAATTATCTTCAATAAAAACATTTAGATCTTATCCATATGAATTCAAGTGCTCGACCATTACTTCTTTTCCTGATGCCACCTCTATTGTTCTCGGTCTAGTTTTCTTTCATGATCTTAAGTTAAATTGAATCTCATATTTTTAGACTTTACTTGAATGATAGGAATGTTCGATTGGTTGTTGGTCCCAATCCCAACAATAGTAGCTTCGACCTCTTTCGCCTTAATTTCTTTCATTCGCCCGGCCATTTCTTGTGTGGCTTTGTCATATGGTTTTTTGCAAAAAAGAATTCCAAACTCATTATTACCTAATTGTCCCATAATATAAATACTTACAAAGATAAAGTATGTGGTATACCTATATATAACTTGAGATCTAGGGTTCGATATTCAAATCTTAACAATTTGCCATTTTCAAAAACATTATTTAACTATTCAATTTTTTGATAATGTTTGACCTCATCTGCATCCAGTTCTTCTATTTGTTTACAAGCTAGGGGATGTACCTCAACCATCTAATACAAGGGAAACCCATCAAGCAACAAAGGATTCTCGGTAAGAGCTCAAATTTTTACAAATTTCCCCTTAAAATTTTTATAGGGCAATTGGAATAAAGTTAGCATACCCCGATCGATCACTCCTTTCAAAGAAGTAAAAAAAATATGTATTGTCAGGACAATACCAAAATGTTTACATAAGATATGGAAGGCTTAAAAATGGCCAACTATTAGGATGTAATTCCTTAAGTGCCACATTCATAACCAATGAACTTCCTTTTAAAAGGAATGGAGGGGAACTCAAACTCTTAACTTAATGAATCGAGTGTCATTGAAGAAATAAAAAAAGACTCAATTTCATCACAAATTATTACGCTTACGTCATTTTCATTCTTAAATTGGCTTAAAGGTTTTATGTTTCAAGGTTTTTTCAAAATTTTAATTGAAGTATATTCAAAAGTATAAAAAATAATATCCTTTTTTGCCCACAAATACAATTTGTTGTAGTTATGCGCCATTTCAAAAAAGGTATCATGATAGTACGCCTAGAAATACACAACTTACACCTAATATCCTAATAGATACGTAGAACCCTAATACACTCAAAATATACCTAGGAGTACAACTCTATTCAAAGGCTACAAGAATGCACACAGAGGAATGGATGTATGTCATTTTATTCCTTACTTCTTGATCTAAAAGCACTTTCTAAATTATTAATTCCCTCTTAAACCATGCATTTGACATGTTTACATATAAATCATACCATAATTCTAGTTTATTAAATTTATTGCATTATACATATTTTTTAGCATCAAAACATATACATTACATTGTATAAATCTCTCTTTGGTGAAAACCTTTATAGGAGGAAGAAAATTTCAGTTTGAAATAATTTTTAATATCTAAGGCCCAAAAATTGGCCCAAGTTATTGTCAAAGGATGTGAGAAAGTTGTAAGGCCCACTTATGTTTGTAACCCAATTCATCCATACACATGACCTAACAATATTGAGAATTAATAGTGCGGATTTTTGGGAAAAATAGCAATGCCTCATAAGCAAATCCAACAACTGCAATATTTTGAGTATATAAAGTATATTTAATTAAATATATAAAATATATTTAATTGAGAATATAAAATATTTGATCGCAACTACTTTTGGAAACAAATCCAGTATCGTAATATTTAATTAAGCATATTATATATTTAATTCAATATATAAAGTATTTGATTATAACTAATTTCTGGATTTGTTGTGACAATACACTTTGTCAGTCCCCTATAAATAAGAAGTTTGGAAATAAAACACAAGACATTAGACTCGGAGAACAATCTCTCCTTTCTCCCTACCTTTAAGTTTTATTAGTTTGAGAAAAGTAGCAAAAATTTTAATGTTATACTGTAATTTTTAAGTTTGTTCTTACTTCATCTTAATTCAAGTTTACTTTAATTGGTGTTTATATTGTTCGGTATTTTTATTTTTGACAATTTTTAATATTATTATTGTATTTTATCATTTAAATAATTTAATTTCTTATGTCCTCAGTTTATTCACTTATCGCTCTAATTTTCTTATAATTTTATTCACTATTATATTATTTAAATTTAATTATTCACTCATGCATATCTCACTCATTCAAAATATTTCTTTGCGTATTTATTATCTAAAAAATTTATTTTATTTTATTTATTATTCAAATTAAACTCCCATTTTTTTCTAAAAAAATAAAAATATATGATATTAGATAATGATGTCACCCCTATAATGGTGTCCTTGTGAGATTCGACATGAATTAACTATATTGCATTGGTTAAATTATTTTCTTTTATCAGGGTTTAAGCGATAATAAATTGTGTCAAGAACTAAGAAAACACTACTTCAAGCAAACACAAATAAAAGACTATGAAAATAACAAGGATAAAGATTTGAGTGTACCTATGACAAAAACAAGCAAGTAGCATATAAAAAGCACTAGTAACATGATTTGGAAAAGACAAAGTGGAGTGTAAAATGAAGAAATTTGAAAATAAAATTATATGTTATATAGGAGGCAATGAGACGTTTCAAGATAAGAAGTTTTGCAAAATGACTTGTACAAAATACTCACAAGTCATGTTTTGGCAAGTGGTACATAGGTTATGACACTTCATCACCCTAACATTTTGGATCCTAATATTCCCATACTACTTTTGAAGTTTCTAGAGTCATACCCTTTCATTGTGATTCATTGTGGATAAGAGTCGATTGAACCATAAAAACCTCTTCGTCTTATGATTGAAGACTGGGGGGTTATGTACTCTCTAGTTTCATTATAGTTAGTCTCAAGCCGATTAAGTATCTCATCTCAATCTTGAACTAATGATTGTTAGTCTCATCATCTTATGACTTAAGATTGAGAGGTTGTGTATCTTTCAAATTCGGAGAGTTGGGAATTGTATTGATTAGTTAAAATGAATCTTGATCCTTATGCAAAGATATAAAAACCCACCCATCATTTATAAATCACAATGATTACTAGCATTGGGATTTTGGGATGCTAAGTTGTCTCGTACACCGCATCTCATCACTAGGATTATCTTGGATGACACAAACCATTAAGGTTGCGTAAAAAAATCTAAATATCTAAATCTAGGTTAAATGAGTTAAGCTAGGTCAAGACAAATTGAATTAGATTTGGTTTAGCCGAGTCAAGTAAGAGCAGGCCAGGTTCGATTAGGTTAGGCTTAGTTAGAGCATACCTGGTTAGGTTTTGGGTCTAGGCTAAGTTAGGTCTACTCTAGGGTTTGGTTAGGTTTAAGCTAGGGTTTGGGTCCAAGTTTGGTTTGAGTCCAGCTCTAGGTTTGGGTCTAAGTTTGAGTTTGTGTTCGAGTTGGGTCTAGGTTCAGATCGAGTTAGGCTTAAGGCTTGACCGAGTTTGAGTTTGAGTATGAGTTTGAGCCATGTGCGTTTAAGTTCAAACCAAGTTTGGGTCATCCTGAATCTTAATTACATTAGGTCCGTGTCTATACCGAATCTAAGTGTGACTCATACTAGATTTGGATCAAAGTCTATGTTTGAGGAGGGTTAAATCTAAATCCTAATCGAACTTGATTCAAACTAATTGAATCAAATTTTGGCATATTAGATTGAATTTAGATAAATTGAGCTGAGTTTAAATGAATTATATAGACTCTTAAATTGATATTTAAATTATATATATATAATATTTATAAATTTAATAATTAAATAAATTAAAATTTAATCTAAATTAAATTCATATTTAAGTTAAATTAAATAAAAATGATTTATATTAATTAGATCTAATTAAATGGATTTAGATTTTTTATAAATCTTGATTGGAAAAATCCAATCCATACTTATTTGTACCACAAATTTAATATTTAGGATTATGAAAAAAAATTAATATATATATATATATATATAAATTTAAATATGATATATTATCGAGTACTTTAACTTAAAATTAAAAATATATGAAGTTTTTTTTTATGGAACAATAATTAATTTCTAATTAGTCTACTATTGTTTTGAGTGATTTACTGTTCATGAGTGAGGAAAGGCGTTCATTTCACACAAATCAAGAAGAATGAAATGCAACCCAAGAGAAATTTTTAACTACAGTATTTCTTCTCTAAGATGCAAAGATTTGAAAAGAAAGTCGTACCACACGCTTGCTTACTTACGTTTTCAATTTCATAAATATATAATCAATTCTATTTATAAAATAATATTATTTATATTTTTATTTTAATAAAGTAATAAATAATTAAAATAATATACAATTTTTATTTTATTTTAATTAATTATAAATAATTAAAAAATAATATTAAAATTATAAAAATAATAATAAATAAATTATTAATAATAAATAAAATTATTTTACTTTTTACTAATTTCTATTCTCTTTCTCTTAATCCAAACAACCTCATTTTCTCTTCTCTTTCTCTTTATTTTTTTCCTTTTTCACTCTTTCAAATCCACCCTCTAATTCAAACACACTCTAAAAGACAAATACCTTAAGACATGAGATATAGAAAAAAAGAAAAGAATTAACGTGTATTTTTTAAATAGGGTGCCAATATTCTCCAGTTTAAGTATATGATATTTTATTTTGAGTACTTTAACTTAAAAAGAAAATGAAAAAGAAAATGAAGTTATTTTATTTTTTTTTTCTGGAAAAAATTAATTTCTAATTAATCTACTCTGAAAGACAAATATAGAAAAATTCATGTCAAGCACGGAGATCATAATAATTAAGCAATTTTCTAAATATAAAAACTCATTTATTCATAGAGCTAGTTGGTGCGTGGTAGCTCTAGAGTTAATGAGTTACAGAGCACTTCAATTTAATGATTTCCAGAAAAGAAAGTTTTAAACTTCATTCATACTTCTTCAGTGAGTGAGGAGGGGTTGAACCAAGTCAAAGTGTGGTTTGGAGTATGCCTTAAGAACTGTTCTTTTAAGCATAATTGCATTTTAGTGTTTTTCCATTCCCCAAATTGTACCCAAAAAAACAAAAGTCAAAATGTATAAAAAAAAAAATAGAATAATGATAAATAAATACATATTTTGATACATAGATATTTATATTTTCAAAATATTTATATTATATTCTGATCGCATTATATTTAACATAAAAAAATTTATTGAACGCAATTTATAGTATTAAAAGATAATATATTTAATAAATTATAAATGTCTCATAAGTGTATTAATATATATATATATATATATATATATATTTAAGAAAATATAAGAGAAAAATTTTAAAAACAAATTTTCGTAATATATTTATTTAGAATTAGTAAATGTTGAACTATAAGTGAAAACAATAAAATTAAAAAATTAATTAATTATTGAATTAATAATGAAATTCACAAAAAATTAGTGAATTTTCATAAAATCCAACCAACAATAAAGAGTATATTAAAAAAAGTTATTTAAAAAACTGTGTAGCATGAGTGACAAAATTCGTGTATACTTCTTCTATTTTTTTCATCCATTCTTTAAGGTTTGCTTATTTAAAGAAAAAGTGTAGAATAGAAAGTAGTTAGTGCAGAAAAATGAATAGAGAGAAAATATTTCTCTTAATTGATGATAAATAAAGTGATAAAAAAATTAGTATTTTTCAAAATTATTCCTCTTTCGTCTTTTCTCAAAATTAATGTATGACTAATTTTGTATGAATATAATTACTTAATGTTATTTAATTCGGTATGTTATTTTCTTTTCAAACTAACAAATATATTTTCTCTTATTTTCGTTTTTTACAACCAAACATAGATTTAAAATAATTTTTCTAAGAATAAGAAATTTAACAAATTTTCTCTATTCTCTATCTAACAGGATAATATATATATATATATATATATATATAAATTATTTAATAATTAAAAGACACATAAAAGTATAATTAATAAAAAAATAATTAAAATATGATATTGAACTTTATAAATAATAAATAAATAGAAATATTTTTTCTTTCAAAAATCCAAAGAAGTATCTTAATAACTTAATTTTTCTAAGTTTTTGTTTTCTTAAGCAATTATTTAGTATGGGGTACCTTTATAATCCACTAATGACTAGTGACTAATCTTGATTGAAATATCAATGCACACCTAATTCATTAAATATCTATCTTACACTTCTACAAAGATATGTCCAAATTAATCATGGGAAGAATAACTCTTCATATTATGTTACTAATTTTGTATATTTTTTTCATTAAAATTATTAAAATGTCTCACTAAATATAATAAATTTTAAGAAAGTCTTATACAAAGTCTTAATTTATAATATTTTCTAGAATAAATTATCTAATTCGACAAATATTTATAAAAGAAAAATATTGAAAGAAAATTCACATTATCTATTTTAATTTAATTTGTAAAATACAATATATATATATATATATTTATTAAGCAAATTTATTTAATACAAATTAATTTTAAATAATTTGTAGAATACAATATATATATATATATTTATTAAGCAACTTTATCTAATACTCATCCGTTTGAGATTGAAATAAGTTGTAGTCAACAGAGATAAATAATATAAATTTTTTTCTCATATTTTTTTTATGTTGAACCTATTTTAATAAGTATTACAAATTAAGATAATTAATGTAAAATTTTAATAATAATAAACCAACAATGATGATTTTGAAAACAAATGAAGTAAGGCACATGGTAGACAACTAACTAACGAAACGCAACCATAATTGATAATTTTTCACCTTTCTTAATTAACATTAAATGTCTTTCTGTTAGAATGTCATGTTCATCAGAATGAGATAACGAATTTATTTGAAAGAATTAATGGTATTACCAAATTATGTCACCTACGTATAAGCAAATTAAGGAAAATGCTAACACCTTAATCAGACATGTAAATGAAATTAATTGGTAGGTACCTGCCATCTCCATCCCACAGTTGTCTCAGATTCATTAGTTGGGCCATTAACCATGCATGTGGTGTTTCCAGTAAGAGCCACAAGACCTGCATATATCTTACTTAAGATATCACTTCCAAGAGAAGCTCCATCAATGCCCCCACAAATCACATTAACTGGATATTTTGGAGGATGATTATATTGAGCAGCATAACCATATATCCCCCTAAGGTACTCGATCAGTGTATCAGCTTGGTTTAATGTACTGAAAAATGTGATACTCACTCAGTAATGAAATATAAAACTTAACACCAGACCAGACTCTTCATTATTATTATTATAGAAGTAATGTTATTAATTTTAATAACACTTTCTTAACACAGTTTTTCAAGAAGAGGATTAAGAAAAGTGAAAATAGTGTTTGTACTAGCAAGTGTTGAATATCTGGCTGAGAGTGACTAGACCATTTGGTTGAGAAGCCACCCTGCGAATTTCACTCCAGGATTGTAGTATAGTTTTGTAACATGTCTCACTAGCTTCCTGCACATCACATCTTCATCAAATTAACAATCTTCAAGTATTTCATGAAAAGTAAATAAATACAAGACAAAAATATGAAATTATGGTAAATTACTCGATAATCCCTTGAGACAACAGAGTAGTAAGCATTTTGTGGCGTGATGTTATCAAAGTATAGGATTGGAGCTGATGAGGCCAAAGCACCAATGGTCATGTGGGGATATTTGAGCCTAAACCATGAAGCAAGCACTGCATAAAACAAACATATTTTATACTATCATCTAATTACAATAAGTTTCTTGATTTTTATGATACTATCTTAAACGTTATATCAGTAATCATTTCTGATTAGTTAACTGTGTAGAACTCTTTATACAGTGCATCAAAGTTAAACTCAAAATTAATGATCATAACCATGGTAAAATATTTGGAACACCATGAATTGAAGTCTAATTTGAAGGAAGTAACTAACTTCCACCATATGATCCTCCAATTACAATCACTGGAGAATTTTGGGTTTGTAATGTATTCTTGATATGATTGAGCACTGCTGCATAATCTGCTAAGGCTTGAGCTGAGTTGAAATACCCAATAGTGCTTGCATTCTTTAATGCTTCTTCCCTGGATCCAAATGGCATTGATTGGCCATAATACCGGTGCTATAAGAATCCAATTGAAGATTTACTCATTAGAGCCAGAAAATCAAGAAAAATGAAAAGAAAGAGTTATGTATATACTAATACCTCTACGTATACCAAGAGGGCATTGAAGGAAGCAGCGTTATCAATTAAAAATCCTAGAGTGTTAGGAAAGTTATCTATTGGTGCTTCAGCACCAAGGTATGCAAATATGGGGGCACTAGAAGTGGCACCACCCCAGTACTTGAAATTAATGAGGTATCTCTGTTGGAATGTTGTGTAGCTTTCTGGCCTATAGTTGAAGTGATCCAAAGTCTGTTGGAAGAAAAATGTTTTGACTTCTTCTGCATCAACTTCAACTGGGTTATCGTGTAGTGATGCTTCCCATTCAGGAATTGGACTCATCCTTGGAATCGTCCAAGAGTGTGTTGAAGTGAGGGGGGTTGAATATGCCAGAAATATCAAAAGAAGAAATAACAGGGACGGATGTTTCATTGCAACAAAGGAGAAAATCAAATTACTTTGAGGTTAATTCGTTTCTTTCTTTGAATAGATATGAATCAAAACGTTCTTATAGATCCTTCTCTAGCGCGTGATCCTCAGAACTTATATGTATGTGTGTTTTTGTGGGAAGCCTTAAACAAAAGATAAATTATATTTTATTCCTGTGTAATTTAAGTTTTTTTTAGATAAATGTTAGCAATGATATTTTTAAGAGTAATTGACACCTTTAAAATTGACACATGGTAGAAAACATATTCATTTATTAATAATAATAATAATAATAATAATAATTAAAAATAAAATTAAGAAAAAAATTTAAAAATTAAATATGCTTATAACGCTTTAAAAGAGAAAAAAATAAGATAAGAGATGAAAAAAGTAATTATTATATAGTAGAAAGAGAAAGAAGAAAGGAAAATAGAAAAGTTATCTTAGGAAAATAGAAGAAGTTTTACTAGGTGGGTTGCATCAAGTTGGAGCAGACAAAGTTGAAGTCATTACGGATGAAATGAAAATCATTACAAACGAAATTAGAACTAATATGAATGAAATTAGATGATTAATCATAATCATTATGGATAAAGTCTAAATCATTGGACGAAATCGAATTATTGTACTGGAAATATAATTTAAGATTTTTCATGTTAGATAAATGTGATGAATGACTTCCCATCTTTCATAGAATAAAGGGAGAATTATGCCATAGTAAATGATAATAGAATAAGTACTTATTTTGTTATGGTTTGAAAAAAATTGAAATTTAAAAGTGGTTTGAAGGCATCTATTGGGTGTTGTCCTATTGGATTATCGATACAAATTTTTTTATTTCTTCAATAAATCTCCCTACATCTTCTATTTTCTTCTTTATTTTTCTTTTCTTTCATCCACTTTAATTTAACTTAAACCTCTTTTTCCTTTTTATGTATGGTGAAAAATAATTTAATACATCAATTATTACTATTTCTTAAAAAAATTAAAATTGTTCTAATAATAATTTAATATAAGTAGTTTAAATATAATTTTCTCTATTTTTAATTTTTAATGTAACTAGTCATAACATCATAAAAATTAGCATCAAAATTAAGGTTAATTTTTAGAAATATGCAATTAGGATTTTAAAATAATTTATTTAATTTAAAATAATCATAGTTTCAACATTTTGAAACAATCATATAATAAAAATATATGATTTTAATTAAGGTATTAAAGAAAGACAAAAGTCTAATAGCTTAACAGGAAGTAGCATTAGTTGTTCTAAATTGAAATAGCAAGGTCCTGAAAGAACAACTTTAAGTAGAAATATTTTGTCTTTGTCCTAAACTACCAAACTCAACTACAAATGAAATTTTGCACAAGTTTCAAACAATTTCTATATATCCTTGCACCTAACAGTATGGATTTTCATTGTACTCTACAATTATTGTTCAATACCTTTTCCCCTTCAACTATAAATGCCTTAATTCAAGTTGTCAACTATTTACACTTTTATTAATGTTTAATTAAAAAAAACTACAAAATGTAGCAAGTCATTTTTATTGATTTCTCTTTTTCAATTACACTTTTCATTCATAAAATCAAAACCTTAGATCTTATTTAACTCATCCAAACTTATCTACACCCATATCACCATAAGAACATCATTAGAGTCCCATATATGTTTAGGTAACTCTAATCCATTTCAAGAATGATATTTATGAATATTTGCATATGCCTACAACTGAGAAATCAACTTATGAACCTCTTGATTGAGTATCCATAATTCTAGCTAACAAATCAAATTGATAATTATGTATAATTAATGTTTGAAAATTAGTTTATTTTAATTAAGTATCTTTAACTCTGGATAGAACATCAACAACCACATTTTGTTTATCTTCTTTGTATGCTATAGAGAAATCAAATTTCATAAGTTAAAAATAATTGAAATCAATTCCTTTTCATTAATAGAAAGAGCTTATTATTGTTGATTAAGAACTCTGCTAGTAAAGCACAAGACTAACCATATTCATAAGAGTACCCATTTATTATTCATTTAATAATTATATATTTATTTGTAGCTATACTTACTAAGCATTTTTACAAACTTAAATTAACTTTTTTTATTATAATTAATTATTTTTATATGTTTTAAATGTTATTTAAATTTTTTTGAGCTATAAAAACCCCTAAGTCACGCAGACTATATATATAACAAAAGTCTCCTTCTATTTAGAAAGGACTAACCAAGTAATTTTCAATATTTGTTTACCTTCATTATGATAAGTTTTTATCATAAAGTATTTTTTGAATAAGTACTATCTCAATTTCTAGACTACAAAAACAACTTAAATCAATCTCTTTTTATTAATGGAAAAATTATATTATTTTTTATTAAAAAATTTGCTCATAAAAGCTAAAGGACGGTATTCTTGCATTAATACAATACTAATTCCATATCCTAAATCATCCTCTTCTACTACTAAATTCTTAGTAAAATCTAGATTGATAAAATAAATTGTGTTAAATGATAAGAAATTATTATGATAACATGCAAGTTTATATTTAATTAGAAAGCAAATACTATATACAAAATCCATATTGATAAAATGAAAGGTGTCAATAAATATTGAAGTAAAACTTCCCATTGCAAGTAAAAGTTGGAAAGTGTCAAGTTATTTGAAATTTTATTGGGTTCATGGTTGCAAATTAAAAGCCCATGCTTCACCCACAAGCGGACTTTGAAAAAGTCTAGGAGTAGATTGCAAATTAAAAGTCTATGCACTTTGAAAAAGCCCATGCTTCACCCTAATAAATTTGATCACCTAGTTGGAGAATGTTGATTACAAATTAATGTAATGACTAAAACCAAAATATTTTAAGTTTTGCATAGCAAACTTGAGATTAAGAAGATAGGGACAGGGAGTGATACTCATCTTTTATTATCTTCTCTAATATAAATAACTTCTATTCTTATTTTTTAAATCTAAACTTCTTTTATTTTTACTAAGAATTTAAAATTTATTGAATTATCATTAAAATTTATTTTACAAGTAGAACAAGTTAAAATATTATAACTAAACTCTTAAACAAACTCTCATTATAAACAAGAAACACTAATCGTTTAATATTTAGAAGTTATTTGAATTAAAGGAAAAAAGGAAAAATGAATAGAAAGTAAAATAATTTTATTTATTATTAATTTTTTATATATATTTTTTTATTTTAATATTATTTTTAATTACTTATTATTATTATTAAAATTAAAATAAAAATATTTTTACTATTATTTTTAATTATTATTATCATTATAAAAATATAAATATTATTAATAATTTTAATATTATTATAAATAATTTTATTTATTATTAATAATTATTTATTTATTAAATATTATTTTTATTTTTGTTTATTATTATAATAATATAAAAAATAAAAAATATTAATAATTTTATTATAATCGATTATGTTAAATTACATAATCCATTATATGTTGTAATTTTTTTATATAAAATTTACTGTTTTCAATTTTTCCACGCAAATCTTTACAGTTGAGAAGAAAAAGAAGAAATTGAATAAATTATCTCGAAAACTGTTTTATTCTTTTCGAATTTTGTGAAATCATCACAATCCGCGCTTCGTAACAGTATTTCCATAAAAACAAATACACGCTTAATGTCCATTCATCTTAGGTCATATTATTTATTATTGTGTCACATGCAAGCTTTGAGTGACACAACAAAATCAAAACTTATCATTATATCATGGTACGACACACAATATGGCATGTTGTTGAGTGATTGTAATAATGGTTCATCTATCACAAAATGCAACATGGAGCTAGTCATTTATTCATAACACATTTAGCTATATAACTTGTCAATACACCCAAATTCATTTTCATACAAACTATTTTCAACTTTTTCAACCATAAACCTTAATTTTTTTTAATTATTATTAAAATTTATTTTCCTATAAAAAAAATCACATTGTATATGGTAAACTAACCGATTAATATATATTGATTGTAGAATATTCTACTAAAGAAACATATATTATGCATGTAAGTATCTAATGACACAAAGCTAATCATGTATTACTCCTACTCTAATTTTAGTTGTGAATTAGAAATTTAAAAATATATTTACCGTTATTATTCATATATTATTTCTTTAATAAACCTTAGGTCAAATCAACTTTTCTAATTTTATGACAATGATGTTTACTAATAATTTATAGTTTAACTTGAGGACATAAGTGTAAATATGTATTTCACTTATAAAAAATTTAGATATAATAATTTTTATAATTTTCAAAAATACTATTTTAATAATATAACAAGAATTTTGCTAAAGGGTACTTGTTTTTTTTGTTGGTCTACTCATATTAGTTCAAAAGAGTCACGTGGTCATACATTGGATTAGAGGACATGTGAAAGAACAATTTGATGTTATTTTTTATACCTAACATATATGGTTATTCACCTAACCTTATATGGTTAGATCAACATGAAGTTTTGTTCTACACCTTTCACACATTTCATGTATGGTTACCCACCTGACCTTACATTATTAAGTGTTACGTTTTGATAATATACATTACTATCATATTTGTAAAGAAAATCATCTATGTATAAAAATGATTGTTATAAGAGTAATCTTCAGAATGACAACAAAAGAAAACAAAAGTTAAAGTTTGAAGGTTTAAAATAAAAACTTAAAATACTAATTCTTGTTTTTCACATAACAAATTTAAAGTTAAAAAACTAATTAATGTAGATCACTTGTGAAGCCAAATGCTCTTATATGGACACTACTACTAGGAGCATGCAGAATTTACAAGAATGTAGAAATTGGGAAAAGGGTGGGGAATATTTTGTTAAAATGCAACCCAAACATAGTGGTCATTATGTACTACTCTCTAACATATACATTCATGCAAATAAGTAGAAAGATGTTACTATTATGCGGTAAATGATGAATGACAAAGGAGTAAGAAAGCCACTTAGATATAGTATTATTAAGATGGATGGAAAGATTTATGAATTTACAATTGAAGATAAAACTTACCCAGAAATAGAGAAAATAGAAAGAATGTGGAAAGATATAATATTGAAATAAAATAAAAATTGACTGAGTATGTTGGAAATACAATTGAGAAATTGTTTAACATTGATGAAGGGGAAAAGAAAGGTGCACTTTACATTCATAGTGAGAAGTTGGCTATTGCATATGGAATTATGAATATTGGAGCTCTTACACCCATTTGCATTGTTAAAAACTTGCATGTTTATGAAGATTGTCACACAACTACCAATTTGATTTTGAAGGTTTTTCAAGTAGAGTTGATAGTGATAGATCCATAGTAATTCCATCATTTTAAAGAAGACACATGTTCTTCTTGTATAGATAATAACTTGTAGATAATTCAGTTAGTGTGGCATGTTAAGTATTTAGTGGGCTATTAACTAATTGCTTATATAGTTCTATAAGTAGTAATAGTGTATTGTGGTACATGTGTGAAATATAAAATTTCAAATTCAATATCCATATCCCTTGCTCTCTTTCTCTTTTCCTCTTTGTTCTTGTGAGTGTGTTTAGCGTGTATTCTAACAAGTGGTATTTAGAGTTATTTTGATTGGGGACTTGTATGTGATGCTCACTAGATTGTGAGGTATTCTACTATGTGAGGAACACTTTTTGTGTGACTTTTCTATCTATTTTGCAAATCTTTTTTATATGGAGTTTAGCAAAGTTCAAAGTCTAAATCATGGTAGGTTCTAATGGATTGTTTCTTACCCACTTACTAATTCTTGATAGCAAGAAATTTGACCAATGGAGCATTAAAATGAGTGTCATCTCTAGTTTCACAAAAGTGTTGAAAATTGTAAAGAATAATGTCCAAGAACTAGAGGAAGGTGCTATAAATATGCAAAGGGCAATTCATAAGAATTCTAACAAAACTTGTAACTTCGATAGCCTGACGATGACTTCTCAAATATAGGGGAAGAAACATACCCTACGAGAGGCTTCTTCCAAGACTATTAAAACTACTACACACCAACAATTGGATAAAGCGTTTGCTAATGGGGTTCACCTGTCAATTCTGCAGCGATGGGAGGAGGAAGGAGGCTTACTACAATCTCTCACCATGCATGCCTAGAATCATTGATCAACTTCTTTTTGCAATTTGAGGAGATTTTCAGAGAACTCACATAGTTTCCACAAAATGTCATGATTTACAACCCAATAAACAAACAACTTTATAGCTACGCAAAAGGCCAAAAACACATCATTGATAAACTAATACAAGAATATTTACAATTAGAAATAATCCAAAATAGTTCTACTCTGTATGCCAGTTCGGTAGTATTGGTAGACAAGAAAGATGGTTCGAGGCGACTATGTGTGAACTATAGGGAATTAAAAAAAATGCCATAAAAATTAAGATTCCTATTCATCTAGTTGACGATTTACTAGAAGAACTTTATGGGTCATCCATTTTTACTAATATTGATCTACGGTCTAGTTATAATCAAGTAAGGATGGACTCGAAGGATATATGAAAATTAGCTTTCAAGACACATGTGAGCTGTTATGAATATGTAGCATGCCTTCTGGTCTCACTAATGCACCAACCACATTCCAAGGGTTGGGTTATGGTAAGATTAAACACATGTAACCTGATTTTGTATAATCACATTAATAGAAGTGGGCTTTGAACCTAACTCAACCTCATAAACTGGCTTATGAGGTGAGGTTTGCCCCCCCACTTATATAAATTAATTTGGCCATATCACTAAGCAATGTGGGATCTTTAACACACCCCCTCCACGTTGAGATTACATTAGCTCAAACGTGGGACTGGACAGACAGATAGGACAATTGTGATAAGACAATTGTAGGACGACATATGTGGGTGAGGGGTGGTGTGATAGGCCTAACAACTTTGTTAGAATAGGCTCTAATACCATAACAGAAGTGGGTTTTAAGCCTAACTCAACCTCATAAACCGGCTTATGAGGTGAGGTTTTCCCCCACTTATATACATTAATTTGATCATATCACTAAGTAATGTGGGATCTCTAACACGCATCACTGTATCACTTTTACTCTTGTAGGAGTTAAAAAGAAGAGATAAAAAGTTATGTGTAAAGTTAATAGCAAAGAGATGGCTCTGGAAAGTCTTAATTTTATTGAATTGGAAAGATCTTTAAATACAATAAAACTTTTAACTGAAAACAATAAAATAGGAACTAATTACGGATATTTTATATCTAACAACCTCCTAAAAAATATGAAACTTATTATTGACTAAGTTATTTGAAACAGTCAAATATCTATGAAATTAAGAAAACAACTAAGGACTTCCAGTAGCTTGGCAGCAGTAACCAAAGCACAATTTCAACACTCCTCCTTGATTTGGTTGCTGCAGACTCCAAGTTTTTCTCTAAGAAACTCAAACTTGCTTCTTGGTAAGGGCTTGGTAAAGAGATAAGCAAGTTGCAATTCAGATTTGCAGTAGGTCAAGCTGACTGTACCTTCCTTTTGCACTTCTCGGAGACAAAACAATTTGATGTTGAAATGTTTGGTTTTTCCATGAAAGACGGGATTGTTTGAAATAGAGATAGCAGTTTGATTATCAACAAGTACTTCAGTGTATTTCTCTTGTTTCATGTTCAAATCTACCAACACTTTTCTTAACCATAAAGCTTGATTTATAGCAGCACTAGCCTCAATAAATTCAGCTTCTGTTGTAGACTGTGCCACCGGGTTTTGCTTTTTGCAGCACCATGAAAACAAACAAGATCCAAAAAAGAAACAATAACCCGAAGTGCTTTTCAATTCATCAAGACAACCTCCCCAGTCACTATTAGAGTATCCTTGCAAAACATAATCCTAGCTCATACAATATCTAATTCCAAAGTCTAATGTCCCTTTCACATACCTCAAGACTCTTTTGGCAGCAATAAGGTGTGTTTCAGTTGCACAATTGGTAAATCTAGATAATAGACTTACTGAATATAAGATATCAGGTCTAGTAGTTGTTAAGTACATTAGGCAACCAACTAGACTTCTGTAACAAGTTTCATCAATTGGTTTAGCTTCATCATTTTTTCTCAGTTTCTCCTTTTGGCACATTGGAGTATCTACACTCTTGCATTCATCCATTCTGAATTTTTTTAGAATTTCCTTGGCATACTTCTTTTGACAGATGAACACTTCACCACTTTTCTGCTTAATCTCCATTCCTAGAAAATAAGCCATTTCCCCCAAATCTGTCATCTCAAAGGTTTGTTTCATATCTTCCTTGAATTTTCTCACAAGTCTTTCATTGCTTCCTGTAACTAGCAAATCATCTACATATAATGAGACAGCAATGAAATTAATTTCATCACCTTTAATGTAGAGGGTAGCTTCATTAAGACTTCTTTTGAAACCCAACTACAACAAGTGCTCATCAATTCTGTTATACCATGCTCTTAGGGCTTGTTTTAGGCCATACAAGGCCTTTTTGAGCAAGTACACATCATCTTCTTGCCCTTTCACAACAAAGCTTCAGGATGTTCGACATAGATTTCCTCCTCCAAGAAACCATTCAAGAATGCTGACTTGACATCAAGTTGGTAGACTTTCCATCCCTTTTGTGCAGCTATTGCAAGCAATAATCTGATTGTATCTAATCTAGCAACAGGAGCAAAGGTATCAGAAAAATCAACACCAAAAATTTGAGCATACCCTTTTACAACAAGCCTAGCTTTATGCTTGTTGATTGAGCCATCAGGATTTAACTTGGTTCTAAATACCCACTTCACACCAATCACTTTTCTATTTGTGGGTCTTTTCACCAACTTCCATGTTTCATTTCTTTTAATCATTAAGAGCTCTTCTTTCATTGCTGTAATCCATTTTGGATCATTTTCTGCTTTTTGGAAATCTGTTGGTTCAAGCACAACCACATTACATCTTTGATAAATATAAGAAAGTGATCTCATACCTTTAATTGGAGTGTCATCAACCAGCTCATTTTTATTAAGTTTAGATTTTGAAACTTGATAAGAAAAATCAATTACTTGTTTTTCATCCCAATTCCACTCATCATTCTCCATGAAATGCACATCTCTACTTATCAAAATTTTCTTGGTATTTGGTTGGAAGATTTTGTAGGCTTTAGAGATTGAGCTGTACCCAATAAAGATCCCAGCTTCTGCCTTTTTGTCCAACTTATCTCGTTTTATCTGAGGAACATAGACAAAACACAAGCAAGCAAATACTTTGAGATTTTTTAGAGAGGGTTTAAAACCATACCAGGCTTCATATGGAGTTTTGTTAATGACAACTTTTGTAGGAAGTCTGTTAAGAAGGAAGACTACGGTATGTGCCGCTTCTGTCCAATACTCCTTTGGCAAATTTTTCTCGAACATCAAACATCTGGCCATCTCCATAATGGTGTGATTCTTTCTTTCACTGACTCCATTTTGTTGTGGAGTGTATGGGGGTAGTGAGTTGATGTTCAATCCCTGTTTCTTCACAAAAGTGATTGAATTGATTGGAGGTGTACTCCTTGCCGTTGTCAGATCTCAAGGCTTGTATTTTATGACCACTTTGTGTTTCAATCCATTGCTTGAATTGCCAAAAAACACCAGCAACTTCTGACTTGAATCTAAGGAAATAGATCCAACACATTCTAGAGTAGTCATCAATAAAAGTTAAGAAGTACCTAGTACCATTGAGAGATGGAGTGTTGTGAGGTCCAACCACATCCGTGTGTATTAACTGTAGTTTCTCAGTAGCTCTCCAAGTTGATTGCTTGAATGGAAGTCTTGATTGCTTTCCTTGTTGACAAGCTTTACAATCTGAAATTTCACACTCAAGATGGGGAAGACCTCGAACTAGATTCATTCTTTGTAATTTTACAATAGCTGTGTGATTGAAGTGCCCAAGCCTCTTGTGTCAAACTTCAGTGTGAACGTCTGTTATAGAGAATGTTGCTTGCTCCTCCTCCATTAGATCAAGTGCAAAGCTTTTTCCCTTCATTTTTACTTTGAATACATCAATGTCATTTGCATCTTTGATTAAGCATTGATCATTTTCAAAGATCGCTTTGAAGCCTTTTTGAATCAGCTGGCCAACACTCAACAAATTTTGACTGATGTTAGGTACAAATAACACATCTTTAATAAGTTTTGTACCTGAAATACTTTCAATAGCTATTGTTCCTTTTCCTTTGACTGCAATGTATTCTCCATTGCCAACCTTCACTTTGGAAACTACAGAGGTATCCAATTCCTTAAAGAGGTCACGGTCAAAGGTCATGTGGTTAGTGCAACCACTGTCAATTAGCCACTTCTCGCTTGAACTAGAGATGGCAAGGCAAGTAGCCACAAAAAGCTACTTTTCTTCATCATCCACAACTTGAGCAGTTTTCTTTTGCTGCACAATCTCTTGCTCCTCTGTTTTTTTGCTGATAGTTGCTTCTGCAAATTCTTTGATGATGTCCCATCTTCAAGCATTTTTCGCATTGCTGGTCTGGTTTCGTCCAACATCTTGAGGGTGGATGGTTTTTTCTTCCACAATTCTTACAAGGAAGGAAATCAGATTTTGTTCTCATATTTGTACAAAGAGAATCAAGACCTGAGTTTCCCCTCTTATAATTTTCAATTGTTTTTTCTTTTCCCCCATAACTTGAGCTAGCCTTCGCAGCCAGCGCACCTTCAACAGACCCTAGATCTCATAAGCCTTCTCTGTTCTTGTGCTTGCAACGCATTCATCAATTCTGCCAAACTAATATTTGACAGATTTTTGGAATTTTCCAAAGAAGAGATGGTAGCTTCAAATCTTTCAAGAATGGTTACAAGGATTTTTTGAACTAACCTTGAATCAGGAAATTCAGAGCCAAGTAATCTTACTTTGTTTGCGATTTTGAGCAGTTTGTCGAAGTACTCTTTCACCATCTCAGACTCCTTCATCTTCTGAAACTCAAACTCTCTTATTAGGTTCAGAGTCTTCATTCCTTTAATCCTTTCATCCCCTTCATACTTCTTTTTCAAGAAATTCCAAACTTCAAAGGTTGACTTTAACGTCATGATTCTGAGAAAAATTTCGGGAGAGACGGCAGCAAATAAGGAAGCCCTTGTTTTCGATTTTCTTGATTTCCTCTTCTTATGAGTCTTGATCTGCGCCATTGTGGGGTTTGTGGGTAATGGAAGAACTTCATAGTCCTCCTCTACGGCTTCCCAGAGATCATTTGCCTGTAGATGAGCTTCCATCCTTGCTGCCCAGACATGGTAGCCTTCACCATCAAAAACTGGTGGTGTCAGTGCCGTGAATGGCGTTTCCGAGTCATAGATGAAGAACACCAAGATACAGGTGTTTTATTTGGTCACAGGTCCTTAAAGAACCTGGCTCTGATACCACTTTGTAAGAGTTAAAAAGAAGAGATAAAAAGTTACGTATAAAGTTAATAGTAAAGAGATGGCTCTGGAAAGTCTTAATTTTATTGAATTAGAAAGGTTTTTAAATACAATAAAACTTTTAACTGAAAACAAGAAAAGAGGAACTAATTACAGGATATTTTATATCTAACAATCTCCTAAAAAATCTGAAACTTATTATTGACTAAGTTATTTGAAACAGTCAAATATCTAAGAAATTAAGAAAACAACTAAGGACTTCCAGCAGCTTGACAGCTGTAATCGAAGCACAATTTCAACAACTCCAAATGAAGCACCAAAACAAGGATGAATGAGGACGATGAAAGTACATAATGGAAAGAAGAAAAAAGATTCTCATGTGTTATTAAGTGTAGGATTACAGAAATATATACAATACAAAGTCTAATAACAGAAAGTGAAACAGAAAAACTGAAAACAAAAACGCACAGAAACGCATGGGGAAAACCGTTTGTAACAGTAAATGACACAGGAGAGAGACAATGAACAGTAAAGTGAGTGAATAAAAAAGATGATGATTTTATCACCCTCCCCACAAGCTGAGAATATGTTAATTATTCCTAGCTTGTTGTATAATTGATTTAATTGGGCAGAAGCAAGGGGTTTCGTGAGAATATTAGCCAATTGCATGTTGGATCTTATGGGAAGCAATTTGATTAATCCATCACTGATTTTGTCACGTATTATATGGCAATCAATCTCAATGTATTTGCTTCTTCTTTCATGTAAAACTTGATTGGAAGTCATACGAATAGCCGATTGATTATCACAATAAATCAATGCAGGTCTGGTATGAGCAACACCAAGATCCTCCATGATGTAGGTGAGCCACTGGATTTCACATGCAGTGGATGCAAGAGCTCGGTACTTCGCTTCAGATGAACTTCTTGAAACAGTCTGGTGCTTTTTAGCTTTCCATGCAACAAGAGAGTTACCAATGTAGATCAAATAACCAGTAATGGACTTCCTAGCGACAGGACATGAGGCCTAGTCTGAATCACTAAAGGCCTTGATTTGTATAATTCTTTTGTTTTCTAGAAGAATACCAGCGTCATTTTGATTTTTAAGGTATTGTTGGATCCGGTAGAGAGCACGTTTGTGATCAAGAGTAGGAGCAGCAAAGAATTGGCTCAAGTGGTGCACAACATAACATATGTCAGGACGCGTATTGGTGAAATATAGAAGACAACCCACTAACCTTCTCTAAGAGGTAGTCTCTTCGTCATTAAGCTTAACACTGTCAGAAGATTTTGAGCGAAAGTTGTGAGCCATCGGAGTAGGAGCAAGAGCACAACCTCACATTCTAGTATCTTTGAGAATATCAATGGTGTATTTCCTTTGGCTAAGGTGAATACCTATACTGCTACGAGCTACCTCAAGCCTAAGAAAATAGGTGAGGTTACCTAAGTTTTTTTATTTTAAATGTCTGATCTAGAAGATTGGTGATATGTTTGATTTCATTAGTGTTGTTCCCAGCAAGAATGATATCATCTACATAGACGACAAGAGCAATAGTGACTTGTCCAATAAATTTGAGAAATAAAGAATGATCTACAGTAGAGTGTTTGTAGCCATGCTGAATGAGAAAAGTGGACAATTTTTCATACCATTGTCGGCTGGTTTGCCTTAAGCCATAGAGTGAACGTTACAGCTTGTACACATGATTAGCTACCATTTTCGGCTGACTTGCCTTAAGCCATAGAGTGAACGCTACAGCTTGCACACATAATTAGGATTGCTAATAGTCAGACCTGGTGGGGGCTTCATGTACACTTCCTCATGGAGATCACAATGAAGGAAGGCATTATTAACAACTAATTGCCTCAATTCCCAGTTACTGATTGCAGCTACAACAAGAGGAGCACGAACAATAGTAAGCTTGGCAACAGGGGAGAATGTATCAATGAAATCCAAACCTTCAAGTTGAGTATATCCCTTTGCTACAAGTCTGACCTTCTATCTTTCTATAGAGTCATCTGATTTATATTTGATTTTATAAATCCACCTACATCCTATGGCAGCTTTGTCAACAGGGAGATGAGTGAGAGACCAAGTTTGATTAGACTCAAGAGCTTTGATTTCTTCATTCATGGCATGGTTCCAACATTCATCTTTTGAAGCTTCCTCATAGGTGGTAGGCTCAATATTTGCAGAGACAGCCATAATCATGTTACGATAGGAATTTGAAATTGAACTATATGACATAAAAGTTTCAATGGGATAATTCGAACCTTTTGCAGAAGTTGAAGTAGTCAGGAGAGTGGTTTGGAAATCCTCCAAATATGATGGTGGATGTCTAACTTTATTTGAGCGTCTTGGTTCAATCCTTATATCAACATCACTGTCTGTTGAGTTGGTATTTTCTTCTTCTGCTACAAGATCATTGTCTATTGAGTTAGTATTTTCTTCTTCTGCTGTAGGATCTTCAAGATGTACGTCACTGTAAGAGTGATTATGGTTAGTAGGCAAAGAAATATTAATATTATCAGTAGAATGTTTGGGATAAGAAAAATTATTTTCATAAAACATCACATTTCTGGAGACTTCAACTTTATGTTTATTTAAATTGAAAATTAGGTAACCTTTGACATGTGGTTTAAAGCCAATAAACACACAAGGACTAACTCTAGTGTCAAACTTTTTTCTACTAGCAATGAGAGTGCTGTTATAGCATAAGCAGCCAAACACACGGAGGTTGCTAATGTTACAAGCCTTCCCATACAATTTTTCAAAAGAAGACACATTATTAAGGGAAGGTGTAGGTATGCAATTAATTAAGTGAGCAGCGTGCAGAATAGCATATTCCTAGAAAGATATAGACAAATTGGATTGAAAAAGTAAGGCATGGGAAACATTTAAAAGATTTTGATGTTTCCTTTCAACTATGTCATTCTATTCAGGGGTCTCAATGCAAGTAGTTTGGTGGATTATTCCTTTGGAAGCAAAGAAATTTTTCATGTTGAACTCAATACCATTGTTAGTCCTAATAACCTTGATTTTCTTATTAAACTGATTTTCAACTTCAGAAGCGAAATTAGCAATGTGTGTTCGAGTTTCAGATTTACTAGTCATAAAAAATATCCAAGTATAACGAGTATGATCATCTATAACAGTGAGAAAGTATCTAAAACCATTCATAGAGATATCTGAACAAGGTCCCCATATGTCCATGTGAATAAAATCAAAAGGGTCGGCAGCATAAGAATTGCTCAGAGGAAAGGGAAGTCTTTTATGCTTAGTAAGATGACAAGTATTACAAACAAGATTTTCATCAAACTATATATATGGATAGCAAAGTTTCATGCAATTGAGCCTCTCATTCGATAAATGACCCATGTGAAAGTGTCAAAGGTCAATTTTCTTAATGTTGTTGTGAGGTTGAGTCAAGGAAGTGCAAGCAGTGGGATGAATAACAACATCAATGTTTAAAGTATACAATCCAACAATCATTTCAACTAAATCAATCTTCTCTTTTGATCTCAAGTTCTGTTTAATACAATGGGAAGAAGAAAATGTGAGTTGATAATGCAATGATGCAGTCAATTTTGAGATAGAGATTAAATTGAAGGTAAAAGAAGGTATGTGCAGAACATCATTCAGAACAATTTTATAGGACAGTTTCACAATCCCAGAATGAGTTGCCTTAACGCTTTAACCGTTTGGTAAATTAACATTAATTGGCTTAATGATATTATAAGAGAAAAAATTATCTAGACAAGCACACACATGATCTGTGGCTCCTAAATCTATAATCCAGGATGTGTTGTTAATGCTTCTGATAGGACCGTTTATACTTGTTTGAGAATCTATTTGTGTGGAAGGAATAGTGATGGAGCCAATCTGGTTGACCTGGGACGAAGACTTATAATCGTGGTTCTGGAGAAGATTTAATAGCTTTTGATATTGTTGCGGTGAAATCTTGATATCCTCACTTCTATGATGATCTTCATTAGAGACATCACTGTTTTGTCCTTCTGCATTATTTATTGAGTGATACTTATCAAAGTGAAATTTGTGTCCTAGAGGGTAGCCATGTTTCTTATAGCAAACTTCAATACTGTGGCCAATTCTACCACAATGAATGCAAACTTTTAGATTTGTAGGATTTTTGTAACTTTTGTTTTCTTGATTGTTAGGAAACCCGTGTTTCCTGTAGCTAACAGTCTCATTATGACCTTCACAACCACAATAACTGCAGGAATTGTTGGACTGACTGGATCCATAAGGAATGTTCCTAGTGTGACCAATGAAATTATTACTAGATAATTGGCATTCCTGCTGAACAACCAGAGAGAATATTTTTGAAATGGATGGAATAGGGTCCATGAGCAGAACATGAGATTTTATATTACTATAGTGATAATTTAATCCTCTCAAAAATTGCATGGCCTGATCTTCTTTCTTACCTTGGCTGATAATATCAACGGCATTGCAAGAACACTTAGTTAGACAAATGCAGATGGAGTGTGGCCTGAAGTTGTCCAATTCGTCTCATATGACTCTCAATTTTGTAAAATACTCAGTTAAAGATTGATCTCATTACTTTAAAGAATATGCTTCCATCTACAAATCTGATATACGAAGCAAGTCTCCTTGAGAATATCTAGACTTCAAATCATTCCATATATCATCCGCTTTGTCCATCCATAGAACACTTTGTCTAATAGGAAGAGAGACTGAATGAATAAGCCATGAAACAACCATATTGTTGCAACGATTCCATGCAGAGCAGTTAGAATCGGATTTGGACAGTTGTGGTGCACCACCATTTACAAATTCCACCTTATTCTTAACACTTAAAGCAGTGATCATGGATCTGCTCTATGAGTGGTAATTTCCAGGTTCAAGCACGGGAGAAACCAATGTTGTAGTAGGGTTCTCACTTGGATGCAAGTAAAGAAAACTGTGTAACGGTATATTTTGATCTTCTGCCATGATAATAGAAAAATAGGAAACAAGAAAGCAAAAGATTGACAAGAAACAAAGTATAGATGAGAGTGCGCAGTAGAGCTATTCAATTGAAGAGCTCTGATACCAAAACAAGATTTATGGTAAAATTAAACACGTGTAACCTAATTTTGTATAATCGCATGACTGTATCACTTTTACTCCAAACGAAGCACCAAAACAGGGATGAATGAGGACGATGAAAGTACATATGGAAAGAAGAAAAAAGATTCTCGTGTGTTATTAAGTATAGGATTACAGAAATATATACAATACAAAGTCTAATAACAAAAAGTGAAACAAAAAAACTGAAACCATAAACACACAGAAACACGCAGGAAAACCGTTTGTAACAGTAAATGACACAGGAGAGAGACAATGAACAGGAAAGTGAGTGAATAAAAAGGATGATGATTTTATCAGTTTTTGCTAGTTCTCTTTGATTATATATTGGTATATAGAAAAAATCTAGAAGAACATGTAGATCACTTGAAACTTGTTTTGGATACTTTAAGAAACAATTACTTGCTTTCTAGGAAGAGTAAAAGTTATTTTTGTAGTATCAAAAGTCGAATACCTAGCGCATTTTATTTTGGCTGATGGGGTGTCAACTTATCCAACCAAAATCAAAGTTGTATGCAGTTGGCCTCTCCCTCAAACACTCAAATAGTTAAGGGGATTTTTGGGTCTTGTTGGTTACTAATGATGATTTGTTAAAGGGTATGGAATCATAGCTAAACATTTGACAAATATGCTAAAGAAAGACAGGTTCATTTGGTCCGATGAGGCCAAACAAGCTTTTTAGAAGTTGAAGGAATTGTTAAGTAGCACTTCGGTGTTAGCTCTCCCAAATATTGTGAATAATTTCACAGCGAAAAAAGGTTTATGCTTTAGGGAGTGAAATAAGAGTTGTCTTAATGCAAGAACAACATCCAATTTCTTACATTAGTCAGAACTTGTAGCAACAAGCTCGCTATTGTGTTCATGAGGCAGAAATGGAGACATTATCTCCTGAATAAACAGTTTATAATAAGAATAGATCATTATAGTCTGAAATACTTGATAGATCAAAGATTGACCACAAGTTTACAACTAAAATGGCTGGTGAAATTGATGGAATTCGACTTCTCCATTGAGTACAAAAATGGGCATGAAGTGTGGTAGTAGAAGCTCTTTCAAGAAGGGTTGTCTGTGAGTGTAATAACCTAGTCATGTATCAATCATAATTAGATTGGGTGGCAAAAATTCATATTTCATGGGCCAAGGATGGGAATTTGTAGAAGATGATACTAAGAAATACAAAATGACGCCACCTCTCATAAACACTACATATGGTAAAAAGGAGAGTTGAAGAGGAAAGGTAAATTGGTTGTTGGCAATGATCTGAAACTAAGAACAGAAGTGTTGTAGTGGCATCACTAATCTTCAGAGGAAGGGCACTCTAGTATCAGTGCTACATTAAAATGAATTAAAGTGATAGTATATTGGAAAGGTTTATACAATGATGTAAAAAATTTCATCCAAAGATGTGCAACTTGTCAATAATGTAAGTATAGTAACTCAACATCTTAGGGTTTGCTTCAACCTCTTCCCATTCTCAAACATATCTAGCAACATGTAATGATAGATTTCATTGAAGGGTTACCGAATTCTTTTGTGAAACAAGTGATCCTCGTGATGGTTGATAGACTCATAAAGCATCTCATTTTATGGCTTTATGGACCCTATACAATGATGGATGAGGCTCAAATATACCTAGATAATGTATTCAAAGTGCATGGTTGCCCAACACCCTTATCAACGACAAAGACATTATCTTTGTCATTCAATTTTGGCAAGAATTTACTATGTTACAAGGAATCCAAATGAACTTATCCTCGAGTTATCACCCTTTGATCGATGAGTAAATAGAAGTGGTAAAACAATGTTTGGAGATATATCTGAGATGAATGTTCTTGGACACCCCTTATAAACAATTGAAATGGTTACCCCTAGTGGAATTGTGGTATAACACTTCATACCACATTGTCATAAAAGCTACTCCATTTGAGATTATTTATGGACAGTCAACCTCTACTCACCTTCCATATTTCCCAAGCAAGTCACAAGTGAAGTTGGTTAACAAAAGCTTAAGGAAGAGAGAAGAAATGTTGAACATACTCAAATTTCACTTGAAGAGGGCTCAAGAGAGAATGAAGCAAGTCGCATATCAACACTGGAAGGACAAGTAATTCCAAATTGATACACCCATATCAGTAAATTTTAGTAGCGTGCATGAGCTTTACCAAATTGAGTCCCAAGTACTTTGGTTCATTCAAGGTAATATACAAGATAAGAGTCGTAGCCTACAAGTTGGAACTGCTAATAGCCAACAAAATCACAACAACAAGTTTCCTTTGCATTCAATTTTTGGTTATTAGTTACAATGTTAATCATTACTTTTATTTTCGGTTGTAAATCTTTTTTCTACTATTTTTCTGTTTTCTTTGTTAATAGAATTTCTTCTTTTCTGACCTTTGATGTTCTACATTTGCTTTCTCTCTTCTCTTTCGATTCTTATTTCATTTATATTTAAAAGAATCATTTTGAAATAATTCATTCGCAACTATTATAAACATAACCTACAAATGAATAGTCAAACTTTTTAACAAAACTCAATCAAGAAGTTTTATATCAATTAGTTGGGCCTAATAGCTTAAAAGAGAGTTCAGCCTAGTAATTTACACGACCAACACAATAACTTTAACAAGTTCAACTAATTGTGGGAAGAATGTTCAAACTTATTTGTATCAAACCCAAAAATCAATAATATTATGTTCTTAAATCACAAATCTATCAACATATGATTTATAGAACGACATCAAAAATTTACTTTATACACCACAAAATTTGTATACACAACAATTAAACGCTCACAAACATTTTATATCATTCTTTTCTTGGTCAAACTATAACTATTCATATAAAGTCTATATTAAAAACAATTATCCAAAATCATCATAATCACATCCTCCTAGAGAGTTACATGTAACAGTATTTGTTCACGTGTCGAAACACGATCATCGCAGTCCAACAAAATTACAAGATAGAGAAAAGTAAGGGTAAGCTAACATAAACAAAACGCATTTCCACATTAACCAAAACATAACAGTTAATAGTATTCAGATATTCAAATCAACACCAATCTTCATATTTCACATCATTCATTTCATTTACATACACTGCATACAATTTTATATATTCAAGCACCTAAAACTAGACAGACTCATCTGGATAAGACATATAGAATCCTTGACCTCAAAGGCTAACACCTGTTATGCTTAACAGTAACCGGGCAATAAACGTTATTCCTTATAGAGTCTTTTTCACTTCAGGGCATTCATTTATCCCCATTCAGACATCACATATAGGGTAGTTCCCAAGCACATATCTGATAGCTAAACCACCACAGACATCGACCTCTCACCATGATACCCCGATCTATATGATTAGGAATAACATTAGAGATCTGGTTACCTCCTTAAGGTAGATCTCGATAATCCCATATACACTAAATTTATGCCAAATAGAACCCCATGGTGACTACTTGACTCGACCCAATCAACACATTAATTACACTTCATATCCCATATAACATCAAACCTCAACACTTCTATCAATCACAGCCTCAAAGATATTCCTCACATTTTCAAATACAACATGATATCAATATCCTCATTACATTCCAACATTCCATTACATACTTCCTTTTTCATTCCATTGCTTGTAACAATATGTCATCCCAATAAGTTTCATACAATCATAACATATTTATCACATAGTACTCTATTCAATCACTAACACATAATTTATTCCAGTTTATACCAACTCCACATTTATTGCATCAATAACAAATTCTAATCTCACTTTAGTCAAAAATCATATACTTATACATTAAGATAATTTCTAACATTTACAAAACATTATTCTAAATAATTTCTAAAAATCCATATAATCATACTGAAAATTAACACATACTTATATCTCATTTCATAACATTTTAAGTTCATCCTTGCATCTAAAAATCAATTTGGAGTCAAGGTATTTTCACTAAAGCGGACAAATTCTCGCTCAAGCGAAAACGTTCCAGAAAGCATCCTTAAAACTAAAGCATTTTTGCTCAAGCGAAAGTATTTTCGCTCAAGCGAAATTGTTTCTGAGAGCAACTTTAAATCTGGACAACATGGTCTTTATTCACTCAAAAATTCATATCTTGATTTTTACATATTATTTTTCCATAAAATAAAATCCATTAGTTAGACAACATTCAGAGCTAAAACTTTTATGAAGAAGACATTTCCAAATTCGAAATAAAAACATATCAAAATGGGTTCATAAGTTAAAAGTGAATATGTTTATTGAGAGCTTGACCTTTAATTACCAAAAAAATCATATCTTGAGTTATATATATCCTTTTTATGTGAAACAAAAACCATGAGTTAGCTAACATCTAGAACTAAAACTTTGATGAAGAACACATTTTGAAATTTGAAATAAAAATATGTCAAATTCTCGCTCAAGTGATACTCTCCTCGCTCAAGCGAAAATGAATCCGAGAGGAGTCCCAAGACCACTCGCTCGAGCGAAGAATCCTTAGCTCAAGCGAAACGGGCGACATCAAGTGTAAGAAAACCTAAAATTAGGCTTAATTCATCACTCTAAATCATCCAAAATCAGTTCAAATACATATTCATTCAATCCAATTACATATTAACAATCATAAATTATTAATTTAATCAACAACAATACAAATACACCATTAATTCACACAAAATCAACTTACAATTCAATTTATTCCTAATTTAAAAATACTTAAAGTCTAACTAGTTTCCCCTATGTCAATTTCCAGCAAACTTAAATGTCGAAACGTTTTCCAGATACCAATTGCTACTTCAACTATTTACTTGTATCAAAACATCTTAATTATTCTACTAATCATCAAAGATTACTAAATTCTAGCTTAATCACCCATTTTCTCCAATTTAAAACTCTAATTTAAGAACCTTAAGATTTGAGATTAAAAGAACTTACCTAATTTCAAAATTAAACGGTAGGATTTGTTACTCTAGTGAAGAACTTCACTTCCATGCAATCGGATTCTCAACTGGATAAGTAATTAGAAAGAAATCTCTCAAGATTTAATGTGGGTAATTGAAAAGAGGAGAAATAGTTTTGGAGAGAGTGAAAGAGAGATGAAAATCTAAATATTACACAAGTAAAAAAGTTAAGTAAAATTTACAAGTAAATAGTCTCCTCCTTCTTTAATCAAATGTGCTTAAGGCTCATCTATTACACTTCATCCTAATTAATTAATTATTAATTATAAATTAATTTAAAATACAGTACGTTACATTATTCATATTTAACACAACTTACTTAATAACTTGAATTTTAAACTTAAAAATTTATATACTTACATAAAATATCCACATAAAACATCATCTTAAATATTATCCTAAATATATTAACTAAGTCAAATATATAATAATAAATAAAATATTTATTTTATAATATTACAAGATATTCAAATATAAAATATTTTATTATTTTAAAATATTATTATTATTTATAAATAAAATATAATATTTATTTTTTGAAATATATATTATTCATATAAAATATGTATTAACTTAAGTATTAAAATATATTTATATATGAATATTTATATTTTTCATAAATAAATTTGATAATAGGGTAAAATTTGATCTTTTGTTTTAAATACCCCATTCATTATTTAATATCAATTTAATATTTTTATTTTTCAATAAAAATAAAAATAATATAATTATATTAATATATAACATATATAAGGATATCAATTACGTATTTCTTTTACGTAGTTGATAATTGGATTTCTATGTCGACCATCATGTCTCCCGATTGTCTTTTGGAACATTTATTTCCATTCCTTCCTTATTTCACGATTCCCAATGAAAAAGAAAATCAAAACAGAAAGGGAAAACAACATGATCCATCCGCACGTGCTAGGACCGTGACACCAATGCCAGCTAGCAGTTGAGAAGACCCACCCACATGTCACGTGCCATTGCTCCGTCTCGAAAACTTCAACAACCAATTTATAAAACCGAAACACAAAATCTTTTCCCTTTTACCAACGAGTAAAAAACTGACCAATGAGGAAGGGAAAGAAGGGTGTAAAATTACGAAAGTGCCCCTAGGAAAGGGTTTAATCGTGTGGACCGTTGACTACGAGGCGTACGGTGCTCTAAGTTCGTATAACGGTACTGTTAAAAACAACTTCTCATACCGAACTAATCATCACTGTAAGGAGTTTAGTGGATGACAGTTCGAAGGGTTTTCTATAGTATACGGAAGATTGTGTATTCACGCACAACTTTTCATTGGCATGTTGTTGAAGAAGGAACCTGGGAAATTCTGTAGTATAAGAAAAAATGTTATTCTTTCTTGAAAATAAAAGAGACGAATTTGTTAAATAAATTAAATAGTTTGTTTTGTAAAATTAAATTTATTTTATGTTTATTTTTAGTTTCAATGTTTATAAAACCGCTTTTATTTTTAAAATATTTGTAATAGTTTTAGTTTATTTAATGTATTATTTTTTATATTACTTTTATTATTAATATATGATTTTATCTTTTATTTTGATTATTATTAATTATACATTAGAATATTTAAAAAAAAATAAAAATAATTTACCCAAAATACTTTCTATACAAATAAATACATAAAATATTTTTTTTTACGTGACAAAGTTTTACTCTTAAATTATAAGAACGTATATAGACTTATTTTTTAAATGTGAGTTTATTTTTATAAAAAAAATAGTCTAATTAAATTTTTAATAAAAAATTAAATATGTTATTATTTATTATTAAAAAATATTATTTATTTTACTTTTTTTTTATATATATATATATATATATATTTTTTTTTTAAGTTTTTTCATAATTTTTTATTTTTTATAAGATCTGAGAACATTAGGTGAAAATTCATAGTGAATTGAATTTTTAATTTTTTTAAAATTTTAAAAGAGTAAATTTTCTTTTATCTAAATTTTCTTTATAGCGAATTGAAATGATTATACGTAGTACTTAGTTATTATATGTGGTGTTTCTCTCTTCAATATGAATTTATTTTAACATAAACCTATATTAATATAGTTAACTTTATGATCATGTACTTTTATAATAAGTTAGAACATCAGTTAAATTCTTTTGAGGAAAAAGATTAAATTGGAATTAATAAGTATATAGATATGGGAAGCCAACTTGATTTAAATTTATTTATAGAACTATAAAGTAAACGACTTGAATTGTGGGAGTGACATGATCACATTATTTGAATTTATTGCAAGAATTTATGTTGAATAAGTATATAGTGTATTGAATTATTAAAACACCTTGATTATTAAAAATAAGTGTTGATTTAAAATAAAAGTGCATTATAGTTGGATTGTTGACCTAAATCATGAGCACCATTAGGTATGATTTTAAGTAGTACTTTAGAGGATTTTATGTAATGAATTGTTGTGATTCATTGTTAACTACAATCATGAATTCTGTTGAATTTTATATGATACTAGGTGTGAATTGTATTATGAATCAATGTATACTTGTTGCTTAGTTGATTTAGGAGTAGAATTTGAATTCCAATCCACTTGTTTCCCATCTTAAGCCTAGTCTTAATGGCATAAACTTTTTTTAATGAAAGTTTGAATGTTTCATATTAAATATATTTATTGGATTAAAACCCATATTCTACAAGATTGATTTCTACATAATTTGTTAAACACTTAGGAATTTCACTCAATGAAATTGTTGCAAGGGAGGACTTAAGGCTCACAGGATTTATTATCGTTTAAACCCTAATAAAAAAAAGTTAATTAATGTAGTATAGTTAACCTGTGTCAAATCTTACAAGGACACAATTATAGATGCGAAATCATTATCTAATTTTATTTATTTATTTAAAAAAAAAAGGAATTTAATTTGAATAATAAATAAATAAAACAAAGTTTTAGATAATAAATAAACGCAAAAAAATAATTTGAATGAGTGTAGACCAAGATTAAATTACAAAAATATTGAAACAATTTGATAAATGCAATAAAAAAAATTTGTCATATGAATATTTGAGACGAAATTAAGTGATGAAAGTGAATTAATATAGAAACAGTACCAAAAATTTGATAAGAAAATAAATGTTAAGATGATTAAAATTAATTCATGTCAAATTTATTGTTGGCAATCAATTGAATGAAGTATTAGAATGATGTCGTGAAAGAGAGATGTGAGTAATTGCATAAATAAAGTAATGTGTGGGTGTACGGAAGTGCATGAAATGAAAGAGTGAGATGCGCGTGAGTAAACAATTGAATTTGAATAAAATAATAGTGAATAAAATTATAAGAAAATTAGGAAAGTAAGTGAATAAACTAAAGATAAAAGTAATTACATTATTAAAATAATAAAATGCAATAATAATGTTAGAAATTGTAAAAAATAAAAATACCGAACATGCTAAATTGAAATATGAACACCAATTAAAATAAACTTTGATTAAGATGAAGTAAGAACAAACCTAAAAGTTGTAGTATAACATTAAAGTTACTTTCCCAAACTAATAAAACATAAAGTTATATAGGAGGAATAAAAGAGATTGTTGCCCCAGTCTAGTGTGTTGTGCTTTCTTTCCAAACTTCTAATTTATAGGGGACTAACCAAGTGTATTGTTACAAAAAAAATTCAAGAATTAGTTGCAATCAAATATTTTATATATTCAATTAAATATTGTGCTACTAGATTTATTTTCTAAGTCTGTTACAAAAAATTTGAGAATTGGTTGCGATCAAATATTTTATATACTCAATTAAATATTGCAGTACTAGATTTGTTGATCAAGCATTGTTATTTTTCCGAAAAAATGGGCAGTACTGTTGGGTCATGTATATGGATGAATTGGGTTATGAATGTAAATGGCCCTTGCAACTTTTACACGTCTTTTGACAATAACTTGGGCCAACTTTTGGACTTGAGATATTAAAAATTGTTCCAAACTGAAATTTTCTTCCTCCTATAAAAGGGTTTCCACTAAAGAGAGATCTATGCAATGTAATGTGTATGTTTTGATGCTAAAAAATATGTAGAATGCAATAAATTTATTAAATTAGAATCATAACATGATTTATATGTAAATGTACTAAATACATGATTTAAGACGGGTATTAATAGCTTAGAAAGTGCTCCTAGATCAAGAAGTAAGAAGTAAAATGACATACATACAACAATATTCATTTGATTCAATCCAACAGTTTAATAGTTTTGATTCCAATGACAATGTAATAAGTTTGTTTTTCATAACTTCACAAAATTTCATAAATAGAATCCAATTAGGAACAACCAGTTGGCAAAGTCCTCACCCCGAATGTGTGACGCTTATAATTTAGAAAACATTTTTATTTGAATATGTGGAATTTTCGTAATTTTTTTTTTCGAAATTGAAATCATAACATTGTAAACATTTTATACTTGCACAATTTATAAAAAAAGAGAATAAAAGAGAATGATAATTTACAAGAGTACATGCATTTATATATATATATATATATATATATCATATAGGTATATATTCCAGGAACCATGAGATAACATTTACAATTCAAAATGATGGGTAAAACATTTAAAATCAAAAGTGTCACATATCTAGCCCATCAAGCAAGTTCCTATTAACTACCAAGCATCTATCATAGACTATGGGGGGAAGTCTTCATTCTCAGCTTCGTACAAAGCTTCGAAAGCCTCCATCTCATCAGATGAAAGATCAGATAGCGAGATGTCTCCTTTGTCGGCTGTGACCTCCAGTGATGTGTTTCTCCCTCTAGTCACCCTCGTCGGCACTCCGGTAGCATCATGATCAAGAAACTAGAATTGGTACCGCAGGGGTCTAGGAGGTCGCTCGATTCCTCTATATATATCATAATTATACAAGTGGGTAATTCTCCTATTACTTTCTCTACAAAATGGTACGCTATACGATACATGGGCATCCACAGTGATGACTGAGTTGGGTCCATTCAACAGTCGGTGTTAATGCATATTTATAAAATCCTACTTGCTGATATTCTCTGAAAAGTTCATTATATCTAAAATTATATTGTACATCTGCTACCCTAACTCTGCGGGGTTGTGGTTGGGTGGTCATTGTTCTGTCCTGAAATGTTGGATATAAGGGTGAGCCTATTCCTATTCATAATTTTAATGTAAACAATGAAACAAAAGAATGATAGAATATAAACAGGTAGAGTAATTTCAATCAATTTCATTAATATAAAATCTCAGTCAATTAATCACTCAATCAATCAATCAACAGTCACTGAACATGCAAGTAAGGGCTAACATCAACATAATATAATCCTAGGTAATCATGCTATTCGTCTTTCACTTCCATCATGATTCTCAATTTCCATTCTTATCTTGGGCCCCTAAACGCTGTCAATTTCAGCACCCAGATGATGTTGGCCTTATGCCGGTGTGGATAGCTGCCGGTTAGCACTACGCTACACGGATACAACGTGTGCGCACAAGCCCCTTTGACAAAAAGTATAGTCAGCGATTCAGTCGGGAACGAAGTGCGAGGCCTGTGACAGTCCCCAAGCACATCGTACACATCGATGGCTGAGCCACTTCACCACCCTTCAATTTCCCCAGGTTAATGAACCTTCCTGAACTACACCCCAATGTATCTCTGTGACTAATCCACACGGAATTCAACTTGAAAAGGGATTTCACCGTCCAAATCTCACAACTTTCTTACTTTTCAAGTGATAAATTTCCAACTTATCCAATCCAGATATCATTCAATTATAAAAGACAATTCCATCAGGGTGCAAATAACAAATTAGAACACAATATAAAATAGGAGTGCAAATAGTAAAAACAGGGGGTGCAAATAGTAAAAACAGAAAATAGGGGGTGCAAATAGTAAATTTTTTTTTCAGATGCGCTGAGTGCATGACTACGCTGAGCGCTCCAAGATTCGCTGAGCGGATTTTTTTTTTTTTTTTTAATTTTTAAGTGCGCTGAGCGGATTCGCTCCAGTGTCAGTGTTCTTCGGTGCATTCAGCAGATTCCAATCCGCTGAGCGGATTCTTGCAGAGACGCGAAAATGGTCTCGAGTTCCAGTAATTTTTCAACCATTTTCAAAATCAAACACATCCAGACAACAATTAATCCACAGAACATCATACATTACATATTAGAACAAGAAATAAACTCCCCTTACCTTGAAATTCTTCAAAAATCCAAAAATAGAGACACTTTGATTTTTAACTCAAACCTTCAAAAATCAATGAAATCTTACTGTTAATCTAAGACTTTAATCGATAGAAATCAAATTAGAAGCTTGGATTTGAGTAGTATTACCTCAAATTTTTGAAAAACCGAGAATCGGGAGTGATATGACAAACTTGAAATTGGAAGTAGAGAAAGAAAGAAGAACTGGTGTGGTAGAGAGAATAAGAGAAATGAGATTTGTGAACAAGTGGGAGAAGAAGAAAATGGAGAGGGAGAAGAAGAGAGTCAGTGTGTAATTTGCTTCGTGGAGAAGAAAGAAATGTGAAGAAGAAGAAATCGGATGGCGGTGGCTCTATATACATATATATTTAATAAAATCTAAGGCGGTTTAATTTTTTTTTTTATTATTTTACTTTTTTTTTAAATAATTATATTAATATTTATTTTTCTTTTAAAAATAATAATTATTATAATAAAAATAATTTCTATTAATTTTAAATATCACACACAAAATAAATATATACACAATCAAAAATTAAGGGTGTTACAGAATGCAATAATATTGGAGAAACACCAAGGGGTCGGGATGATAGATAACGCCTTCCAAATTGCCCGAAAAGCTTGGAATGACGCCTAATAATTCGGGTGTAGCTAAGTAGGGGCAACATTTAGCACGCCCATAGTTAAGTCGTCAAAAGGAAGCTCCACTTGTAGGTTCAAAAAACTGCACGCGTAAGCGTAGAAGAAATCTTCTTCTGACTCTTCTCGATTGTGGCATACACGATCTATGGGCCCGCACCTCTTCGTAGTCACCATGTTCTCCACAGCATACAATAGCACCAAGGGGGACACCCAGTCGTACCCCGCAAGAGGAAGAAGGTATACCCGGGACCATTCCTCCCTCTCTTGCTCATCAATCAAAGACTCATAGTCTTCTGAATCTCTTGCTTCATTTCCGGGGATTCTCCCAGGCTACATCAGACATTGTCCCAACTTGCTCAGGACATTCTTTTGAACCCTTACCCAAAGTACTTGTAGTGTCATCATATTGGTATTGGCCACTAAACTATTCCCCCAACAACCTCTTGTTACCAATTAGC